>KB722766.1:60310-103309 GCA_000349905.1 Volvariella volvacea V23
CCCCCTCACCCCATTCACTCCTCCCCTCACCCAGGTCGAACGCGTAGCCGCAGTCTGCAACAACACCATCGTCGTCGTCCACTCCGTCGGACCCGTCTACATCCCATGGAACACGCACCCCAACGTCACGGGCATAATCTACGCCGGCGCGCCGGGCGAACAAACCGGCCCGTCCGTCGTCGACGTCCTCTCTGGCGCGTACAACCCCTCCGGCCGCCTGCCCTTCTCGATCGCCAACGACGAGGTGGCGTACGGGACGGAGATTGTGTATAATAGCATGGGCTTTCCCAGGATCGAGTACAAGGAGGGCTTGTTTTTGGATTATAGGTATATGGATGAGAGGGGCGTGAAGCCAAGGTGGCCGTTTGGGTTTGGGCTGTCGTATACCCAGTTTGCGTACTCTGCGCTTGCGATCTCGTCTGTCTCACCGCGGCCGGATCCGCGTGTGAATCCGAGAGCGGAGGCGGTAAGGTTGAGGTTCGAAGTGCAGAATGTGGGGCAGTGGGACGGGACGGAGATTAGCCAGGTGTATATCGGGTATCCCGAGGGGAGCGGTGAGCCGAGGAGGGTGTTGAGGGGGTTTGAGGAGGTGAGGGGTGTGAGGAAGGGGGAGAAAAGGGCGGTCGAGGTTGTGCTCAATGCGAGGGATTTGAGGTATGTGTGCTTTTTTGGGTTGGGAGATGGTTCGTTGATAGTTCTTTTGCAGCATCTGGGACGTTGTAGCTCAGGCGTGGATAATCCCCAGTGGGAGGTTCAAGGTCTGGATTGGGGCTTCGATTGAGGATGTTAGGCTGTCTGGGGAGTTTTAACTCTGAGATTGGGATTGAATTGAACGTTGATCTCAGCGCTGGGATTGGGACTGGGGTTAGAGATGTGTCATGTCGAGGTCATCCCGAAACGTCGGGAGGGTTTTCGTTGTCGGACTTGTCGTCGTTGAAGTATACCTGGCGTGTACGAGTACTCGTGTATATACCTCTTTCAATTACAATCGGACAGCAGTGGACTCGGAAGTGGTTCGATGTATTCAGAGCTCGAGTGGTGCGATTAAAGCCCAGGAAACTGCGATAAGGGGAACCGATGAGACTGGCAAAGGAGAGCCAACTCTCCCAGTCAGTGTAGATTTAATTTCAACCGAGAATAGTTTTCACTAGCAATCGCTCTTCTGAACGGATGGTACAAGTCAAAACGCATTGAAGTATTGGCGCTTTTATTCTCTCGGGAATCAGGAGTGGCGTCGGACGCCACTACAACACGTGCGGCTCTCTAGGTTAGTTATCTGCGTACCATTGTGAGAGAATCATATTTCGTATTGGTCCATCACGCTACGTCTTTTGAATTCAAGGCACGCAGTAGGGTTTTATCAGACGTGTTCAAGTGAACAGAGTAATGTATTTCAAATATCAACGAACTCTGTTCAAGTGCGCGCCTAGATATTGTGTCCTGGTGCACTAACGAAAGGGGGATCACGAGAGAATGCGCGAGACGAAGTGAAGGAAACGAGAACAAACGGAGCAGGTTAGACACAGCAGCCGAGGCAGCAGTTATGGTACGATTGGGTACCAGGAACCTAAGCACAATGGTATGCATACCTGTGTCGTACTCAAATTCTAAATAGAATCGAGCAAGGGGAACAACCAAGGCTTTACAGCTGACGATGCCTGTA
The DNA here is from genome assembly GCA_000349905.1 of Volvariella volvacea V23. Taxonomy (NCBI): domain Eukaryota; kingdom Fungi; phylum Basidiomycota; class Agaricomycetes; order Agaricales; family Pluteaceae; genus Volvariella; species Volvariella volvacea. The sequence continues at coordinate 61,974 of KB722766.1, forward strand.
GAATCCCCTCCGCTGAGTGTAGTACTCCAACCTGATCAACGGTGGCGGCCTAAACAGTAGGATATGTAACCCATATACTCTCCTCAGCCTGAGGAGTGACGAATTGACGTGCACGACACTCCATATATAGGAGTAGCCGTACTCTTTTGCTGCATGTCGTCTACACGTTTGATGCCGTTTTGAATTTGAATCGGCCTACGATACTGAATTAGATCCCAAAGAACTGGATCATGCCACATGTGATCAGTTAGTGCAATCTTGACGCTCAATCAAACGCCCAATCGATGGAATCGGGGTTACGGTTTGATGAATGATGGATATAAGGAAACTAAGAGGAGGCAGGCAAGCCTCCGCGAACCCATGTTCCTAGCTGGTTTCTTTTTCGCTGCCTTTGCGCGCTCCTTAGCCTCCCCCGTGCCTGTCAGTGTCCCAGGTGCAACAATTCCAAGCCCTGTCTGCATCGTCGCCGCGGCGATGACAGCTTCTCGATGTGATCCCACTCGAACTCGAACAATTCCCGATATCTTGTACAGCTGTATTGGAGTCATCTTGCTGTGCACGTATATTTCGATACACCATAATATTCCAGATCAAAATGATTCGAGGACGAAGGTGATATGGATAAAGATCCGAACGACACTATATGCACTGATTGCTCCTGAAGTGGTGATAATGTGGGCAATTCGACAGAGGATTATGGCAGGAAAGATTGCAGATGAAAACAAACGTGAGTGACAGCTAACGACAACGAGCTTGTGCTAACCCATGGAAGATCGTCGATGGACAAGAACCCATGGGTTCTATATCCAGATGGGAGGATTGATGCAACGTCAGGGCGATTCAACATATCAGGTTCTATGTCACGAAGACATAGCGAAGGAGGTAAAGATACCAGATATCCCAGAGAAGGAAATCAAGGACCACGGGAAAGGAGACATACTGGCAAAGGCTCTCGTAGTCATCCAAACTACCTGGTTTGTCGCTCAATGCATCGCTCGCCATAACCAAGGTCTTGTTCTGACTGAAATCGAGCTGGTGACACTCGCATTCGCTACTTTGAACATGATTACGTATGGGTTGTGGTGGGACAAGCCACTGAACATCGAATACCCGATCTACTTCGACGAGAATGGGGTTCGAACTGATGGGCCACTAGCGGGAGTTGACCAGGAGGGTGAGGTGAAAGAATGGAAAGGCACATGGTACGAGCGGATTTGGGGAAGTATCAAAGGCCGTACCGCAAGATTAGGTTCAGTATGCCAGAGCGCTTGGGGGAGTGTGAAGCGGAGCTGGAGAGAGAATTGGCAAGAGTATTGGATACTTGCGGTGGTTATCAGCCCGTTTTTGGCGATCTTCGTTCCTCTTTGGCATATGATGTTAGCTGAAGATACGGAGAATAGGCGCACGAGTGTCCACCCGTTTTACGCTGCAGAGATGGATGGAAAAGATATTTGGCTTGCACTTGTTTATGGATCAGTGGTCGGAGTCCTCTTTGGCGCAATCCACCTCATTGGCTGGAATTTTCAATTCTCGACGACTACAGAGCTTTGGTTGTGGAGGGCTTCTTCACTCGTCCTCACCATCACTCCTGCCTTCCTCGCGATGACATTCGCATCATTTTATGCACGCGAGAGATTCAATTCCGAAAATTTCAACTTCATTGCGATCGTATTTGGCACCCTGGCCTTCTTTCTCAGCCCTCCTCTGTACTTCGCCGCACGCGTGATCCTCCTCTTCCTTGCATTCTTCTCCCTTCGTTACCTTCCCGAGTCTGCATACCAGAATGTCAAGTGGACAGAATACATACCCCATATTTAACTTCATACTATCAGTACGTTTTTTTTTTGCTCTGCCCTTCACAGAGGCTAAGATGATGTGTCTATCAGATCTTCTGGGTTCTCAGATCATACCCACTTAGCATACTCAGTTTGCATGTACTATAGATTAAAATTCACCTACTCTTCAAGCAAATTAGATGCAGTTCTTCTCCTCTTACGTATGAACGCAACTCTGCACCTGTTTCTTCCGCTTCTACAATGCCTATGCCCAGTATAAGTCCTATTCTACGCACCTGAACTACAGTCCCTCGTGCATTGTTTTACCAGCACTCATTCCCTGTCTTCGACCACCATAATCTCCCTGTAATCTCTATCACAGTGCTACAAGCATTCTCGACTTGACTCACTGCTATTGAGACCCGGATGATGAACAAATTTCCACTCATAAAGAGGCTTCATGATTGCTTGAATGCTCTGATGTTATCGTGGTAATCCAATGTAGCTGCGTTGTGCATCCATCAGCGTGTTTGAACAACGGCATAATACTGCCACAATTTCCAAGTCCACCAACCAGTATAAAGGTACATTCTCCAGACAGAGAGAACCTGAAATCGTATGGTGCTGAGGTAGACTCGTTTTCACTCTAATGGTTGTGTTGGGCTTTAATTTGGACTTTACAGGCTGCTTAGGCAGCTTGGAATCCGTGTTTGGGGCTGGCGTCGGTGTCTATGTCAAGTCTAGGATGCGTAATTGGGTTGTAGTAAGCTGGACCTTGGATTTGAATATCTCTTCCGATAACCATGAGCTTTTGTAGGTGAAGCTTTGTCCTCGTATGCACAATTAATTGAATCAAACTGAGAAAATGTAGGAACAAAAATGATCGTATCTCTAGGGGGATGATAAATACACGACATATGTGTACCAATATCGTATCTGGTACATATACAGAGATCCACTGGTCAGCTTCCACATCAGAGACTGTACAAAATTCGACAGAGAGACAATAGGAACTCCAACTCGAGGAACCTCTCCAACATCACAAACCTCAAAACTCTTCAAGTAATTTTTGAGGTTTGGGATGCTATATGGTTCCTCGTAATACCCCACTACATCGCAAAGTATAAAAAACGAGTAAAAAGATAGACACGGAACCCAGGACCCGAGGAAAAACGACACCACGATCAACAGACAACATGACAAGCCTACGAATTGTACTGCCAGTGCATCGTCGTCCTTGACCACAACACCCCCTGTACACATTTATTCTCACTCTAAAACGCAGCGCTCGTGCTCATGTTCATGCTCACACCAAAAACTGAAGGCGATCGAACTTCACTGGCCGCCTTCAATTTTAAGCGTTGAATTGCAAAAACCAGATGCCCATGGCAGAATCTGTATATTCCGTTAATGGGCAGCTCATATTACAAACGCTCACTAACCAATTTAAGATTTTGGGCCTTGCGCTGATATGTCGGCGCGATGAAGCAAAGACAGATCGAGCACTGGCAGTCCCCTTGGAATCTTCATGGGGTTTTAATCTCAAGACTCTTGGAAAACGACGTCCAGACCCTTTCAAAGACATCCCCTCAAGATTCACCGTTGTAGACGGAGGTGATTCCGCAACCTCTATTAAAATATCAGTGCTTAACATGATATATAAATTAAGGCGCGCTTACGAGTAAAGGACACAGTCCACAGGCAACCCCCCTTTCCAGCTCTTTTTTATGCCGCTTTCCACCTTATATGGTTTCGATGCGCCTCTGGTAAGGGACAATCGATTCAAAATGGTCAAATTATTAACTTATTTACAAAGCACCTGCACGTACGCTCTGTCTCTGTCCTCCACTGGTCCTCCATTCGGTGTATGCTTGGATATTTGTACCCAACATTGTCTACGCTGTCATATCCCTCGCACAACTTTGTGCCCTCTACCGACCCCTGCATTCGCGACTCTCATCCAGTGGAGCGCCTCCACATTGGATGCTCTGTTTCGGGACACTGTGCCACCTCGTCTCCTGCGCCTTGTCCGCCACACGGATTGCCCTGTGGGCAAACGAGCACCCAGACGCACTGGGATTCACATGGAGAACCATGCTATCCTTCGATATCTCCCGGAGATTTTTTGATGGCATCGCGAGCCTTTCCATCATCATAGCCATCCTCCTTGCCATACAGAGCTGGAAGGAGATGCACAGCGATCAGTCGAGCCGGAACGACTCACGGAGGTACAGCTTGTCTTGGAACGTCGCATGGGCTCGAGGATTATTTACGGCAGAAAATGAAGATGGAGATCGCATTTGTATGTAACCCAAGGAATACTGCGGTTGGAAAACTGTGGTACGAATAAGCTCATCATCTGTGAGCAACCAGACAAGAAACAAAGCGGTAGAACAAGATTAAATGTGGAGAATGTATTCTGTCCACTTGACGTTCTGGTAGGCAGATTCGGGAAGGCAACGAAGGGTGAAAAATGCAAGGAAGAGGAGAACAATGCGAGCAGCGAAGTAAAGAGGACCGCCGAGAAAGATGGTTGGAACGATAAGTACAGTTCCAATGTGGTCTAAAACATCATTATTTAGTCTCTCGTTTACAATAACTAACAAAAATACGATTGAGACAAAGAGGGGAATGATGGTGAGAGCGAGGGAAGATACCCTCCACAACCAAAGTTCGGTGGTCGTCGCAAATTGAAAGTCCCAGCCGATAAGGTGGATCGCACCGAAAAGGATTCCGATCACAGATCCGTAAACGATCGCAAGCAGCCGGTCTTCTTCGCCCATCTCCGCAGCGTAAAATGTCTGAACACTCGTCGGCCTGTTCTCTGAGCTTCTGTCCAACATCATGTCCCCGAGCGGGACAAAGACGACCAAAAATGGGCCGACGATCACGGAGAAAAGCCCATACTCTTCCCAATAGTCTCGCCAGCTCTGCTTTACACTCTCCCAAGCGCTCTGGCATGCTGAACCTAATCCTGTAATGTAGCCTTTTGTGCTCTCCCAAGCCCGTTCGTACCATGCACCCTTCCATTCTTTCACCTCTCCCTCATCCTCCTCCTCAGGCTTGTCAACCTCGGCTAATGGCCCATCAGTCCGATTCCCATTCTCGTCGAAGTAGATCGGGTATTCGATATTCAACGGCTTATCCCACCATAGGCCATATGTGATCACGTTTAGCGTTGCAAACGCAAGTGTGACCAGCTCGATTTCGGTCAGGACAAGACCTTGGACGTGGCGAGCAATGCATTGAGCGACAAACCAGGTGGTTTGGACAAGCACAAGAACCTTTGCCAGTATGTCTCCTTTTCCATGATCCCTGATCTCTTTCTCTGGGATAGCTGGCATTTTGGTCTCCTTCATTATGTCTTCGTTACATAGGACCTTATACATCGAGTCTCTCTGGCGTTGCATCAATCCTCCCATCTGGACAAAGAAGCCATGAGTTCTCGTCCACCGACGATCTTCTACAAGTCAGCGCCGAGGCATCATCCTTCTTGGTTGTCACTTACGTTTATTTTTCTCCATAATTCTCCCCGCCATAATCCTCTGCCGAATAGCCCACATGATTACCAACTCTGGAGCGATTAATGCATATAGCGTCGTTCGGACCTTCAGCCACATCACCTTCGCCCTTGAGTCGTTCTGGTCGGGGATGTTATGATGTATCGATATATACGTGCACAGCAGGATGACTCCAATGCAGCTGTACAAGATATCGAATATCGTCCTAGTTCGGGTTGGATCACATCTGGAAACTGTCATCGCGGCAGCGACGACACAGACAGGGCTCGGGATGGTTGTACCCCGGACGGTAACAGACACAGGTGAGGCGAGGGAGCGTGCCACGGCTGCGAGGAAGAGACTAGCAAGGAACATGGTCGTGTGCAGATCTACTTCACCTCCATTCTATTCCCTCAACCCATTATTTATTCATACGTAACCATATCCTTATCGATTCGGCGTCTGATTGGGCGTCAACAAAGCCTAATGTCGCTATTGACGTATTGTGTTCGTGGGATGTACTCAGTGCAATAATGTAGGATCAGATTGAATTCCGACATCCTTCCTCAACGTGCTTTTCGGGTCTTAGGGCATCTTACGCAGGACAGGCGGCTGGGATGGGTGTAGTAGCGGTGTGGATAGAATTACTGAGAACGGAAGGCCGGATTCAGCCGAATCAGCAACCGATTCCAATTCAAATTTGAATTTGCGCTCTCTACTGACCAATTCATCCTCTGCAGATATAAATAAGTGCATGGCGATGTCCACAAACAAATTTTCAAAAGGAATCCAGTCAACTTGCATTGCCAATCCTTATGTCGACATCACGGGGAATGAGTTAGTAAGTTATAAGATGGCTTAAAAATACACAGACTAGATCGTGTTTCTCGTGCAAGGTTTCCTCTAGTGTGTGTCCTATCCTTCTGTGTTGCTACTCGCTGGCGACATTCAGTTGAAGGTAATGTGGCGGTACTCGGCCTTATCCAGCTGCCACAGTTACTACCATCTCCTAGGAGCATTAACATTATCGTCCATTGGGATCGAGTCCTTCAGTCGTTTGGGAGAACAGTTAGGTAATGTATCTTGACCGCCCTCTCTATATCCTCGTTGCATAAGACATTATACATAGAACCAGTCTCATGTTGCATCAAGCTTCCCATTTGGACAAAGAACCCATGGGTTCTTGTCCCCCCGCGATCTACCATAGGTCAGCGCTAGGACATAATGGTTCATTCGTTACCACTCACGTTTATTCTTTTCTGCGATTCTCCCCGCCATATTCCTCTGTTAAATAGCCCAAACAATCAAGAACTCTGGGGCGATTAATGTATAAAGTGTCGTTCGGATCTTCATCCACATCACCTATGCCCTCGAGCCATTTTGGTCCGGAATATTGTGATGCATCGATATGTAGGTACGCAGCAAGATGACTCCAATACAGCTGTACAAGCTGTCAAAAATCGTCCGAGTTCAAGTGGGATCGCATCGAGAAGCAGTCAACGCCGCGGCAACGACGCACACAGGGCTGAGGATGGTGGTACCTGGGATAGTGACAGGCACGGGCGAGCCGAGGGAGCGTGCAAATGCAGCGACGAGGAAACCAGCTAGAAACATGTGGGAGCGCATATCCCTTCGCCTCTGATCTATCTTACCATTCATCAAACCATAACCCCGATCCTATCGATTGGGCTTCTGGTCAGGAGTCGAGATGGTACCAACTTTTTTTCTTCATCTTAGCTATCAAATAACATTTATTTGATTTAATAGGCGTCTACCGTTCCCTTACTTAGTCACAAGGACTCTCTCAACGTGTCTCATATTGCACGTGGCCACCCGAGCCACATAGGTACACGCGGGATACTTGTCTACAATGCTCTTACTTTGGTACATTCAGCATTCGGAGTGAACGATTTTCTAGTGCCCTCGAACTATCGGACGCCACAAGTAGCCTGCGCATTCCATGCCGACTCGTTGGTGAGCTATCTGGAGGATATGCTGGCTCTCGAGGCACGGTTGGCCTGGCACAGCTTTCAATCTGACGATTGAATCGGGTTTTTGGATACAGGATTCATGGTCTTCTAAGCAACGTTTCCCGCCAGTCGGAGAAAGTAAGTTACACATTCTATGTTGGGGTGTTGTCACGTGGAGCATTTACAACAGATTTGTTGTGACATTTCAAGATAACATCGACATGACTCAAAACCCAATCAACATTGTCGATATTAATATTAACACTACGCCTGACCCCAACCTCAAACGTGAAATACTTGGATCGATTTAGTGTTCTCAATTGAAGCCCCAATCAGACTTTGAACTCCCCATTCTGTGTCTTCCACGCCTGGCTCACAAATGCTAGAAAGAGGAACGATCGTTCACGACGAATGGTCTCGTTGTTTTCACAGGGGTGCCGGTGCTAGGTTATGCTTGTGATAATGGTAGGTGCCCTAGTGGATGGACGCAGACTGGTCTGACAGGGTGGATGATGGAGCTGACGCCATTGTTGTAGACTAAGGATGGCAGTGAGAGGTGGCGAGGTGTGATAAATGTTAGGGCAATAAATTCCACAGATTTGACCCAGATCCACATCCAACACTGGTATGATAGAAGCAGAATGTACAGAAACAGCTATACATACAACGAGATAGACTAATTCGCTTCAACCACCAGCATGTAACTTGTAAGTACTGCTCGATCGGAAACCTATGGTCTGTGCGAAAGAAGTGGGCTAGGTGGACACGAACCGAAACACAAGCAGACCTGGTAGACGCATTAGCTTGACATCCATGAAAGCAAGGTAAAGGACGTACCAATAAGGCAGGATTAAATATGGGGAATATACTCTGTCCATTTTACATTCTGATAGGCAGACTCGGGAAGGCAGCGAAGGGTGAAGAATGCAAGGAAAAGGAGGATGATGCGAGCAGCGAAGTAGAGAGGAGCACCAAGAGAAAGGCTTAGAGCACCGATCACAGTTGCAACTACCTCTACAGACTCGATATGGAGTCTCTTGTCTGCGAACAATAGTGTGTATGCAATTACGAGAAGGAAGGGAACGATGGTGAGGACGAGGGAAGAAGCCCTCCACAGCCAAAGTTCTGTGGTCGTCGAGAATTGAAAGCCCCAGCCAATGAGGTGAATGGCGCCGAAGAGGACCCCGATCACCGAGCCATAGAAAATAGCCAGGTCCTCGTCCGTTTTGTTCATCTCTGCAGCGTAGAACGGGTGAACGCTTGTCGGCCTATCATTGCTTGCTTCTCCCATCATATCCCAAAGAGGCATAAAGGCAACCCAAAACGGCGCAACGATCACTGCCCAATACCCATATTCGTTGCGAAACTCCCTCCAACTTTGCCTCGCATTCTTCCAGGCATTCCGGCATGCTGTACCCCATCCACCGACGTAGACGTTCACGCTCCCCCAAGTCCTTTCGTACCACACTCCATTCCACTCCTTCACTTCTCCTTCCTCTAGCTCGTCGACTTCTGCCTGCGGTCCATCAGTCCGGCTCCCATTCTCGTCGAAGTAGATCGGGTATTCGATATTCAATGGCTTGTCCCACCACAGCCCATACGTAATGACATTCAGAGTAGCAAATGCAAGTGTCACCAACTCGATTTCTGTGAGGAAAAGACCCTGTGCATGTCGGGCGATGCATTGAGCGACAAACCAGGTAGTTTGGACGACCACGAGAGCCTTTGCCAGTATGTCTCCTTTCCCGTGGTCCTTGATCTCCTTCTCTGGGATATCTGGTATCTTGGTCCCTTCTCCCATTTCCTCGTAGCATAGGACCTTATACGTTGAATCGCTTTGTCGTTGCATCAAGCCTCCCATCTGGATAAAGAATCCATGGGTCCTTGTCCACCGGCGATCTTTCGCATGTCAGTACTAGCACATTAGGACCATTAGTTCCCACCGACGTTTATTCTGTTCTGCAATTCTCCCTGCTGCTATTCTCTGCCGAATAGCCCACACCATCACCACTTCAGGCGCAATCAATGCATATAGTGTCGTTCGGACCTTCATCCAGATTGCCTTCGCTTTCGAATCGTTCTGATCTGGGATATTATGATGCATCGAAATATATGTGCACAACAGGATGACCCCAATACAACTATACAAGATATCGAAAATCGTTCGAGTTCGAGTGGGATCGCATCGGGAAGCAGTTATTGCAGCAGCAACGACACAGATAGGGCTTGAGGTGGTGGTTCTCGGGACAGTGACGGGCACGGGTGAAGCAAGGGAGCGTGCAACAGCAGCGATGAAGAGACCAGCTAGTAACATGGAGGATTGTGGACTCACTTAGCCCCCCACTTTATTTCCTTATATCCATCATTCGTCAAACCATAATCCCATTTCCATCGATTTTGGAATATTTGATCACGTACATCATGTCCCATTTCGTTGGTATCCAGTCCATAATCGTAATCGTAGAATCCATCCAGCACCGTCCCAATTCAAATGGATAACAATCATCCATTCTAGGCACGCCAGGGCTGCAACGCTACAAGCTGTCTGTCATTAGCACGTCTATCCGCATTGAGTTCTGTGCGCTCGGGCCGAGGATGCCCTGGTTGCTGGCTCGTCATTTCCTTACATTTCCGTATTTTGCTGAACACGGTTCTCTACACAGGTATCAAGTCCTTATATCTGGCCGTCATTTATCCCTCGATTCTATTCGTTTTTCGCATATCACGATGCATATTATCCATCGAGCTTAGGTTGCTTGTATCCAATCGTACCATGCCTGTCATCTGTCGTTCCCTTTGTGTCTCTTACATTTCCCGCTCGTGCATGTCCAATCCTTTGGTTGTTTATCTTCTGGTACGTGGATTTCTCCGATAGGTTGATCGATGAAAGCTGCGTTAATGCAGACCAAGCTAGTCTTTGAAGTTGGAATAACCTTGATCATCTGAGCTATCAGTCCCCGGTTCTCGTTCACACGTGCGGAGTGCGGAAGAGGCTCCACCAGGTTAGTGATTAGCACAGTTAACGGAATTTTGAAAGGGAAGAAAGCCATGAATCTATATCAAGTACTTACTTGAACTCGAGTCCCGGCCATAGGTGAAAATGCACCGGAGAAGCCAATGTCAAATAGGCATCCTGGTCAACAAAAAAACCAAGTCCTGTGCAACAACGATGGAGGCGATATATCAGGAAAGCGCTTGCAGAATTGAATAGAAAAGTATCCGATATCCCAGCCTAGGACACGTTAGAGAATGAAGCTTGAAGCTTCAATTTCGGGTCTCTGTTTCTCGATGCATAACTGGCAAACCAGGAGATCACTGCAAGAAGGTGATGAAGACAGAGAAACTGAAGAAGGAAAAGGGTACGAACTATGAGAAGCAGGCATACGCAATGCGAGATATCAAAAACACGGATCTTCACCTCTCGTAATCATTCTCAAAGTTCAAGATAGACTCGAGAACTTCACTTAGACTCGATATCTACTTGTACAGACACCATGCTCCAAAGTGGGTTATTATTTGTCATCTGCTTCGCAGTATGATGATGGTGAATCGTTGTTATAGCGACGTTGATGACGCACCATTGGAGAGGATAGACTGACATATTGTGAGATAAGCGACGCGAGGCGAATGAGAAGTTAGCCTGATGATCTGCAAAACGTCCACACAAAAGTGAGTGTACGTGTGCACGAGGCGCACAAGACTAAAAGTAATGATAAAACTCGTCATTGTCCAATATAGGTTTTCTACACCCACTCTAGAGTTCTAATTACAGGTACATGTTGCGGTCATGGGGCCCTGATTGAGATCAACTTCTACACCCCCTCATGCGACACGAGAGAGGGTGTAGCAGTTGATCCCACTCGCCCTATACAATATTTTGTGTCTTCACTCCTCACATCACATTGGTGCACCACATTTTATCCGTATATGCGCTCGGTCAGTTTGGCAGGACTACTTCATGTGGAGATATTACAAGTAGAATTTGAGTACGATGCTAAAGACCAAACTGCCCTGAGACCGAGGCAATATCAATTGCAAGGACAATATCGTGGATAAAGGTTAGACGTACAAGTAAGGAGACACTTGCCCCTGTAAATCCATCGCATTCCAGAGCACTAGAGAGAGAGGAATAAGACGAGAAACATCAAATGTCGCTTCGAAATCAGGAACGTAAAAAAAGACGTGCATACCCCTCTCGCTATCGCTTTCAGCTTCGAGTGCACGCTTGAGTCGTGCTGATTGGACTTGCCCATCACCAGTACAGCTCGTCACCGCACTGACTTCATAAAGTGAAGTCCAGTAACTTCTGTACTGCGTTTCATTCCATGGAAGTGGGCATTGCACAACGCATTGTACGACACCAATATCGTACCAAAAATTAAAAAACACAGCGATAGGGAGGTAGCGAATTTACTGGTACGCTGAATCAGCGTCCCAAAATGGTAATGAGCATAAGGACGACTTACAGTGCATTCCATGGTAAAGCCTCGGCCTTAGTTTCAGTGCTAGTCCAAGAGCACCGCAGGCACAGTGATGGGGTCATAAAACGTATCTCAAGTGCAGAAACACGTGTCCATTGCAAGTGTTCATTATTACAGAATTGGTTCGGATGGTGCTCAGCCATAGAGCCTTCGGCTCTAGAAAGTATTGGGGAATGCACCCGTAACTCGAGTAAGTGGTCAAGGGGAGGCCCCGACAAGAATAGAAATGCATACCATTTCGGAGACCAAAAAAAGCTTTCGAAGGCAGCTTGATAAATCAAATATGAAACCCGGTTTTGAAAGGATGGAGTGCGGCAAATTCAATCCTGGGTGCTATGCGGTGAAACGAGGTAAATGTGCGACTTGTTGTGTGACCATCGGTCAACAACTACATCGCCCTATATTTCTTTACGCTCTTGTAAGAGAGATGGATAAAAGCAGCGATACTGGCCTAAGTTTCAGTATAGAAACACGAATCGGAAAGAGTGCACCTGTACATGAGGTAAATAGTCTATAGCGATCAGCGATGGGACTTTCTGTTGAATTCGAACTCGTGCCAAAGAATCATGGAAAGGGCAGTCACGCGCTGAGCTGGCACGACCTTGAGCGACGTAGCTATAGATACAGTGTTGACTTACCGCATATAGCTCTGGGTTGTTTCTCCTGTCCGCCCCGACGCCTCTTTTGTGACAGATGATAAATGGAATACTTGCTCGCATGCGTGGGACCAGAATGAAAAGCAGCAAGCGTGACAATATGCCGATGAAATAGCACGGGTAGTGGCAAGTTGGAGTTGGCATTGCAAAGCGCGTGCAAGCCCAAGACAAAGGGAAGGGTGTGTGCAACGAAGATCAAGGGTATAGTAATTTGGCATATATATGGAGCAACTAGGAGCGTAATGCCTTGCCCGGACCTATTCCTAGTGGACGATAAGATGAGCATTCGCATAGGAAGGTGAAGAGTAGTATGGCAAATTTGGGCGTGCAAATGCCATTGGCATCCGCTTCCTAAGGAAACGCGTCGACTATTTGAATATTCGCATGGGCATGCAGATCAACGCGCTGTATTCTCGAACAGCCCAACGTTCGATGATTCTCAGCACCAAAACTACCAAGTTCAGAGTATTCACCTGGCTAGTGTATTCACACTCCATGATGCAAGCTCTATGAGTTGCTCCAGCGTCCAGTCTGATGAGTTGGCAACGAGAACGACCGTTGGTGCTCGCTAATTTCGGATCCGGCAACACTGAGATCCCCAGTCCGGCTTTGTGCCTCCCTTACCCTCCAATTTCCCGTTCAGCCCCCTGTCGCGTTCAACAGCATCGTCCCGTAGTGGAGACAAAATCAAGTATATCATCGCGAATTAAGCCTTGGATTACCTCCAATTCGCTTTCTACAGCTTGCTTAGATTGCGACATCACAACTCCGACCATCTATGCGAGTCTACTGTGATTGCATGGACGGAAGATACTGGAGGAATTGAGACCGATACGGTGGATGTGTATTTTCTATATCTCGATTTCAAATATCTCAACTCGCCTACCTATGTGCCGTAGCTCCACCGCTATCCCGGAATCGATGATATCAGAACATGAGAGATGAGTCACAAGACACCAGCCGAAGCTTAAAAGGGCCCGTCGTACACTTAAGCGTATACTCAAACACCCCACCATGAGCAGTCAAAAGTACACCACTTCCAATCCCTACGAAGCTCAGTTCGGGTATTCTCGTGCAATCCGTCGAGGTCAATATATATTCGTATCCGGTACAACCTCCGTAGATCCATCCACATCTCCCACCGGTTCTCCAATAATTCTCCATCCAGATTCGGCATATCGTCAATCTCTCCAAGCATTCTCCGAGATATTGAAGGCTATTACACACCTTGGAGGAAAGAAAGAGGACGTTACGAGGATTAGGATGTTTGTGACGTATGATGAAGATACGGATGAGGTTATTAGGGCCCTGAAGGAAACTTATGGAGATGTCGGGCCTGCAGCAACGATGATTGTTGGTGCCAAGTTTGTCGATAAGAATATGAGGGTCGAGATCGAAGCCGATGCGGTTTGTCTGGAGTGAGTGAGGAGGTCAGACGGGGTGGCTAGTATAGTAAGGCAGAACTGGGGAACTGGGTACATTTTGTCCCTGGTACACTGCTTGCGGTTGCTGCTCAGTAGATCGATTAAATCCTTCCAGACACCAAAAATGCTCTGAAATTGTAAAATGCGGATGTATCCCAACCTGAAAGCCATTCTACATCCATCTAAAATTGGCCCTGAAAGCACCACCAATAATGTAAATTGAAACATGGTAAAGGTACTATATGTGTTCCTGAGAATAAAATACGTGCAGATAGTAATCCTGCCACTTCTTATGTGCTGTGGTAGACAAATCGGTAGCCAAGGCAGACGCCTAACGCGTCGTGACTGCGTGAGCTTACTTGGTTAGTATGAGCGCTTGTTGAGCTCTAGCTCTACACTGAGCACTCAGATACAGGAATTTATACAAGCACGTATATCCTAAATTGTAAGAGCCTATGTATATACGAAAATAAATACAGACAGAGAATATCCATACAGTACATTGGTACAAGGGGAAAAAATAGATATAATATTTCAGTGTCCTCATTTACAACACTGCAGAGCCTCCAGGGTGGTCGCGTGGTCTCAGTTTGAGCACCAATTTATAGTACCCATCCTTTAACTCACCACACTCTAACCCTCCAAAGACTGTCATACCCTCAAGCGCGTCCATTCTCAATGGAACTTTGTCTCGACTGCGAGCTCTATCGTCCATCCTATGTCTCTTAACTCTCTCTGAATGCGATGCGTAAACGCTCTGCTTCATCGACACTGACATCCTCGACAGATCCTCCCCTTTAAATGGCTGGGACAAATACTTGTGTATCGCGTAAAGCAACCGGAGAACGCTGACTCCGCTTGAATCAGGATGGGATTCGACTTTGATAGGCCCACATATCCGAGTCAACCAAGACTGTCTGCGCTTGTTTCTATCATTGTCCTTGTCCTCCGGCTCGAGGATTGTAATCGAAATACTGTGTATCCCATGCAGCCTTGAATCTGAAATTGCATCCAAATACGGCAGAACTTGCCTTCTTCCTGCTCGCAACAAAATCGCAGAGTCGGGATGCTTTGTGACATCCCAAATGAACCGGAGGGTGCCATCGACTCTGAGTGGTCTCCAAAGGTAATCGTGCTCGTTGGGCGGGAGCATGACAGCACGGGCTTGGGTGGGGGACTGTGTGGGGCGACTTCTTGAGGGGGATAAACGACCGCGCAGCTCAGCACTGACGGGTCGTTTTTTATACGAGTTTCGGCGCGATTCTTGGCGAGGTGCGTGTGCTCTGTGCTCGCCTCGGGTAACGTGAGGGGCCGAAGGGGCTGGGTGTGCCGTGTCAGTGGCACGCTGTGGGGTGTAGGAGCTCTTGTCTCGCTTGCGTCGCCTTGTCCGTTTCTTGTGGCTGCGAGAGGGAGGCCGCTCAGGGCTTCGTGATTTAGGTAGATCTAACCGAGTATAGCACCGTCGTTAGTTTCTTTGCACAAAGTGAAATACAATGCCTCTGGACCTACATTACTTTTTTCGTGATGTGAGCCGCCTGACGGGTTTGGAGCTGTGTGCAGGGGTTTCAGTGCCAGCCAACACGGCTACTAGGCCCATGCTTCGTACAGGAGTTACCCAAACCAGGCTCCTCAACCAAGTCGCCCGCTGAGATCAACGACAACCTGCCTTTCTTCCCTGACTGCTTCCACAGAGGGCGGTCAAAGTACTTTAGGAAAATCTTCCGAAATCTCTCTGTTGGAGATACATTGTAAGATGAGAATATCATTGCGATAGTAACAAAAAGATGTAGGTGTAGATGTAAAGCGCAGTCGATGAGTGCGAGAGGAATTACAGCAAATGCGAGCGGCAAATCCTGTACATTGAGCCCCAAGTCTTATATGAGCCTTCAGGATTACAAGGAGAACATGACACGAGGGGCACCTATCACGCCTCTCGGAGAGGCGTGGGGCGCTGGAAGACCTGATATGTGTACTATATGCTGTGAGATCCCATGAAGCTTTGATAGAGCCATCCAAAAGCGCACCATTATGGGTTGTGTAGTCGGGAGTCGGTGCCCCTCAGGGTCGCCTATGGTGCCTCTCGGATACACGTGCAGTGGCAAATAGAGACTCAGTGGCGCACGGGAACAAAGCAGAGGTGTTCCAAAAGTCCAGCCGAGCAGCCGGGGGCGCGATTATGTGCTGAGCCTCTGAGTTTAGGCTTGAAGCTTGACTTGGCCACCCGGAAGCCGGGTGAACGCCCATATCAGAGGCGCGTGCCTCTGGGGTGAGGCAGTGCGCCAGTGTCTTGTTGACGGTTGGATGTTGGGAACAAATTTTGAAGGAATGGTAAAGCCATTGAGGGGTAGCCTAGGTGTACATGCACTCCTGAAACGGGCACTTGCCCGTGTACGCGGGGTCATATCGATCACGACGCCAATATTTTGCCTTTAAGCTCTCGCACCTTGGTTCCCTTCCGAGTCGGAAAGCTGATACTCATCTCAATACAATCGGATCATCCATGGAGGAAGACTTGACATGAATTTCTTAGCTTTCAATCATACGGAGTTACCTTGCCACCTCACATGCCCATATATAAACTCCCATACCTTACCCTGTTACAGGAATGCGATACCGATCATGAAATTCCTTAGCACTGTCCTTGCACCCACCACTGTAGTCCTCACAGCACTCGTAGGCCAGACCGTTGCGGTAAACTTCACGATATACCAAAACACCGCTACATGCAACACCAACTCGCCCAACGTCGTTACGACCAAGGTTTCAAATACGTTATTCTATCCATGCACGGAGACGGGGAACAACCAGACCTTTAGTCTAAGCTTGGATCATGTCGATTCGCCCGAGTTTTACTGCAACCGTGAGTAGATTCCGCGTTTCTAGCCGCACTTTGGTGGTAATGAAAGTTGTCTTTTGCGCATTCGACACATGAACGACGGTGTTGGTGATGGTGTAGTCGAAGCGTATCGGGAGACGGAAGGTAACGGGTAAGCGATCTAATTTGGGGGTGAAGAAGACCACAATTGAATGGTACCCCGTAGTCCGAAATGCGGATATGTACAATTGATCGGTGGCGCATATAGAGCAGGAACTTGCTTCACGAGTCGAGAACCAATTCGTAAGTGGTAAATAAAGCGGTCCTTCAACCCTCAAGGGCTTAATTTTTGCTCTTTCGCACGCGTAGGTTATGTCGTATTGGCATGCGCTATGCCTGCAAAGTAGGGTAGTAGGGTGATACCTCGGTACGAGCCCGGCTCTCTCAGCCGGGTGGGTTAGAGTCGGGACGGTATTCGTTCTTGGAATCTGGGAGAGAAGTGCCGGACTTGATTTCACCTTTTGCTTTGCATCGAAGAACCAAGCTATTGAGCTCGAAAATAGACAAAAGTTTCTCACCAAGACAAGCTGGAATTCCATACGAGTCACCCACGGTTGCATGCGATACAACTTGGCTCTTGGCATGAATTCCATCGCGTTGACATTTCAGTCAATCCAGAATTCAGAAAAGACGTACCCAGGTACTGTGTACCTCCTTCCCTCCGACTGCGCACGCACCGCAAATAGTCAGGGAGTAAGACCCAAGCCTGAACCGAGGCAAATTTACCTCATGATCGGCGCACCGCTTACTCCTTTGCCGCGGCATCCAATACGTACTCTCAGTACGTATTTATTTTGCATTTGCGTGTTGGATCGACCGCGCAAAGCGCTGGGCTGAACAGTAAGATGCTGAATGTGGCTGTGCGACAAGCTGACAGGCCTGCAGGCGAGAGGCGCCACACGCCAATGACGCACGACTGCAGGGCACGAGGCGTGTGGCGTGGGGGGCCCGGCACTCGGTAATATGCGCAGTACCGAAATGAATTTCATGGGAACTTGATCCGGAATGGAGGTTTTCTTATGAATGCAGTTTGGGTGACGAGTCGCCGAGTCGGACGTGGTGGATTGCGTAGAAGGGTAGCGAAGAGGACGTGTTGGGGACGTGGGAGGGAGGCGACGGTGCATGGGTATAGGGAGTGTGACTGCATCGCATTTGCAGGGTATATGTTCGAATTTTTGCGGATCCGAATCCAACATCCAGCAGTTCTCTGGAGTGTTACGAGAAGAAATTTGAGGTATTGGTAGAAAGGCTGTTTCTTACCTATTCCAAGCGAGGCTGAGCACTTGTGGAGTGCTTACCTGCCGACAATAGCGTGCGTTCTGTCTGCAGTACCGCTATTTACGGTGAGGCTCAGAGCCAAATATAGGCAGTTGCGGGTGAGGTGGGCCAAATGAAAGGAGTAGTGATGGGGTGGAGCGAAAGAGATGTACAATAAGCTGTAAAGCTTCTATTGAGCTAACAGCAAGCGATCGTAGTACGCTTTTCCACTGGAACAAGTGTCATCCCACGCAATTGTGTAGGAATAGCAAGGCTGACTCACCCCACTCGTCATTTCGCTATCTCCCATTCAGGTCATCCGCCTGATCCACATTCATCCTCTTTGTGATTATATCCTTTGTAATGCCGATGAAGCCCGATACGAGGTGAGACGGCATTTGTGAAAAGGTGACAATACTCGCAGGAAAAGGAACAATCCGGAAACCTGCCCTTTGTGGGCGTTGTTAAACGCAAAATCTGAATGTAGTCAACAATTCAAAGAGACGCGGGTGAAGCCGATATCTTATCAAATCACGAACCCCAGACTCGAGCAGCCGAGGCCATGCCCTATGTCATTCGCCAGTCCGTGCATCTATCAAGCCGCGCTGAGGAACGATGGCATAGGACGGTTATGGCAGGACAAGAAAGATGGAAGCACAGATGGGTGGTGTCCATCTCATCTCCGTTAAACCCACTTGTCACGCAACACATGCAGGCACGCCGTGAGCGGCGCCGCCAGATGTTGAGATGCCAAAGAATCAAGAACAAGTGATATCAAGGGCGCAAGGTAGTGGCGGTGGCACATAAGGTAGGTCGTTATGTATGAAGGATTAGAAACGAGTTCCGAGGCAGCCGACATCCGGGTGGCTCAAAGCCGTTTTGCACTGCATGGCATCGGAGTGCTGGGGCGGGATGATTGCGTGCTGAGATGATAACCGGAGTAGCTGGAAGACGTATGCCCTCGACCCACTCAGCCGATACTCCACCCGAGTCATCAGGCACAGACAATGAGAAGTGCCCACGACCGAGGGTTGATTGGGAATACTGCGTCAGTATCGCGGGGCTTGGTGAGAGCGCCTGCAGGGTTGAGGCACTGCACCGCGGAAATCAGCGTCCGAAGGGGCATTGCCACAATTGGACACCGTCTTTTATTTCGACATTATATAAGCCCTCTCCATGGTCTCCGTTAGCAGTCCCCATCCACTCCCCAGTCCCAGCCCACCACCACCCAACCCACCATGACAGAATACGACTACTCACCCGAGGCCTACGAACGCTACCTCGAGACACAGGCACGCATCGCGAAATGGGTGGACCATGCAGAGACGAAGCGGGCTGAATTCACCAATCCTTTCGTCCCCGCGCCCCGGAGTGATTTGGACGAGGACGAGGTGAGGAACGACTTTTACAATGCCGATCCATCCAGAAGCCATCGTCACCGTTCGCACAACAAGTCGTCCACAACCTCGCCCAACACCTCCTCGTCTTCGATAAATCCTTCGTCGAGTCATTCGTCGTCCAGACTCACGCCCCAACCCGTCGCGCATGCATATTACCCCCAATCCCAGTGGTACATCCTTCAACCGCAGCCACCGCTTCCAACTCCACCGGGAGACTACATGCCCGGCAAGCCACTGGGATCCACCAGCAACGTCGGCTCAACTTCCCCCACACGGCCCAGCAAACTCCGAAGAGGGAATCACTCGTCTGGCTCACATCCTTACAACGGCTACACTTCCCAAGCTAACCCCACCGCTACCCAACCGATTCCGGTTATCCCTTCACCAAATCCTGTCTATCCACCTGCAACCCAAATATATGCGCCTCAGCGTCGTCACCCTCAAAACGTCGTCTATCCGGCAGCAGGTCATGCGGTCGTGCCAGCTGCCTACCCAGCAGCCGTACAATATCAGTACCATCAGCCCAAATCAGCAACTCCAACGCACATATACATACCTTCCACTGTGGCTCCTTATTCCGTTCTGGTGAGTACCGAGTCCCCATGTCGTTATTCTTCTCTCCATTCCTAACCCTTCATTTGTTCTCATCCTGATTCTGACTTTATGTTTCTCCATTCTATAGATTCCTCAGGCTTCGAGATGATCGCCAATGACACTAGTTGATTCCAGCATCCCTTGGACCGGCCAAAAGCCCTAAAATGGAACATGCATATGACCCCCAATTTCCCGATTATATCCCCACTCCTCCCACTTCTGCATTCTCACTCCTACCTACTATACCTCTCTCGCACAATCTCCTTCTCCACCTCGACGCCTCAGCGTTCGTCACTGGGCGGCCGCCCAGCCTCTCATGTTCCCATGATTGGACATCAAAACTTGGGGAGACGTCAGAATTTGGAAAACAGACAAATTTGGTATGTTAGGCACACATCGTGTAGGAGATCAAAATCCCGATATCACTGGGTCCCGTCCTGAGCCTTCAGTCCTGGGCCTCATCCTGAATCTGGGCCTGAAGCGGCGCTCGTTTCGCACTGCTGGTTGCATCACGCACCGCTCCCGGAAATATCAGGCGTAATTTCAAACGCCCTTCATCACCGTCCTCAATCCTCGTTGCAACCGAGGTGTCGCAGTGATGCGTTTGCTTGATGGATGGATGGTCAGGTCAAAGATGAAGGATGCATGCGGTGTCGGCACAGCCCCTGGCAATGGACAGAGGAGTTGACGGATGGACAGATGGGACGGATATGGTCAACGACGGTATGCGCTTTACTCCGTGCGTAGTGCGCTGTGCGTACATGCGCAATTCTAGCCTCCATACACGCCCTACCCGTCCAGTCCTCCTCACCTTCGCCGCACGTCACTCCTATTCCCACTCATCGCTCGTCATTTCCTTTCCGCTTTTCCTTTTTCGACTCCTTGATTGTCATCTCACCGGTCCACGTGTTCCTCCTCTTTTCTTTTCTTTTCTTTGCTCTTTTCCGTCTTTCTCTTCTCTTCCCCTACGATCATCTCCTTTCATATCCCTTTCATCACTGCGGACTGCTAAGCTCCTTTTTCTCCTTTTTTTTGTCTTGGGCTTTTTGTGTTCTTGCTGCGTCTAACTCCACTCGGTCTTGTCCTCGTCTTTGTTCTCGTCCTTTGCCCGTTGCCCCGGCCCCGGCGTTGCATTTAGTCTTCACATTACATTACACCGTCGTACTTGCCCACTATGTCCTGCGCCCCTGCTCCCTCATACGCTCTACCTACTATACTATACTACACTACACACCTCCCACTATTCACGGACATCCATACGCCAGTGTATCGCATATAATACGGTAGTTTTGGTATCAAAACGAAAAAGGACTCGATAAAAGTCGGACTACACGAGACCACTTATTACGCATCTTTTCTCATACCTCGCATTGATTGTAGTATTACTTTACTTGGTGTACCAATACCCTACCTGCCAGCGTCCCCTCGATCGGGCAATACATCGCACCAGTATCTTGTAGCTGCCCTTTTTTTATTGGAGTGGGACGGGTACTGGCGGCCAATTTGGATATGCGTTTAGATGGGCTTGTGGTTAGATTTGGACTCGCATTTCGTATCTTTATAGAATGTCGTTTGGGCTTTTGTTTCTGTTCTATCTACATGGATATTCTGTAATTGACAGCATGACAATGGAAGAAATAGACATGCAACGGACATTAATCGTGCCTTGAGACTCCTAGATAGGGTTTGCTCTTGTCCCATGCAAGTATTTATTCTAGTTGTTGTTCTGCTGATGTCGCCGCCGATAAGGACATATGCCTCGAGAGCCGGCGACCGACGCATGCCATCGCGACGTGTTGGGCGGCTGCCTTGGCTACTTTTTCCTCTATCGCAGCGCACAAGGAGCGCCGGGATCACTGTCGGCACGCAATTCGTTCTTATGGGCACGTACAGCACCTTTACTAGGACTTGATTTATAGGTGGTCCTCTCCAAGGCCAACTCCGATGCGTATGCAGTGCCAA
Source organism: Volvariella volvacea V23 (assembly GCA_000349905.1). Taxonomy (NCBI): domain Eukaryota; kingdom Fungi; phylum Basidiomycota; class Agaricomycetes; order Agaricales; family Pluteaceae; genus Volvariella; species Volvariella volvacea. The sequence goes on from KB722766.1 coordinate 83,868, forward strand.
TGCTATTTCTGTCTCAGTCTGTAACTGCAAGGGCCGCATCCTGCGCCGCTTGGATTTCAAGAGAGCTGGTAAGCACGCTTTAATGGTGCTCCAATGACGAAAGAAGAAGTAATCAATTAAATGTAGGGGCTTCGCTGCCTGAGTCGTTCCCACTGCCATGCATGCCGCAGATGGGTAAAGGCTACTGTCAGACTTGAGCCTAAATGCAGGATGAATCGGATTTAACGGCGAGGTCGTCCAGTCGTCATGGATTCCGTTTGTACAATCGAGTGTCAACCCGTCCTCGATAACATGCCCTCTGGTCGCAAGGTATGAAAGTCAAAGTCTCCATTATAGGAGGCATCTAGGTTTACATACTGCCGGTGTGTATATCACGTCTTGAGGCTGGTGTGAAATCGAGGAGGATGACATGGCTATCCAATCTCGTCTTAAACATTAATAGCGACTTTAGATGTATGTATAATGGCTTTCAGGTCGGGTACACTTGAATTTTTTTGGTTGCGTTTCTAATATAATTTCGGAGCATCACTGGGGATAAGTGGCTAATGAATATAGCGAGCAGTAATCATAAGTGATGTATCCGAGACAAGATGTACCAGTTCCCCAGTTCCGTATCACTGTACCAACCACTGCGTCTAATTTCCTTACTCACACCAAACAAATCGCATCGGCTTCAACTTCGACCCTCATATCCTTATCAACAAACCTCACCAACAATCATCGTCACCGCAGGCCCAGCATCTCCAAAAGTCTTCTTTAGCGAAAGCTAAAGAAATTTATGTCAAGTCTTCCTCCAGGAATAATCCGATTGTATTGAGGCGAGTCTCGGCTCTCCGAGTCGGGAGGAAACCAAGGTGCGAGAGCTTAAAGGTAAAATACTGGCGTCATGGTCAACACGATCCCGCGTACATCGGCGAGTGCTCGTTTTGTGTTTGTTTAGAAATGCATGTACACTTAGGCTACCTTTCAATGACTTTATCGCTCCTTTAAATTTTGTCCCCGACATCTGACTATCGACGAGACACTGACGCACAGCCTCACCCCAGAGGCACAACTCTCATATTGGTGTTCATCCCGCTTTGGGAGTTAGGTACACTCAGAGGCTCAACAACAGCTTCACATAATCGCGCCCCCGGCTGCTCGGCTGGACTTTTGGACAACCTCTGCTTTGTTCCCGTGCGCCACTGAGTCTCTATTTGCTGTTGGGGCCTGTGCACGTGTATCCGAGAGGCACCAATGGCGACCCTGAGGGGCACCGACTCCCGACACACAACCCATAATGGTGCGCTTTTGGATGGCTCTATCAAAGCGTCATGGACCTTCACAGCATGTAGTGCATACACCAGGTCTTCCAGCGCCCCACGCCTCCCCGAGAGGCGTGATAGGTGCCCCTCGGGTCTTGTTCTCCTTGTGGTCCTGAAGGCTCATATAAGACTTAGAGCTCGATGTACAGGATTTGCCGCTCGCATTTGCTGTAATTCCTCTCTCACTCATCGACCTCACTATCTACATCTACATCTACATCTACATCTACACCTACACCTACACCTTTTTTTAAATATCGCAATGATATTCTCGTCCTACAATATATCTCCAACAGAAAGAATCCAGAAGATTTTTCAAAAGTTTTTGGACCGCCGTCGGTGGGAGCAGTCTAGAAATAGGAGAGCTAGGTTTTCGTTAATTTCAGCGGGTGACTTGGTTGAGGAGCCTCGTTCGGATAACTCCTGTACGAAGGATGGACCTAGTAGCGGTGCTGGGTGGTACTGGAACCCGATTGGACGCCGGTCCAAACCTGCAATATCTGCCCACATTCCGCATTGCGAAAAAGGTAATATAGACTCATAGGCGCCGTATTATACTTGGTGCAAAGAAACTAATGGCGGCGTTTTACCCGATTAGAACTACCTACCTCACGGAGCCCTGCACGGCCTTCCTCTCGCAGCCAGAAGAAACGGGCGAAGCCACACAAGCGAACTCGAAACTCCTACAACCCACAGCATGCCGCTGACACGGCACATCCGGCCCCTCCATCCCCTCACGTTACTCGAGGCGAGCACAGAGCACACGCACATCGTCAAGAATCCCCCCGAGACTTGGATAAGAAACGACAACGTCTCTCTCCTTCGCTGTCTAATCGTTTGTCCCCTTTGGGTCATCGCAGCGCAACGTTACCTGCACAAACTCGAGTAATCATGTTCCCGCCCCACGAGCATGATTACCTTTGGAGACCACTCAGAGTCGATGGCACTCTCCAGTTTATTTGGGATGTCACAAAGCGTCCCGAATCGGCGATTTTGATACGAGCAGGAAGAAGGCAACTTCTTCCGTATTTGGATGCAATTTCAGATTCAAGGCTGCATGGGATACATCGCATCTCAATTACAATCCTCGAACCTGAGGACAAGGACAATGATAGAAACAAGCGCAGACAGTCTTGGTTGACTCGGATATGTGGGCCTATCAAAGTCGAATCCCATCCTGATTCCAGTGGAATCAGCATTCTTCGGTTGCTTTACGCGATACACAAGTACTTGTCCCAGCCATTTAAAGGGGAGGATTTCTCGAGGATGTCAGTATTGATGAGGCAGAGCGTCCACGCATCGCATTCAGAGAGAGTTAAGAGACATAGGATGGACGATAGAGCTCGCAGTCGGGACAAAGTTCCATTGAGAATGGACGCGCTTCAGGGTATGACAGCTTTTGGAGGATTAGAGTGGGGTGGATTAGAGGATGAGCGCTATAAATTGACGCTCACGCTGAGACCATGCGACCACCCTTGTGGCTTCATGGTGTAGTAAATGAGGACACTGGAATCTGATCTTTTTACCTTGTATTAATATATTGTATCGATAGTCTCTTTTCAGAGTTATTTTCGGAACTTGATCTGTATATACATAGTTTACTCTCACAATGTAAGATGCACGTGCTTGTATAAATTCCTCAGTCGGGGTATTCAGTGTAGCACCGGAGCTCAACAAGCGCTCATGCTAACCAAGAAAGCGCACGCAATCACAACAACCTCTGTTACAGCACAGGAAGTGACAGGGCTACTATTGGCACGCACTCGATTCTCATGGGCACACATAGTACCTTTACCATGTTTCAATCTATATTTGTAGTCCTCTCCAGAGCCGACTTTAAATGAACGTAGAATGGCTTTCAGGTCTGGATACATTTGCATTGTACAATCCAGAGCATCGTTGGTGTCGGAAAGCATTTAATCGATATAGCAGGCAGTAATCACAAAGCATGCACCGGGGACAAGCTGTACCCAGTTCCCCAGTTCCGCATCACTGTATCTACCACCACATCTAACCCCCCACTTACTCCAGACAAACCGCATCAGCTTCGATCTCAACCCTCATATCCTTATCGACAAACTTGGCACCAACAATCATCGTCGCCGCAGGCCCAACATCTCCGAAAGTCTCCTTCAGGGCTCTACTAACCTCACCCGTATCTTCATTATACGTCACAAACATCCTAATCCTTGTAACATCCTCTTTCTTTCCTCCGAGGTGGATCACAGCTTTCAATATCTCGGAGAAGGCCTGCAAGGATTGACGATACGCCGAGTCTGGATGAAGAATGATAGGAGAACCGGTGGGAGATGTGGTGGATGGATCTACGGAGGTTGTACCGGATACGAATATATATTGACCTCGACGGACTGCACGAGAATATCCGAATTGAGCTTCGTAGGGATTGGAGGTGATGTACTTTTGACTGCTCATGGTGGGGTGTTTGAGTATACGCTCGGGTGTACGACGGGCCCTTTTGAGCTTCGGCTGGTGTCTTGTGACTCATTCTCATGTCCTGATATCATCGATTCCGGGATAGAGGCGGAGCTACGGCATATAGGCAGGCGAGTTGAGATATTTGAAATCGAGATATAGAAAATGGACATCCACCGTATCGGTCTCAATTCCTCCAGTATCTTCCGTCCACGCAATTGCAGTAGACTCGCATAGATCGTCAGAGTTGTGATGTCGCAATCTAAGCAAGCTGTAGAAAGCGAATTGGAGGCAATCCAAGGCATAATTCGCGATGATATACTTGATTTTGTCTCCACTACGGGACGATGCTGTTGAACGCGACAGGGGGCTGAACGAGAAAATTGGAGGGTAAGGGAGGCACAAAGCCGGACTGGGGATCTCAGTGTTGCCGGATCCGAAATTAGCGAGCACCAACGGTCGTTCTCGTTGCCAACTCATCAGACTGGACGCTGGAGCAACTCATCATGGAGTATGAATACACCAACCAGGTGAGGAATACTCTGAACTTGGTAATTTTGGTGCTGAGAATCATCGAACATCGGACTGTTCGAAAATACAGCACGTTGATCTGCATGCCCCATGCGAATATTCAGATAGTCGACACATTTCCTTAGGAAGCGGGTGCCAATGGCATTTGCACGCCCAAATTCGCCACACTACTCTTCGTCTTCCTATGCGAATGCTCACCTTATCGTCCACTAGGAATAGGTCCAGGCAGGGTATCATGCTCCCAATTACTTCCGTATATATGCCAAATTACTGTACCCGCAATTGCAAGTCCCTGCTCCTTTGCCTTGGGTTTGCATGCGCTCTTGCAATACCGACTCAAACTTGCCACGGCTCCAAGCAGTGCTACTTCGTTGGCACATTGTCATGCTTGCTGCTTTTCATTCTGGTCCCACGCATGCGAGCAAGTATTACATTCATCATCTTGCACAAAAGAGGCGTCGGGGCGGACAGGAGAAACAACCCAGAGAAGGTTTGCCAGCTATATGCGGTAAGTTCACACTGTATCTATAGCTACTTCACTCAAAGTCGCGCCAGCTCAGCGCGTGACTGCCCTTTCCATGATTCTTTGGCACGAGTTCACATCCAACAGCAGGTCCCATCGCTGACCGCTATGGACTATTCTCATTTTGCTTCATGTAAAGGTGCACTCTTTCCAATTCATTTATCTATCCTGAAGCTTAGGTTGGTATCGCTGCTTTTATCCCTCACTTCTACAGAATGCGTAGAGGAATGCGGGGCGGTGTACATGCTGACAGATGGTCACTCCACACAACGAGTCGCACATCTACCTCATCTCACTGCATGACACCCAGGACTGAATTTGCTGCACTTCATCCCTTCAAACTGGGTTGCATGTTTGCATTATAAATCTGCTTTCGAAGGCTTTCTTTGGACTCAGAAATGGTATGTATTTTTATTCTTGTCGGGGCCTCCCCTTGACCACTTACTCGAGTTACGGGTGCATGTCCCAATACTTCTAGAGCCCTCGCGGGCCGATCCGGGTCAAAGACATTATGGGTGAGCACCATCCGAGCCAATTCCACAATGATGCACGCTCGCAATGGACGCGTGTTTCTGCACTTTGGATGCGTTTTATGACCCTATCTCTGTGTCTTCGGTGCTCTTGGACCAATACCGGAACTAAGACCAAGGCTTTGCCACGCAACGCGGTAAGTGATCCTTGTGATCCTTATGCTCATCGCTATTTTGAGACTCTGATTCAACGTACTAGTAAGCCTACTACCTCCGTATCTCTGTGTTTTTTAATTTTTGGTGCGACGTTTGTGTCATACAATGCATTGCGCAATACCCATTTCCATAGAAAGAAGGCTTGTAACGACGTTACTGGGTTTCATTCTAGGGAGGCAGATGATGATAAGATGCACTGGTTCAGGGCAAGTCCAATCAGCGCGATTCAAGCATACACTTGAAGTCGAAAGTGATGTCGAGAGGGGTATGCACGTCATCTTTTTACGTTCCTGAATTTGAAGCGACATTCAATGTTTCTCGTCTTATTCGTCTTTCTCTAGTGCTCTGGAATGCGATGGATTTATGGGGGGCAAGTGTCTCGTCACTTGTACGTCTAACCTTTATCCACAATATTTGTCCTCGCAACCGATATTGTCTCAGTCTCAAGGAAGTTTACGGCCTTTGGCATCATACTCAAATCCTACCTGTAATACCTCCACATAAGGTAATTCCAGCGAACTGACCGAGCGCATATACGGATAAAATGTGGTGCACCAATGTGATGTGAGGAGTGAAGACACAAAATATTGTATAGGGCGAGTGGGATCAACTGCTACACCCTCTCTCGTGTCGCATGAGGGGGTGTAGAAGTTGATCTCAATCAGGGCCCTACGAACGCAACATGTACCTGCGGTTAGGACTCTAGAGTGGGTGTAGAAAACCTATATTGGACAATGACGAGTTTTATCATTACTTTTAAGGTCTTGTGCGCCTCGTGCACACGTACATTCATTTTTGTGTGGACTTTTTATAGGTCATCTAGCTAACTTCTCATTCGCGTCACGTCGCTTATCACGCAGTATGTCAATGTGTCTTATTCTCTCCGATGGTGCGTCATCAATGTCGATATAACAGCAATTCACCATCACCATACTGCAAAGTAAATGTCCAATAATCACTCGCCTTGGAGCATGATGCAGCACAAGTGGATATCGAGTCTAAGTGGGGTTCTCAAGGCCGTCTTGAACTTTGAGAACGATTATGAAAGATGAAGGGTCTTGCTTTTGATATCTCGTATTGCGTATAGCTCGTGCCCTTTGCCTTCTTCAGTTTCTCTGCCTTCATCGTCTTCTTGCAGTGATCTCCCGGTTTGCCTGTTGTTCATCAAGAAACAAAGATCCAAATCGAAGCTTCAAGCTTCACTTCCCTCACGCATCCCAGGCTGGAACATCAGGTACATTTCTATTCAATTCTGCAACCTATGACACCTTCGTCGTTGTTGCACAGGACTTTATCCTTTTTGTTCACCAGGATACTTACCTGCTATTGGCTTCTCCGGTGCATTTTCGCATATGGCTGGGACTCGAGTTCAAGTAAGTGTTTAATCTTTCTTCCCTTTCGAAATTCGGTTAACTGTGCTCATGACTATACTGAGCACCTTCCCTTGGATGTGAATGAGAACCGAAACCGATAGCCCAAATGATCAAGGATATAAGGGTCAGTAAATCATTTCCGTGATGCTGACGAACAGCTCATAAATCAGCCGGTATTAAACTATGCGATTGATCGAAAAGAGTTATTCAATGCTCTCGGAAATAAATGTCCCCGCGTTATCACTTAGTTTTTATAGCATCGTAGTTGGAGATATAGGAGTTTGAAATGAACTCAACCCATGATGGCGTAGTGACGCTCCCCGATGCGTCTCCGTTTGCTCTTGTCCCTATTTTTTTTACTCCATCGATATCTCACCTCCACCTCCCAGCTCCAACGTGTAGCTAGGGTCTTCAGTAACATAACAGCCCGTCCAATCCGTCAGGTCTATCTATGTACCAGAGGATTGGACATCCGCGGGCGGAAAATGTGAGAGACACGAAGAGAATAACAGAAAGATGACGGACTTTGGTACGACTGGACACAAGCAACCCAAGCCCGACGGGTAATATGAATCGTGATGTGCGAAAAACCGAATAGAGTCGAGAGACAAATGATAGAGAGATATCAGGAGTTACTACCTATGAATAGAACCGTGTTCAGCGAAATACGGTGGGGACAAGCTAGCAACCAGGGCATCTTCAGTCCAGACGCACAGCACTGAATGCGGATAGCTGTGCTAATGACAGACAGCTTGTGGCGTTGCAGCCCTCGTGTGCCTAGAGTGGATGATTTATATCAATTTGAATTGGGATGGATTATATTAGGTACAAATGAGGGAGAAAAAGGGTGTTGGAATGGGTTCTACGATTACGGATTGGATACCAAGGAATTGGGACATGATGTACGTGATCAGATAATCCAAAATTGGTGCCGAATGGATGGACATGGGATTATGGTTCGACAAATGATGGATATAAGGAAACAGAGTGGGGGGTTAAGAGAATCCACACGCATCCATGTTACTAGCTAGTCTCTTCCTTGCTGCATTTGCACACTCCCTTGCCTCACCCGTGCCTGTCACTGCCCCAGGTACCACCATTCCAAGCCCTGTGTGCGTCATTGCCGCGGCGATGACAGCTTCCCAATGCGATCCCACTCGAACTCGGACGATTTTCGACATCTTGTACAGTTGCATTGGAGTCATCTTGCTGTGCACCTACATATCGATGCATCACAATATTCCAGACCAGAATGACTCGAGGGTGAAAGTGATGTGGATCAAGATTTGAACGACACTGTATGCATTGATTGTTCCCGAAGTGGTGATAGTGTGGGCTATCTGACAGAGGATCATGGCAGGGAAAATTGCAAAGGAGAACAAACGTGAGGGGCGGTCAATAACCATAATGTATTGGTGCTGACTTGTGGAAGATCGTCGTTGGACAACAACCCACGGGTTCTTCATCCAGATGGGAGGCTTGATGCAATGCAGTAGCTATCCAGGTTATAAGGTCCTATGCCATGAAAGATTGGAAAAGGAGACTAGATTCCAGATATCCCAGAGAAGGATATCAAGGACCATAGAAAAGGAGACATACTTGCAAAGGCTCTCGTAGTCGTCCAAACCACTTGGTTTGTCGCTCAGTGCATCGCCCGCCACGCCCAAGGTCTCGTCCTGACCGAAATCGAGTTGGTGACACTCGCATTTGCAACTCTAAACGTGATTACATATGGGCTATGGTGGAACAAGCCACTGAATATTGAGTACCCAATCTATTTTGACGAGGATGGGATTCGAACTGATGGACCGCGGGTGAAGGCCGATGAGCAGGAGGAGGGTGACGACGGGCGGGTGAAGGAGTGGAAAGGAGTGTGGTATGAAAGGATTTGGGAGAGCACGAAAGGGTATATCGCAGGATGGGGTACAACATGCCATGGCGTTTGGCAGAAAGTAATGCGGAGCTGGGGAGATTGTTGGGGAAAATATGGGTTATTCTCAGTGATTGTCGGGTCATTTTCGGCTGTATTTCTTCCACTGGTGGACATGATGGGAGAAGAAGGTGGCGAAAACAGACCGACAAGTGTTCACCCGTTTTATGCTGCAAAGATGGATAAAGGAGATGGGGACCTTGTCATTGTTTATGGAGCGGTGATCAGGATCCTCTTCGGTGCAATTCACCTCATTGGCTGGAATTTCCAATTCTCGACGACCACAGAACTTTGGTTATGGAGAGGTTCTTCACTCGTCCTTACCGTTGTTCCCTTTTTCCTTGCGATTGCATTTGCGTCTTCACATACACGCGGGAGATTTGGTTTCGGAATTTTAAAGCCTATTGAAGTTATATCTGGCCTCTCAAGCACCTTTCTCGGTGCTCCTCTCTACTTCGCCGCTCGCATCATCCTTCTCTTCCTTGCATTCTTTTCTCTTCGTTGCCTTCCCGAGTCTGCATATCAAACTGTCAAGTGGACAGAATATATCCCCCATATTTAGCCTCTTGCTGTCGGTCCATTTTTTGCCCTGTACTTCATAGGTGTTAAGCTGATGTATTTATTAGGTTTTTTGGTTCCTCAGTCCATACCCTCCCCTCCCCCCAGCCTACCCCGTTTTTGGCGTACTTCAGGTCTTCAATTTACCTACATTTTAGGGAATTAAGTGCTGGACTTTTAAGGTGATACAGTATTTCTCATTACACATACAAATGCAACGTCACATATATTCTTTCCCGCTTCTACAATGCCCCTATGCTTAATACACATCCTATTTCATTCGTCTGACATACAACCCATCATGTATCCCTCCACCAACCCTCATGCCCTGCATTCGACTACCATAACCTCCATCGGAATAAAGATGAGATTTGGAATAGGATTCGAGTTTGGGAGTTGGGCCATGGGTTCTTATCTCTCGTGATTTGGAGGCTACTACAAAGAGCAACAAAAGGACAAAGAGGTAAATAGATAAGTAAAGATGGATGTGTGCCTAGGAAAGACGTACATGAGCTCTGCAATGTCAATGCCAAATAGGTTCCTAGCATATAGGGCCCCTGTATCGAGGGCTTTTTTGGACAAAAACCTGTGATGAGGGAGCTGGACCTGCTTGACTTTCTTGGCACTGAATCCAGATCATCCAGACAATCCAGATGGTCTGCACAATTGTACTATTGTCAGTGAATATCATTTAATTTTGAAGTATAATGTTTATTTTTCCATTGTGAGCTATCAGCATGAGGACAGCAAGGTAGCTACATTCTCTGCTCAAATGTTCCTAGTTGCATCAGTGTGCAATGGTGTGAAGTAGAGTTACAAACCCACCATTTGTTACATATCTGGTAAGCTAAGTATTAGATACATTATTTCCTAAATGCTAACTACCTATTTACACATGATCCAGATCACCCAGACAATCCAGCTCAATCCAGCTCAATCCAGCTGGATCCAGCTAGATCCAGATAATCCAGCACCATTGTGGCACACCTATATTTTTGTCCAATGCAGCCCATCATACCCCTGATTGTCAGGGCTAGAGGCTTGAATAATGAACAAATTTCTGCACACAGTTGTTTAAACACACTGGTGCTATCTTGGTAGATCTAATGCAGCTGGGTTGGGTGCCTGTTAATGTGCTTGAACAATGGCATAGTACTATCATAATTTCCAAGCCCATCTGGTCAGTATAAGAGTGGTATTAGGACACATTCCCTAGACAGTGAAAACATAACATACAATGTTATTTATGTTTATAAGTTTCATGCACACCAAATTCCAAGTCTGGAACATAAGTGAAGGACTCAGTCTTTTTGATGCAGCTCCCCCTTGGAGTTTGCTGTATATTTTGCAGTTAGCCCCGAAATTTGATTGCTATCGCTTAGGACTAGGCAGACAGACAGCCCCTTTGGCATTTTCCCCATAATTTGCAGTAAGTCCCAAACTTTACTCAGGTACTTTTTTCAGCATTTCCCTTATTTTGTGGTAAGTCCTGAACTTTGCTTAAGGCTGGCTGAGAATGCTGAGACTATATTCTTATTTGGCTTTGTTGTTTTTCTCAATTTCCCCCTTCCCACCAGCACCACCAGCACCAGCACCACACCATCTAATGATGGCATGAGCTGTTCCCACTGCCATCACCATCTAAGCACTGTTTTTGGTACTCGTTCACTCGATCGCTTCCTCATCCGCAGAACCACTTGTGTGCGATTGGGTCATGCTCTGATCCATCGCGGACACGTTTCCTCTACTCTTGACAATTATCAGAACACTGCCGATCGATCTGACGCCCCTCTCCGAGTTATCCACCCTAGTGCAGCTCTTCATGACTGAGTTGTGTGCGTTGGCATTATGCATTACTGTAGTTTCAAGCTATCCCCGCCGAGTCATCTAACTGACAGATACCCCAGACTCTCATCCCATCTGTCTTTCGCAACGACAGTCTCGACTCAATCCGAATCCCTCAAAGCATGCCCAACATCAACCTACACACTTACTCGACACTCTCAAACAAGGGAAACTCCAGCAACTCCTCCGCAGTAGGACGCTCAGCAGGGTTCAAAGCCAAACAGTTATAGATAAGCGCTATAGTGTCAGCCATGTCTTCCTCGCCAAGGAAATCGAGGTTCTTGAAGAACACATAAAGGCCGAGTTTTTTGGTGTCGTAGGGTGGTCGTTTCTTGAGTTGACCTAGGGGTGTATTATTCGATGTTAGTGCCGAGTAAAGACAGCGCGAGAGGAATAGATAAACGTACCTGTGGAGTCGAAATATTGTTCCGCCAACGGACTGGCGCTGAGCTGCTCGCTTGAGAAATCTCGACGCGTGTGGACCATCATTTGGTATAGCATGTGCTCCATCTCGTCCATGCCGAGGTCTTCGTTTGGGGTATAATAGAAGAGGCGTTTGTTGGTGATGAGCTCGTAAACCTGCGGCACGGAAAGTATCAGCATAGTGTGCGCACGAGGGTAGGGGTCGATGAACGTACCAGACAACCGAAACTCCAGATGTCGACCTCCTTGCCCCATTTCGCGCCGAGGTATACCTCGGGCGCGCGTAAGCCGACTGGAGATATGACTGTGCTTATGAGATTCGAAAGTGACTCGGCTAAATTGAACAGTTGGTGACTAGCTCATTCGATGAGAGCTTATTCGCCACTTACTGCTTCCAAAATCGCCTACGAGGAACGTGTGCTTGGCTGATTCCTCCCACGATATAGGTGGAAGAGGCTGTGATATAGCAGCTTGGACGACGCACTGATACGAGTTTTCTGGAGGATGGAGTCGAGATGGATCCTCAGTGAGTATCCTATCGATGTCTTCAGTCGATAGCGCGGTGTCAAAGAACATGTTGTCCGGTTTCAGGTCTGTGTGTACAAACCCGCAACGATGAACATGCGCGATGCCTCGTAGAACGTGGAGTAGTATGCGTTTAGCCAATGGAAAGGGGACTGGCTGTTGCCAATGCCGGATGAGGGATCTGACGTCTCCGCCTAGCAGCGGCGTGACGAGGCATATATGTTCTTTTGCGGAACTGCGACCGGAGAGGACGAACTTGTCCAAGAGTCCTAAGCAGTGTGGGGATGGCGGAGATGTTAGACGATCAAGGGCGTGTGGTTCGAAGAGACGGCCTTCGTTCACGAGGTCCGTTATGTTGCCCGTCAATGCTTTGATAGAGACGTACGCGTCTTTCCTAGAAAAGGTACAAGGAAAGGTTATCAATGGAGCTATTGAGAGAGCAAACATGACTTACTTGAGATCCCGCGCCAACCAGACACTAGATCCACTTCCCCAACCTAGCTTGCGTTTAATGACATAGCGACCTCCTGGGCCCAGGGCCTCTCCGAACAGAAGCTGAGGATAGCCGTATCCATCTTTTGCAGGAAGACCAAGCGGTTCTTCAATGAATGTGAACCGAAGTGGCTCGTTATTGGAACCCTCTGAGGCATGTTGACTAGGCTTCGTGACCTCAGGATCCTCGATACTGGAGTGTCCTCTGCGGCACCATGTACGAGAAAACGAACGACGCGAGAGGTACGAACTGAGAGAACGAGGAAGACGATGTCGACGAGGCAGAGGTGCGGACGCCATGGCCAGGGTCCAAGCCTTGCGAGTCCGGCCATCCCGGCCTGATAGCGCCCAGAGCCCTCTCGGCGCCGTCAGCTGCTGCGAGTCGTCGGGCCACCTCCAGTCCCTGCGCCCACCCAGACGGGCACACGGTGCTGCTTAATCCGGGCCAATTAGCTTCACGTGACAGGACCTGCTTTGTCTCCGCCCCATCATGCCACTCGGCGGTTTCGAGCTCGATATCCTCACAGATATACCCGCCCCCGGCACCATCACGCCTGAGGACTATGAACGACTCCAAAATGTCCATCTGTTGAACGAACGCAGGCACGGCTCGAATGGTGTCGATCTGTCGCTGACGATCCCCGTGTACGAAGAAATGATCGAACGATACCCGCAGTGCCCGTTTTTCGTGGCGGAATTGGGGAACATGTTGGTCGTGTCGAACGTTGAGGCTCTTGCTGTTCGGTACTGGCGCAGAGTGAGCAGCCCCGTCTTTCTGTTCGGATTGACCCCTGACCATCTTTGTTCGGCTGGTGATAGGCGCAGGCAATTTTGAGAGAGATGAAGCTGTCTGATGACACTCTCAATGCCCTCGCGGCAGAGTACCACGCAGAGACCGAGAAGGAGGCCTTCGACATCTTGGCTCGCTCACAACAAAGTCAGATATCGACTGATCATTTCCATTTGTAGCACACTGATAGTCCGCCTCTGCACCCCTCAGGATTCTATCACCAACAGTGGAAACCAACGCGCCAACACACGTTCCCCAGAAACATACGAGAACTACCAATAGAGCACGACGAAGTCAGAGGGCGGTGGCGAGCGTTAGCCAATAATGGTGCGCAGTCAGCCAAGTATTTGCGGAGGTTTGCTATTGAGACGAATCACGTCGAAAGCGTTTTTCATTTGACGGACGAGGTGCGTACACGTTCACCCCACGCTCTTGGCTCAAAGCCGCATTCATTCATTGTGCAGTCGATACAAGATATCATACAGAACGGTGTCGAAGCTGGTGCAGTGCATACCCTACTAGACAGTGAAGAAACGGATCCTACAAGAATCAAGAATATCCTTAATGATACCCTCTCGGTGCGTCACCCTCTCCGTTCGCCATTATCCCTGCCAAGGCTGATACCCCCTTTCCGCGTATAGGCATACAAACTAATCCAACCCCTCGTCACGAACCCGCAGTTACTCAGGAAGGAATCAATATGCTCCATCCATTCACGCCTGATGAACACCTGCCGATTCCCTTCAAATCACAGCAACTCGCATTACCGTCCGCCGGGCGAGACTCGGACGGTGACCTGCAAGACCGTTTACATCTCTGGCACTCTTCCAATTCAGTGCTGTCCATTCCCGGATGTTGATACCGAATTGGAGTATATATGCGAGGTATCCAAGGTATGTTTCGTATAGTGGGGATAGCGTGTTGCTTTTGTTAAGACGTCCACTTTAGAAGCGCCTCACGCTAGCAGAGAACCCATTCGCGGTTGCAAGCTGGGTTCATTTCATCCTGGCTCGTTGTCATCCTTTCGAGGTACGTCTGCCGATACCCTCCTATCGCATATGTCGACTATATGCGCACGATTTTCCAGGACGGAAACGGGCGTGTGACGAGGATGATCGCGTCTATCCCATTGGTGATGCACGGCTATCCACCGATGTCGATTCCACTCGATTTACGCTCAGAGTATTACCATGGGATCAACAAGGTGAAATTCTCGACTTGCAATCGGTATCGCTTTGGTGGCTGACCATTCTCGCAGGCGTATGAAGGTGATCACAGCTTCATGATAAAGTGTATCCTCGACGGCATGCAGCAGACACTGAACTCGGTGACGTGATTGCTTCATGGATTTGTGACCGACTGTACATTTTACCCACACCGCTGGTGGGCGGGTCTCTGATCAGGAGAGGTACTGCGATCATTGTTTCTTTGCTTTTGGACTCAACTTGGACTCGCAGGTCCACCCGAGTGGTGCTCGTGCTTTGTATTATTAGACTTGTGGCCCTTATTTGGTGCCCTTCAATGTATCCTTCAGTTTATGGACGAGATTACCCCAATTGAAAGGCGTGTGAGGCCATGTGTGAGTATTTCTTGAAGCCTTTTAGTTGGGTTGGGTTGGGTTCTGGGTGCTAGTCTCCTGCTTTCGGCTGCGGATCAAGTTTGCCGCGGACAAATCGATGGCGGTGAAACGAGTTGGGGTGTATTCTTGCACGCATCCCTCGTATGCAGTCACAAACTAGCAAGATCGGAGGGACGATGAGGGGGTTGGGATTGGGAAGCCGCTGTGCCAGTCGTTCGGAGTGAACGTTGACATGGTTTCTGTGTTGGCGGATGGGCGAAAGATCAGAGCGTAATCCAAGCTAGCGATGACTAATCCAACCTGGTGAGCAGCGATGAGTTAATAAATGGAAGATAAACGGTGAGATATTGGTCAGGCTCACCGACACCCTTTACTCTACCCCATCAAACCAAGGGTCTTGAAGTAACTCCTTGGCAGTGGGCTTGTTTCGAGTCTGATGGGCCTCCTGATAAACCTTACTACTTCACGTGTGTCGTCCCGTCGCAGGAAATCACGATGAATAAGGAATCCTTCACGATTACGCTCGTGTCTGCCTGATTTGAGAGACGTCTTTAAATTACCTATCGGGGATGGAAACCCATCAGGAGGTGAAATTCATGGATACGACATGAGGGGCTTTGGAGGGGAATGAAACGTGTAGAACACGTCAAAGTATTTTGCACTTGCGGGACTCGCGTTGAGTTGTTTAGGACTGAACTTCCCGTTGGTGAAGATGATATTGCGTAAAGTGCATTCAGTCTCGGTTAACCATAACTGTTCTGGCTGAGTGAGGGAGAATAAGGGATTCCAGCCGCAACTAATGGTGTAAGGCATCCCGAGCGGCTCCTCCTTGAACGTTGCAGCAGATATTTTATTCCCTTTAGATTCGGCTTCAATCCACTCAAAACTACGAGCCGGAGAAGTTCAATCCAAAACGGGAATCCTCTATGGTTTTACAGATGCAAAATGAGTAATAGGCGTGGGCGAAAACGAGTGAGAGGGACACGAGGGCAAGGACATTATTCAGGATGTGTGAACTTGGTGCTTGGCTGTAGTGCGTATCCAAAAAACCTGCAAGGTGTAACGAGGATTGGCGCTCAGCTCGAAGCTGAAAGCAAACAATCCCATACAGAAAGTGGCACTCGGCCTTTGTGCAAGGCCACGACCACGCCGATGCTCCAGTGGGTTTTGTTGCAAATACTAGGTACTTGACCTTGTTTCTGTTATCACGGCGATGATCCCCGCATTCACCCCTATTAGGCCGATGCACTCACAAGAGCAGGCCCAATGCAGGGTCCATTACTGCGGCGACAAGGAGGAATGCCAGTCGGGACATACGTATTAGCATTTTGGAGTAATAAAATTGGGGCGCTTTGATGGCCGCGCAACGTGTAACTGGAGTCTTTCAACCGAGACGGGAAGGTAAGTGTGATCACCACGGTCCGACAGCTCTCAAAGGCCTTACTCACTACCATTTGGGCTGAATCCCCCGTGATTTTGGCAGAAGAGTAATTGAAATTTACCCACATGACCTTAGCGGTAGCCCAGTATCAAGACCCGATCTCGAAGCCCGCACAGCATCGTGTCGACGCCCATCCTCGTGCCTGCCTCCCTTATTTCAGTCGTCGTCCACTGTAAACTAGGCAACCACGTTTCATTCGTCTGTCAAATATCCCTTTGCCAATCGATATAGCGCTCCGTGAACCTGTGTTGTATCCCGCGAAACGCGCAGCCAACCGGTTATGCCGCCTCTTTTGTTTATATCCCTCCTCTGGACTCGAAGTGAGCACCAACGATGTCCCCCAGACTGCGTCTATCTCTTTCCTCTTTACGTTCATCAAGTTCTACGCTACCATTAGCACCGTGTCCATCACTGCTGACCACCAATGACCCCCCTACGACGCAAGAACAACGGGATTCTATACATGTAGCAATCGATCAAGCTATGGACATCCTAAGCGCTCTCGATAATCGCAACCATACTTCCAGCTCGCTAAAGCACTCACCAAACCTACGAAAAAAATCCCTTTCCTTCATTCGATCCCATCAAAATGTCGTATCTTCCATTCGCCTCGTCCCATCAGAGATATGGTCCATTATCTTTTATCACTACGCCACATCTATGCATCCGGAGCATCGGCACATACATCCTCCGTTCGCTTTAGCACTTGTCTGCAGGCGATGGAGAGACATTATTTATGGGACGGCATCTTTTTGGCTCCGCCCTCCCCCCATTCGTTTATCCAAGCACAGACTACGAAATTCGAATGACTGGTCCCATTTTGGGTCTTACGTAGATCGTGCAATCGGTCAGCCACTGGTTCTTGACATGAAATCAGGGCGCGATGAACGCCACAACATTCAACGGCTAGAGAAGCTCGCATATCTTGCTCATCGATGGGGCGACGTCACTGCAATGCTCACTTTTCAAACCCTTTATTCTAATTTGGGTCTTTTAAGTGGGAAACTGATCAATTTATGCAGAATAGATCTGACGATCGCGGGTGCACCTATTCAACTCCCGGATGACCTCTTCTTTTCCTCCGCCAAGCTCACAGATGTGACACTTTGGACGAACTACGCGCATTATTGGCCCATCCTCCCACCCCAGGTGCTTCGTTTTCAGGCCACCTGCAACGATTACAAGAACTTCTATACGATGACTCAACATGCTGCACCCTGTTTGGAGGAATGTGTGTTAGTGTGGTGTCGTTTATCTGTCGGTTCCGTTCACCTCCCAACCCCACTAACATTTCCCCGCCTGCGCCGTCTGACCCTACAAGGTTGTTCTCCTATGAATGAAGACGCTATAAACCACTTTATCTCCTCGACCACGCTTCCCAATCTTGAGCGCCTCACCGTGGATTCCGGTGCAGCTCCAGAATTGCTCGACTTGTTAGCGGGGTTACTCAAGCGGTCCACGATGGATGCCCAAAGAGGGCATTGTCTACGTACTCTCAATATGCGCAGTGTCCACGGGATCAATACGGAAGCTCGTTTTAAGGAGCTGTTCCTTCAAATACCCGGCCTTGTTGAACTGCATGTCGATTGGTTGGATTGGATAACTTGGAACGCAATGACGTACTCTCAGCTCGAACCACCTCTACTCCCAAAGCTTGCCCGCTTGTTTTTATATGCATGCGGAGAGTGGCTAGCACCCCAGTTGACACAATTTATTGAAGCCAGGAAGAAAGTACTAACCAATCTCGATGGGGAGGCTATGAGTTCCGGGTATGGAAACTTAGAGTATGTCGTTACTGTGTTTAAAACGGAGAAGGAGTGTCGGAAGTTATTAAAGAAGCTGGATTCGGCTATGGAGAAAAAGGGTGCGGACTCGATGATGTTGAGTTCACTGTCAAGTTCATTGTACAAGGCGTTCAAGTCGGCATGCGCCAATGTTGTGAGTACGGTTTCAGGCTCGTCTTCGACCTTTTGCGAATATTTGCAATCACTCCCGATAGAAGCTAGATGCCCTTATTAGGGCGCTTAACCTTCTGGAAAACTCGCGTGCATACGACATCCAGTTCATTATGCGCGATAGCGGCAAGATGCATATCTTTGTCAGGAATTTGTCCGGAAAGACGATTCTCCTAGAAGTCGAACCCTCTGATGCCATCGGTAGTGTGAAAACAAAAATACAGGAGAGCGAGGGTATCCCATGGAACAGGCAGCGATTGATTTATGCAGGGAAGGAATTGGAAGGCCTTACTATGGATGGTTATCCTGGGACTGGTTGCCCGAGCTGCTGGATGGACAATTTACAGGAACAGAACAGCGTCAAGACTCTTTCTGATTATAATGTTCAGGAAGATTCTATTCTTTCTCTCGGTGAGCCTATCTTTTTTGGGAACCCTTGAGCTTGGAATGATATCATGTATAGTGATTCGTCTTCACGGTGGATGAAAGATCAGAATCTAGGTGCGGGCATATTGGATGGTGTTAGCACCTGGTTGAATCTATAGCTATAGCCCGTAAATAAAGTGGTATTTCCGTGAGTTAACACTAGAGATACGTGCGCATATTCTACACCGTCAAAGCGTGGATCATTAGCCAAGCCTTGCGCAGTTGGTCTATCCCGCAGGTTGAACATCAAGCATATTTCCGCTCTGTGCTTGTACTTCAGATTCATTGCTGCCCCTGAGGGATCGAGGAACCATTTTCACGGGGCTGTACTTTCCCGAAATTACCTGTTCAAATGCATTGATAGTTGTATATGCCCGGGCCAATGATCTTGTTTATAATTGAGGAAACAACGCACAATTTAAACCACTATCTACAGTTCTAAGACTGCCCTATCAACTCCTCGAAATCAAAGTACGGGCACCAATAACTTCCTTTCGTAGACACTCCAAGAGGCTCTTCAAAATGTCTCCTACGCTATAGGAGGGGTGAAGTCAAGAGACCATTCGAAGGCGAGGTTGAATAGGGGCAGGAGGTTGAATTGGTTGATTTAGGAGGGACCAAAATGTCA
>KB722766.1:111099-121693 GCA_000349905.1 Volvariella volvacea V23
TTCCCCTATCTGATATAATTTTTCGGGGTAGTCCATATCTCTGATATAGGGATGTGTGTATTAGTTCCGCTGTTTCTTCAGCAGTACTATCCTTTTGGCAAGGGTTAAGAATTATTCCTTTCGTGTTCCCATGATTTATGATTATGAGGAGGGCATTGAAGCCTCGTGATTCAGGTAGGTTGGTGATGAAATCCATGGTGATGGTAGCGAATGGTTGGTCAGTTGATAGTGGTTGGATCGGGATCATGGGTGGTTTTGTCGGGTGCGTATTAATCTTCATTTGTTGGCATGGTGCACATCCTTCTATGTATTTCTTCACCATGGTGTACATTCCTGGCCACCAATAATATCTTCGAAGGATTACGAGGGTTTGTAGCTGTCCTGGATGTGCTATGGTGGGGGTATCATGTGTGGCTTGGATGATATCTCGTCTTAGGGTTTGATGATTGGGTACGTAGCAGCGTCCCTAGTAGTAGACCAGCCCTTCTTTCGTCATCCAATCTTTCTTTCTGATGTGTTGGGGTAATGGTGATTTCCCTGTTAATCCTTTGACTACTTGTTGTATTCTGTCATCTTGAATAGGTGCCTTTCTTATCTCTTCTGCAGTATTGGTATTGATTTTGCTGATGAATACAGATGGTGGTAATAATGTTGATTTTTCTGTTGATTTGGGTACGTTTAGATCAGGTCGTCTTGATAGCACGTCTGCCATTACTAATGCTTTGCCAGGTTTATGCACAAGTCATATGTTGAAGTGCGAGAGTTCGATTTGCCAGCAGGCTTGTCGAGGTGTCAACTTCTGTGGTTCTCTATAATAGGTAAGATTTTGATGGTCGCAATATATCATTGTGGTGTATTGATTTCTTAAGAGGTATTGTCTCCATGCTTGTAGGGCTTGTATAATGGCTAAAAGTTCCTGATCATAAATTTGGTAGTTGCTTTGTGCTGGATCTAGCGATTGTGACAAGTAGGCTACCAGGTGCCAATCTCCATTGGAATCTTGTTGTTTGAGTACTCCTCCAGTTGCTACTTTGGAGGCATCAGTTTCGACTAAGAATAGTTTATTTGTGTCAGGAGCTAGTAAAATGGGTTTGCTTAAAAATAGGCCCTTGAGGGTATCGAAGGCCTTCTGTTGTTCTATTCCCCATTGGAACGGTAGATCTTTCTTTGTTAGATTGTGAAGTGGTTTAGCTATGTCGGCATAATGTGTTATAAATCTTCTGTAGAAGTTGCAGAACCCCAGAAACACTCGTATTTCTTTTACGTTTTTTGGTTTCGGCCATTGTTGAATACCTTCGAGTTTGCGTTAGTCCATCTCTACCTTCCCTTCTTTGATGATCATTCCTAAGAATTCGATTTCTTCTTGTTTGAAGCTACATTTTTCAGGTTTGAGGAATAGATCGTGTTCGACGAGTCTTTTGAGAACGTGTATAGTGTTTTCTTTGAGACTTTCTTTATCTTTTGCAAACAGGAGGATGTCGTCCATATATACCACAAGTATTTCTTCATCAATCATATCCTTTAGAATGTCATTCATTATTTGTTGGAAAGTGGCAGGAGCATTGCAAAGGCCAAAGAAGAGGATGGTTGGTTTGAATAGTCCTTTGTTGGTTTTGAATGCGGTCTTCCACTCATCACCTTCCCTAATCCAGACGTTGTTATATCCCCACTGTAAATCGAGTTTTGTGAAATATTTAGCTCCTTTCAATTTATCGACTAGTTTGGATATGAGTGGTAGTGGGTAGCGATTCTTGATGGTTCCCTCATTGAGTTTCCTGTAGTCCTGGCAGGGTCTTAGCCCTCTGTCTTTCTTTCCGATGAAAAAGAAGGGAGAGGCCATAGGGGATTTGCTAGGGTGTATGTATCCTTTCCATAGATTCTCCTTGAGGAAGGTATCTAGTTCAGTCTGATATAGTGGTGGTAGTGGATATATTTTGCAATCCTTTGGTACGAAGTCAGGTTTAAGGTCTATGGAGTGATCCCATTTTCGTCTTTCTGGTAGTCTTTCGGATGCTTTTTTCTTGAATCGATCGAGAAATGGGCAACAGTATATGGGTAGTGTGCTCATCTCTCCATTCCCTATTGTGGTGGTAGCTGTCATTGCTTGAATGAACGCGTTGGCTTTGAAGTTGATGGTTCCTTCTTTCCAATTGATTTGTGGCTTGGTTTGGCGTAACCAAGGGTATCCTAAAATGACTTCTTCTTTCCCTAAGGCCGTTTCCCATAGTCGAGTATTTCTGATGGCTGTTCCATCGATAGAGCATATCTGTGTGTTGATTCCTTTCACGATGCTTCCCGTTTTGTTTGCTGATCCATCAATGTTGTATACTTTGATCTCGTAGGTGTTTTTATTTGTTTGAATATTTCGTCAGTTGCAGAAGTGGGAATTGATGAAGTTTCCTGTTGCTCCTGAGTCAATTAATGCTTGTGCTTCAATCTCTCGCCCGTATTTATTTTTTAATAGAATGGGGATTTGTATTGCTTTTTCTGATGTGGTCGTGATTACAGGGGCTATATACTGGAATGATACTGGGATTGAGTCAGTCATCCTTGCTAAAAATCCATCTTTTCTAATATTTGGTTGATGAACGCAGCCTTTTCCTCTTCCGTTCCTTTGTCGAGGATTGCCTTAATTCTTTGGTTCCATGGTTGCGTGTTGCGATTAGATCCTCCTTCTTGTCGGTTAAAGTTGGGTTGGGGTCTGCTTCTGCACTCGTGGGCGAAATGCCCTATCTTTCCACACTTGTAGCATTCTCCCTTTTTACGTTGTGGTCTACTTGTTTGTATGGCGTCTACATCCATGGTGTTTGGATCATTTGGGGTGGTGTTGTTTCCAATAGGATTGGATAGATCCGATGTTATTCTTCCACTACTGAAGTATGCTCAGGCACGTTCTAATCCTGCGAAATCTTGTCTGGCCGCGTTAATTGCTTTGTCTAGTGTGGCAAGGGTATTTCTTTGTGCGAACTTGACTCCTAACATCGGCCACAGCCCTCTGGTGAATAATTCTACTTGCATAGCTGCTGGTATGTCTCCTATCCTGAGAAGAATCATACAGAATTCATTTATGTATTCCGTTAACTGCCAAGGCTTCATTCTTAATGCTTCTAATTTTCTTCGTAGATTAATGATGAAATCTTCAGGGATGAATGCTGATCTAAAGGACCTCCATAACGCATCCT
This sequence comes from Volvariella volvacea V23, assembly GCA_000349905.1. NCBI lineage: Eukaryota > Fungi > Basidiomycota > Agaricomycetes > Agaricales > Pluteaceae > Volvariella > Volvariella volvacea. The sequence goes on from KB722766.1 coordinate 114,282, forward strand.
TTGTTCTTAGCACTAGTTGCTGTTGTGCATTCATGTGTGACCTAATGAAGTTGTTCTTCCATGACTCTGCTGCTCCTCCTTGCATATGTGACAGGATCCATGCAATTCTTTTTCCTTCCATGTCATAGGTTTCTTCGTTGGCGGTTAGATATAGTTCGCATGCCAGGATAAAGGCCTTGGCTTGATTGAAGTCGCCTGTGAATGGTTTTGGTGGTGCTAGTCTGAGTTCTTTCGCCCCTTGCACTTGTGCCATGTTTTGGGGGGGTGGAGACCATGGGGGTAATGGTGTTCTTGACGGGGACCTTTGCGGTGATGATTCTCTGGTTTGGGCGTCTGCTATTTGATCCTGAGTTTCTGGAGTATTGGGTCTTGTTACCCTTGGAGTAGGACTTGGTTGTTGAAGTCAAAGTAAGCCTGCTTCTATCTGTTCTTGGGTTAATGTGTTGTCGTCTGGGTCTAGGTCTATTGGTGGGGCTAGTTCACAATGAGCTTTATTTCCTAATGCTATATGGTCTCTTTCTTGCGTGCGTTTTACTTGTTGAAATCTTTCTCGGGGTACTGGTTGTCTGGAAGTTACAAAATGCCACCTCCTTGAAATGGTTTCAAAGTAGATAGGTCTATTTTCTAGGTGATAGATGCCGTTTGGTTCGAATTGGTGGGCCTCTTGTGGGACAACTGTGTGGCTGCGATATGCCGGTACCTTTCTTGATGATCCTTGTTCCAGTTTGATAGATTTCACCTCAGTGGGTATCTAATTTGGTGAGCTTGACCTAATGTTACGGCGACATTACCTTAACACGTCACTAGACAATGACAGAGGTACCTTAGTACCTTTGTCGAGAGCAAGTAAGATGACAAGAGTGGTTGAGGACAACAATATGTTGAGTCAATGACAGTCAAAGGCGTTAATGAAGTAAGTTGAGATGTGATTTGCACAGTGAAGTACGAGAAGATACAAGAGAAGCAACAGGAGGTCAAGCTAAAGTTCTACGCTAGAGAGAAGAGGTATTTATACTGTTCGTGATATTAGGTTTTGACTAAGAAAGGAAATGCGATGTTCAAGTCATATATATGCATAAGCTAAGAACACGTAAGCTATACGCGTATACACTACTGGATGGAGGAAAGCTATTGTAGTTACCGAAATAGGTTGTAACTACTTGAAAAGGGGAGATGAGTCTGATAGTCCAAAAGCAAACACAAGCTGAATGACGATTTTACTTATCGTCGTAACACATGCTAACCCAGCTTATGCATCCCCTGGTCTGTGCACTACATTCTTCGCTCAGGACTCCCACTTTGATATGTTCATTCTTACCCCCTCACTTCTCTTCACCCAAGAGATTATATCTCTTTATTTATCTTTATTTATCTCCAAGTAGTATATATACCACACCACTCTCACCACCTATTTCCCAGCTTTAAAGATTCTCCACTTGGGAATAGGTAAGTAACTACAAGCTAGCCTCTTCTTTCCACACCTTTACTTACTATTCTTCACTTGGGAATAGAATCTGAGTATTTGCTTTCCTCCTCACAGTTGCTGGTGCTTGGGCTGCTTAGTACTTCCAGAGGCATCTGCTAAGTACAATGTCAGGGTTCAACTTCCCTCACACTGGCTAGTCTGAGTGTGCCATGGAAGGTCCTGAGCAGTTAAAGTCTGAGTGACCTATGCTAAGATCATCCCTGATCTCAAGGACCAACAATGATGATGGCTGCTAGGTGTGCTATCTTATTGATTCTTTTTTTTCTTTCTTAGTTCTTGTCCAGCTAAGGCACCAGCCTGCAGCTGATGAATGAACAAGCAGAGACCTGGGTGTCTCTATCCAGGTAACCTTTTCTGGACCCACTTTACAAGCTCTCATAGTGGGCAGCCTAAGGGTGACTTTTCTGCTCCTGACTACCCAAGTGGATACAGGCATTAATGATGCTGTGCTTGGATAAAGGTGGCCCAATGTGAGTCAGTATAACACTACCCCTGTTGATTTATTCCAAAGTGTTGATGGTATTATGTGACCAGTAACAGGTAATCCCTAAACTTGGTTGCTGACAATTTATTTAATTTCAGGTTTTATCTCTTTTATCTTATCTTATCAGATTAGATATGTATCTTATTAGTTCTAGAATAGGTATTACTCCTTTAGGTTACTTTTCTGAAGTAGATTCACCTCTTAACCACACTTTGAACTGTGGGCTATGGCTGGTGTCTGGCATATTGTCAGGAATCATATCCTTATTTCCTATTTTATTATCCAATATCTATTATTTATTTTATTTTATTTTCTTTTTTTAAACATCAGAACTATATGACTTGATTACTTAATTCAGATTAGATTAGATTACATCTTGATCATGTGATACATTACCTTTTGAGCTGCCTTTAGAGATCTCAGTCATTGAGGTATTCTTAGTAGTGTCATTAGTCTTAGATCTATCATCTCAGATCATGGCTTATTTCTAACCAATGAGATCTTAGTGATACTGGACACTGGTGATGTCATCATGAGGTCATAGGTAGATACCCTTAGAATAGTCTAAAATAGTATAAATATGTATATATAGACCTTAGTGAATATATAAATGGGCTTGGTTGACTCTGGAGGTTTTCCTCAGTTTTGACCTTGTCTACTCTGCTAAGCTAGCTTTGTCTCAGAGACTCTGGTGCAACTGGAACTAACCAGCTACTAAGAGGTGAGTATGCATTGTTAGAATTCTTGTATCCATCTCATCTCCCCTGCTGGCTGGTAGTGAGAGTTTATTACAACCATATCACCAGTGATACCTGGGCACTGCCATGTGGGTAATCCCTTGTAGTAGACCCCATTGATAATATGTATGATGTATAGTTGAGTAGTTAATGTTTTTCTTTCTTTTATCTATTTATTTATCTTTGGGGCCAAGCACTCTTGTTGCTGATACATGTCTGAGTCCAGAATTAAGTCTACTTGAAATATAGTAAGTTGTATACTATCTGACCTTTTAATTTTTTACTAATTAGTAAATTGCAGCCTGTGTCAGAAATTTGAAGAATAGGTGTATTTTTATTTTTGTCATATATCACATAGCAATATAAAAGCCCACAATGATTCTGAATTTACATAAACATAACAGCTACACAATGATGCCCTGCCACTTGACCACCCTCACCTATATCAACTCTCTTCTTGATACTGCTAACAACAAGGATATGATAGTGTAGATCAGAGGTGTCTGATTTGACATAATGGTAGATTATGTCACTGAACCAAATGACAAATGTCTACTGTGGAAGAAAGTAAAGTACTTTTCCATCTACCAATTTCACAAGAGGAGCATAGAAGAAAGAAACTTCATCTGCACTTCCCTACTACTACTAACTGACCCTTCAGAATACCTTACTAACTGCTTTGAGGATGAAATAGTTTGGGTTGAGGATCCTGCAACCAACCCAACTAAATACTTCTAGATCAGTTGAACCAGCTTGCACCACCTCAAACCCATCAATTAAACTGCATCATTCCTAGTGCACAATTTACAGATCTATCAGAATATTTTAGAAAACTTACTCTCTTGGTTATGGCTGCTGCCATGGCCACTGCCATCAGAAAGACAAGTCTATGAAAAATCCTCTGACAAGGTTATGGGAAATCTCATTTAGAAAGTACTCAAGAGATATAGAGTTTTCACAACTTTGCTTCTATCAAAATCTGATGGCAAAGTGGCAAATCAACAGACAAAAGAATAAGGGCTATCTTATATAGACAGATTAGAAACTATAAATAGATAAATGTATATTAGTTATATTTCTGAAACTATCTGGACAAGATGTATATAAGGAAGCAGTAACTCAGTCAAAGTTCCTCAGCTTTAACTTGGTCTACTTTTCTAAATTCTATCATTCTTTATCACACTCCAATGCCAACAACTTCAAGATCACACTACAGTAAGTAATGCATTATAAAAAAAATTTTTTTTATCTCTTGAGTTATGAGATGGTGCACCCACAGACCATGGAGTACTCTTTACTGTCAGGAGGCTTATGATGGGGTGTCTCTAGTCTATTGCCATTGTGCTGAACAATAAATATAACAAAAGGGTGGCCAGCACAGTTGCTAACACCTAAGCTGCTTAATGCTCCTAAAGACATTTGCTAAGTGTAATGTCAGAATTTGACTCTCCTTATACTGGCTAGCCTGAGTGTATCATGGGGGTTCTGAGCAATTAAGATCTTGGTGACCTATGCTAGAATCATTCCTGATCTTAAGGATTGATTGAAGCACAACAACAACAATGGCTGCTGGATGTGCCATCTTACTGACATTTTATTTTCATTTTCATAGTTTTTAACTAGCCAAGACACCAGTCTGCAGCTGATGATTGAATGAGTGAAGACTCAAACATTCCCATCCATGTAACATTCCATAGACTTACTGTTGGCAACTAAGTTCAGAGGTCACCCATTACTGGTCACATAACACCACCAACACTCTGGAATAAATCAATAGGGTTAGTGTCATATCTGACTAACATTAGACTGCCCTCATCCAAGCACAGCATCATTGATGCCCATATCTGCTTGGATAGTTAGGAGCAGTGAAAAGCTGACTGTAGGATGGCTCTAAAAATCTGTGGAATGCACACACTCTTGAGATCTGCTCCTGAAGTACTAGAAGCAATATACAACACACACAACCCCAAAAACACCCCAAATCAAGCTTTTATTCATGGGGGCAGCTAGACTGGCATCTAATTAACTTGATGAACTACCTCTTAGTGATTCCCAGACAATGTCCAAAGCATTGGTAACTCTGAAAATTAGATCTCTTTTACTCATAGTGTAGAATACAGGCTTTTGCACACTTAAGCTATAAATTCCTGACCAAATAAAACTTTATTAAGCCTCAGATAGATTTTAATTGATGTCTAGTGATGTTCTGTCTAAGAATCTGCTTGGCACACACATTTATGATAATGCTAAAACCCTTAGATCAATGTCTAGCAGTTCACTTTCAATTGCAAACAACTATATCCAAAATCCTTTCCAAGAAACAAATTTCTGAGTAAGCTATATCCCAAAGTTACTATATGATTTGTCAAACAAAACAGCACTCAAGTTCACTCATAAAATATGAGGACAAGATTGCTTGATATTTTAATTGACCTTGAAGGCCTTATATACTGGGTACATGTACAAATAAAATAAAACTGTATAGTTCTTTGCAAATAGCATCAAGGAATCTTTTATGGAATTTAATTTCTGATAGTTCATCAAATAAAATTATTAAAAGAATCAAAAGAAATGGAATAATTGAATCAAGATGAAATAAGAATATTATTACTTTTCCAGGAAGTTTCCCAGTCACAAATATGAGTGTAATCACATCTGCTTTTGGGATTTTTGATGAGCACAAGGCTACCAGGTTCAGTAATACCTACAATCAAGGTTTTCAGAATCTGGGCAAGGTTGCTAGCCTGTTGAGGAAAAAGCGAATACTCAGATTCTATTCCCAAGCAAAGAATAGTAAGTAAAGGCGTGAGTAAAGAAGAGGCTAGCTCGTATGCTTACCTATTCCCAAGCGAAGAATCTTTAAAGCTGGGGAATAGGTGGCAAGAGCAGTACGGTATATATACTACTCGAAGATAAATAAAGATAAATAAACGGATATAATCTCCTGGGTGAGGAGAAGTGGGGGGTAAGAATGAAGGTAGCAAAGTGGGAGTCCTGAGCGACGAGTGTAGCGCACAGACCAGGGGACGCGTAAGCTGGGTCGGCATATATGCGTAAGCCCGCATCATGCGTAGTCAATGTGGGAGGGGACGGAGTCATATGAAGTCATAAGCGATCTTCTGACTCGACACATGTTCATCTAGAACAAGATCGGATCATCGGATGTAGTAGAAAACAAAGGGTATACCATAAAGGGAAAACGGAGATGAAGAAAGGGAGGTGGGGTCGTGTAAGAGAAGGTATAGGGTACGGATAAACGGATGTATGTAGGTGGTGATGATGAGTAAAGGGGAAGATGGGGTAATGTGTATTATGTATCGACGATATAATGAAAAGGAGTATATATAGGAAAAGAAGAAAGAGAAAGAAAATGAGATAATAGAGACGCTTGGTGAGCGTCAATGTGGGTGTAAACGCTGGGTGAGCACTTGTTGATGAGGTGTAGACGCTTGGTGGGCGTCTGAATGTCGGGCGTTTATGTCGAGGGCTCTTACGAGCCCCGACATAGCCACTGGGTAGGACTCAAGATATTATTATGAGTCTGTAATAGAAAGATAGTGGTCCAGAAAACTTTGCAAGCCTTCTTACTATAGTAGTGCATTGTGGGCAATGTGTCCAGTATGAGTGTATGCATCTGGTGGTCTCAGGTGACTTTGAACTGTGGGCCATGGCTGGCACCTGGCATATCCAAGTCTGAAATTAAGTCTACTTGAAATATAGTAAGTTGTATACTATCTGACCTTTTAATTTTTTACTAACTAGTAAATTACAGCTTGGTTATATGTCAGGGCTCGTAAGAACCCTCGACATAAACACCCAACATACACCCGCTCACCAAGTGTCTACATCTCATCAACAAGCGCTCACCAAGCGTTTACACCCACATTGATGCCCACCAAGCATCTCTATTATTTCATTTTCTTTCTTTCTTTTTCTTTTTCGCTACATCCTCTCCATTATATTTTTGATACATAATACGTATTACCCCATCTCCCTCTTACACATCATTATCACCTACATACACCTGCTCATCCATACCCTACACCCTCATTACGATACCCATTCCCACCTTACCCATCTCCGCCTTCTCAATTATGGTATATCCTTTGTTTTGTATTGAGTCCAATGATTTGATCTTGTTCTAGATGAACATGTGTTGAGTCAGACGACCAGTTATGATTTCATATGACTCCATCCCCTCCCACATTGACTGTGCATAACACAGGCTTATGCGTATATGCCGACCCAGCTTATGTGTCCCTTGGTCTGTGTGCTACGCTCTTCGCTCAGGACTCCCATTTTCTTACTTTCATTCTTACCCCCCCACTTCTCTTCACCCAAGAGATTATATCCCCTTATTTTTCTTTATTTATCTTTGAGTAGTATATATACTGTACTGCTCTTGCCACTTATTCCCCAGCTTTAAAGATTCTTCGCTTGGAAATAGGTAAGCAACTACAAGCTAGCCTCCTCTTCCTACACCTTTACTTACTATTCTTCGCTTGGGAATAGAATCTGAGTATTCACTTTTTCTCCAACATTATAATAATAATATATGTATTCCTAATTATTAATAGTATTATACATATCTATTGTGACTTAAAATCCTTGTGAAATTATATTTTGCCATTCTGAATAATGTTTCAAGTAAAATAACTATATAAAAATATATATAATAAGTTAATAATACATGAACAATTCTCAA
>KB722766.1:135058-268748 GCA_000349905.1 Volvariella volvacea V23
AGCGCCTCGTCCCATGCATAAACGGCGTGCCAAAGCACCACCAGCAACACAAATGTCGGATCCTCATAATCGCGAAAGATGTGCTGCCAATACACAGACCGTCCTAGAAGGGCGCCGTTGGGACCATAACACTGATCAAGGCGTCACGGATGACCTACCTGCAAACTGCAGGCGATCTCGGAGGTATGCAGCGCTCGTGGAGTATTGCCCCCGTTTAGGATGGTAGGAGATCATGATGCTCCCGCTTTGGCTTCTAATCAAATGGACAGAAAGAAGATCAAGCATTAACACTCGCTCTAACCCCCTATCGATCAGTGGCGCGAGAGACTGAAGTGACGATGACCTTACTGCTCTCGCGTAAAGGCAAGGGAGCCTTGGTGTTTATTACTTGTTGGCCTGGTGACAATCTGTCAGTTCAAGGCAGACTTCCGGTGTTGACGGGACCTTACTTAGAGAATCAGTCGAGCTCCCAAGGCTTTGAACGAGATGTAGGACGTGTGCCCATGCAGCATCGTCTTGGATCGTGCGACAGCGGAGGAAGGTCATCGTAACGGTGATATCTAGGAGAAATGAGTAAGGCAGATAAGAGAGTGAGGAGCACGACCCACGGTCCCCTTTGCCTGGTCGGGGATTTTCTTGGTATAAGGAGGGTATCCAATTGATCGATGAAGAAAAGAAGAAGGGTTCGATGTTGTATCTGGAAGGGCATGAGGGCCAAGACGCTTCCAATGGCAATGGGATACGCACTTTGCTCCCAGCATCCTCAGCACTCTGCTCGACATTTCCTCGACGAAAAGTGCCCGTAATCGTGTGCCCTCTGGAGGCTAAACCTCACTGATTAGCCCAGAAACGACCCAAGCACGTCAACGAACCTCAAGCTCCAAGATTTTCTCCCACAACTCCCTGTCCGAATACATCGCCTCTTTGAGGTTCTCCATCCCTCTCACAAAAAATCCGTCATCCTGGATATCGACATGATAAATCTTTGACGCCGCTTCGTCCAGCGCTGCATCAATGATATCTGCTATTCCACTCCTCTCAACCTGTTGCGGTGTCCAATTCGGGAATCTTGACTGAGGATACCCCGTCCAGCAATCGTCTTCACAGCTGCTGTGATCACATGGTAGTGGCACAGGTGGTAGCTCTGTGTTAAGCTGCTCGGAATCTACCTCTGCTTCATGATGAACACGGAGTATCGGTCACAGCTGCACTGAAAGGATGAAATGAAAGGGACGGGGCTTACCATCTCCTATGTCCATCCAGGGCCACGGGGCTGAAGGTGAAGCATGCCGATGGGACGGAGTGGGTATGAGTTCGTACTGAGATATAAGTGAAGTTCGTGAGGCGTTTCGGGAGGTCATTAGTATACGTGAAATTTGCCCTTCGGCCGGCGTCAAGAGATCAAATGATAGTGGTGCTCGAAGACGTTCACATGCATACGATTCCGTATTTATACCGCAGCAACTGAGAGGATATTAGCGCCCGCGGTAACAACACGTGGCGGTAGGGAGCACACAGACAGACGACTTGGAAGTTCAAAAAAAGAATGGTGCATTTGGCACCGAGGCCACTGGTTGACCCGAGTCCTGTCTTGGGATGGGCGGTCTGGAAATATGCATGGTGTGCTTGGTCACATCCCTGATCAGCATCTACCCAGAGGAGCCTATATCAACAACGTGGACGGTCGGCATCAAACTGTGCCGACCGAAGTCGACGGAGCGCTTGTCGATTTGGCAGCCGCATTCCAAATCACAATTGCTGGCATTAAAGGACTTACATATACTATGTAAACGCTACAATACTGGTTAAGCTGGAATGAATCCATTCACACAATACTACTTTTGTTCACCTTCCTTTAATGTCGTGTCATCTTCTTCAGTTCCACACCGGTCATGACCTTCCTCGATATCGCGTTGCCGAATCTGGCGCCGCAGTTTCCGCTTGTGATACGCCCTCTTCAAACGAAAGTACGGCCATATCAGCCGCTTTCGGAATGGTGGATCCTTTTCGCCCTCGAACATGTAATGGCTTTGGATGGCCACAATGACCCAGACGGTGGTCAATGTCAAAGGCACGGCGATGGCAAAGAAGGTTCGCAATGCACCCAAGGTATCGGGAGAAATTTCTTTGACGTTCATGCCGAAGATGGACTGCGAGACGGCCGATACAGATTAAGCAGTTTTAAGGGGGGGGACTGGAGAGACTTACCGCAACGAAGGAGGATGGAAGAAAAACCATCGTGAGGTATGCAATCTGCTTCATCTGCACACAGGCATTAATTCAAATCTCAAAACAGATATTTTCAGAAGTCTTACAGCTGAAAATCACTCGTGAGCTTGACATTGCTTCTTAGGCGTTCAGACGTACCTGCACTGTCCCGCGAAGATGTTTCCGCTAGGCTCTTCGTCTGTGAATTCTCAGTGATGTTGACCTGGCTGAATAACTGGATGGCCGTCAGCCAAGACATCATAGCTACCTTGTCTTACGACGTACCAATTTCATGACATTCTTCAAGCGACTTTCTTGAACATTGCGAAGGCTTTGTAGCCTGCCGACTTCGTCTTTCAAGGTCTGGCATTCAGGGGCCATGGCGGTATCTTCAACACTTGTGCCTTTCGGAAGGACGTTCTTATGAGCTGCCAACACGAAGTCTACCGTCTTTTGGAAGTCCTCCAACAACGAGATGTAGTGGAGAAGGTGGGCCTGAATGACATGAAGTTGGTCGGTTATTTTTCTCCAGTCGGAATCTGGGTCTATCGCCTGGAACTCCTGTTACACCAGGGTCAGAGAAACTCGTGATTACAGGTAGTGAGACATCGTACCAGATAGCAAATGTGGCTATAAAGCTCGTCTAGGGATTCGTCCCAGGCGTATAATACAAACCATAAGAGGATAAGTAACCAGTAGTTTGGATCCCGTCTGTCCTGCGGGAAAATGTGTCTCCAATATACGCTTCTTCCTTTAGGTTTGTTGACTTGTCAATGAGCGATCCCCTTTCGCGACAGCCTACTCACCAGCGAGGATAACACGATCACGAAGATGTTTCGCTTCGTTATTCTTGGAATCATCATCCTTTGGATGGTAGGAGATCATGGTATGACCGTTATCATTCCTAACGAGGTGGACCGCGAGAAGATCCGGGAACAATACTTTCTCTGAAAGCGCAAAACTCAAGATTAAACAGTGAATGATAGGCGCACCAACTTACTATTTGACCCCAGAAGCAGGGGCGCATATGTGTCGATCTTCTGTTCCGCTGAATTAAATTATGATTAAAGATTTTGGCGAACATGTGAAATAGACAAACCAACTGTATCCAAACTCGCCGTTGAAGGAGCTGAGAACAGCTTCCTTTTTGCTGGGTCCCAGGCCTCGCAACGAACAAATGGCAGGACAATAGTGATATCTAGACGGAGATACAGCCATATGCCAATCCCCCTTATGTATGGACGACTTACGGTATGCACCATCTACTTCAATGCGATCTTCCTGAAAATGTGATGCTGTGCGATTAATAGCGGAGGAAAAGAAGAAGGGCTCGATCTTGTAGCTGCGATACTTTCAGTCAGCTGGCATCGGGGCTGGGAAGGGAAACATACTGGTGTCCGAGCCACTTCAAAACTTCACCAGATAGATTACGAATGAAAAGAGCCTCTATGGGGGTACCCTTACCCTGACTGTCCCCAGCTGGTTCCGTTTTATCCTGTTTGTTGCCCAGATTCGTACCCTTTTCGCGCTAAGGAATTATAGATGAGCAATGGTGCCAGTACTCCAAAACGGCTGCGTACCATGAAAAATCTGAGATTAGAACGCAGGAAATCATCTGTGTCATTCGTAACCTCTAGGTCATCTCCATCTGGAAGGGATCCCTTTCCGTCAACTTCAGCGCGATGAACAGTACAAGACGACCCAGCGTCTTGTATGAAAGCGCCGATTCCGCTGCTTTTGACTTGATTATCCATCCAGTTTGGAAAACATGATCTAGGGTATTTTATCCATTCTGCGGGTCTCCATTCTGCAGACTTGTCATCTGTCTTCATGTGCTCCTCGCCTAATACTGTAGCATTTTAGCATTCCGTTTCCACCAAATGACGGAACGTACTGGTGCTGGCATCCAGCCACGGCCAGGGGCCAGACGGTTGAGCATGACGAGAAATTGATTTTTGTTCGCTGCGCTTTGAGTTCCAGATGTATTGCGACTGGCTATTCGCGAGGGCGACCATTGCGCGTTCCTAGTCCGATATCCAGAGGAGCTGGGGAGGATAGGAGCTTAAGCCCGTCCATTTAACTGGCACCGTATCTTTTCGCAGCAGCTCGTGGCATCCCTCAGGCAGAGTGATGGACTACTCGTGCTTAACGAGGGATGATCGCAATGGACATGTTGGGCGCTTGAACACCTGCTAGCGCTGAAGATGTACCCCGATATTAATGGACCACCGATTGCGGACAATGCGGTTCGGGCTCCAATCTGGCCAAGACCTGCTGAAATGCGATGCTTGTTGGGGAAATCTTGCACGTTTGTTGGTTCCAAGAATACGCCGCGGGAAAAGCCGACCAAGCAGGGCCCCAGGCGCCTCATTCCAGCAAGTACTGGCGATGTCGATTTGCCGAAACCTCTCCGCTCCCAGCACTCGGAGAGCACAGCCCTCTAACCAACACCCCCATGGTTGGTGCTGCAGGGTCCTCATAAGAACCACAGAGAAAACCACTGCAAGCTCCGAGCCCAATGGTCTCACGTTTCGCAATCGTAACGCTCGTATTCTTCTTCCTTTCCACCATCTTTGTCATACATCCCGTCAGTTTCTATGTCCCAATACCACGCCTCGGACGGAAAAAGATACCCATCGACCTCTTAACTGCCCCGATTCTCGCCATCGCCATTCTATGGGCCTCGCAGTGTATAGGTCCGAGGGAGATTAGGGAAGGGATTGCTGGTTCAGGTAGCGTGCGCACATTGTATCGTTGCAGTGTTTTCCCACTTTAGCTGCTTTATCCAGATGATATCAAACCCTACAATATCCTCATTCTGTTCGGTTCGCTGGCTTATATGGCTATCACCCTAGACATTACTGGCGTCCTCAAAGCAGCAGCGTTTTGGGTTAGCAATCGTGGCGGCTCCAGTGTCCAAAAACTGTACCTCTACTTCTACCTCATGCTCACCTTCCTCAGTGTTATCCTCGGTAATGACCCTGTTATACTCTCCGGCACCGTCTTCCTGGTTTACTACACTGCTGCGACCTCTCTACCTCCCACACCATGGATCATGGCCGAGTTTGCTGCAGCCAACACGGCCAGCATGGTCCTCTTCGTCGGCAATCCAACAAATGTGGTGATATGTGAAGGCTTCCACATTAACAATGCAGCCTTCACCGCGTATACCATCCTGCCCTTCCTTGCATGCATCACCACATGTTACGCCGCGCTCGTATTTCAGTTCCGCAGAGAGAAGCACCTCCCCAAAAAGTTGCGATCGATGGGACAGCTAAACCCTCGGGAAGTTTTACTCGACCCTTTCGGCGCTTGGGTTGGGAGCCTTCTCCTCGGGTCATGCCTTGCTGTCGTCATCATACTCAGCTTCTTCCATATCGATGTTTGGAAAATCACCTTGCCCTTTGCGGGTGCAAAGTTCATCTTTGACATCTGCTGGGATCACTATCGGTATGTGAAGAGGCAACGTGGTCCCTCTACCACGGAAGAGGCGAGCGAGGAGGTGGTGGTGAGGGATGACCCGATGTTGGCTGAGATCAGGAGAGCAATGGCAAAGAATGGACAAACGCCTGGAGGTACCCCTCCTGAAGACGAAGTAACGCAAGTTGATCACGACATAACGAAACTACCCCCCACGACGACACCAGATCCTATGCCTCCCGTTCGCGAAGAACCCACCCAATCTTCCTTGGCTACTGCAGCCCACGACGCCCAATCATCGACTTCGCACGCCAAAAACACGACGACTGGCCCATTTAAGCAAAGGCTCCATCGGATAAAGATCCACCTCGACAAACACTTTCCAACACTCACAACCGCATTTCCGCGGCTTCCTTTCGCTCTCATCCCATTTGCATTCTCGCAGTTCATCTTAATCCAGGCCCTGGCGCGGCACGGCTGGATTGAGGTATTTGCCCGCTGGCTCGTTATCGCGACTAACGGTGGCTCTATTCATCCCACGATATGGATCGTAGGCGTTATGGGCGTCATTCTCTGCAATATAGCCGGGACTAATATCGGCGCCACCATTCTCCTCACAAAAGTTGTTCGCGCAGCCATGGCATCCGAGTCCCCATTAGAAGCTTCGAGCACTCCATCCGGTTTCCCCGTGGAAAGCGGACGAGCGGCGGCGATTGCGCTCGCGGTCGCTAGCAATATAGGTGCTGTTAGCTGGACGTTTTCTGCTAGTCTTGCTGGTTTGCTGTGGAAGGCTATACTGGAGCAAAAGGGGATCAAGGTAAAGCAATGGAAGTTTGCAGTATGGAACATGCTGCCGTTGGCTGTGATGACTGCTGCTGGTCTGGGAGTCGTGTCGGCAGAGATGGCTGTTATTTACTAAGTGTTATCACGATGATGGGTAGATCAAGGGAGGTTGAGGTGGGTTCCATTATCCTCTTGCTTCGCCGTGCATCTTACATTCGACCACAGCCGTAATTATGATTTCTGTGATTTATGATGTGCTGTCTATATCCTCGCTTTTGCTTTCCTAACACGTTGTATCCTGGCCTTAGGGGTAATGCAACGCCATAGAGTTCTGATAAGAAGCGTTAAATGCATGGTTCATGTAGGCCTTGTTCGCATCCACACATCCACACGCACCGCCGAGGCGCCCAAGGCAATTCACTTTTTAGGCGCCCGCTCACACGACGGCCGATACCTGTCAGACGAGCCCTTCGATTGACAGATGGTTTCCCTTCTGGTCCCGTGCGGCATTTTGGTGGCATCCAGGCGTGTGCAGTACATAATGAGCTGTCAGGTTTGTATGCATATTTGGGCATTGGGCGAGGCGGACTCGTGGATGGGAAGGCGCCTGGGACATGTGGCCATGTCAAGTGAACAACAGCGTTATCAAGTGAATGTTCGAGATATGTGCTCCGCTACACAATGGGGAAATTGGGAAATTGAATACGTGATGGTATGTAGCAACCTACCCTGCTCTCTATTTTTCTCTTTCATGCTGTGTAAAAGAGGTCTGTTTACCCTCCATGTTTCACGGATCCTTGCAAATCATGCATAGCTCTTTTTTGCAATCCCAGATGCGAAAGCCCATCAGGCTAGGAACGAGTTGAACAGCGTGCCAATTCCACTACAGAACGATATCACACGCGATGGTGCTTGCGTTTGGGGGATGGGTTCACAGCACATGCTTCTAACAGGAACTGGGAGATTTCGTCCTTCACAACCGACCGACCTCCTCTTTTTTCGTTCTTGTGGCAACAGAAAAGAATGTGCATAGTGTTCCTGCCGTCAGCTGGGTGGGGTAACAGGCACCGGGATCGAGTCTTTGCTTCGGGATGACGTTCTAGGAACCCCGCCAACCTTAATCTACGTACGTACGCGTATAGGCTCAAAATCGTAGATAACCTTTTTCCAAAGATTACGCGATCACAACGCAAAGCCCAAGGAGGTGTAACACTCTTCTACATTGAAGGATAGATAGACTACAACAAACACTGCGCATAAAAAGACAATTGTGTGGCGTCCATTATGGTTTGAAGATTGCACCTCCTGAACCCCGAATGCTTGTAGATTTCCAAACGTGATGTTGTACAAGAGACGACAATCAAGGTAGCGTGAATTGAAGTGTGTGTGGACGCCAAACCAAGATGGAATACAATATGCAATACATTTCTGAGATAGAATTTCAGGTTTGGTGATGATGTTGAACAAATAGCGGATCTGATGCGATACAAAGTCGACTGGTAAAAAAAGGGGAAGAACTTGCTGGTCCGAGAGGCTGTTCTTTTATTGTATGCTGGGGGTCGTGTGGTTGTTGGTGTTGATTCTATGAACGGTACGAATACCCATATCCCCGTCGATGTCAATTACTTGGACGGACACGATTCGTTCTATCGTGTCGGTGTCCCAGCACGAGAGGTCATAGTCGCTCCCCGACGAGTGGGAGGCCCCTACTTGGCTTCCAAGGGTCAGATACCGCATGATCATGCGGCAGGTCTGGATTAGTGTCGCCAGACAAAGTAAAATGTGAGCTCAATTTATGTGCGACGGAGTTGACAATAATCACTTACAGCAATCGACAAGAAGGATGTGATGATTCTGTTCCAAACGGGGTGTGAGGCGCTTCTATACGATACGAGGGAAGGGAAAGCTTACGGAAGTATGACATGGGCCATCTGACGCACGCGGAAGGTATAAGCAAGGGAAGAGGCAAGCACGCCTATTGAACCAAAGGTTGGACTGGAAGGGAAATTTCCGCCTGAGATAGTAGACACACCAGAGAAGCCAATGAAAATGAGAGCTCCATCCTTCATTAGTAGTGATGCCAGTCTAGGTACAGCTAGCACCACACGGCGCCACACAAACGTTTGGAGCTTGAAGAATTCCAAACCCCAGAAAAAGAAATGTGATATGATGATAAAGACACTGGGTAAATGGAATAAATTTAATAAAATCTCGAGGAAAAACAGCTGATGGGGCTCGCTCACGCCATGTATACTGTCTCAAACTGTGGCTCACCTCCGGGTGTACAACGTTCGTCAAAGTCGATGTGCTTGAGTACGGTTTTCCAGAACACCACACTGGCACCAATGTTGGCCGCGAATACAATGGCAAGAAGTGCAACGATGAAGCGATTTTTATCGTATAATGCATATACTAACGAAAGGTGAACGATAATTTAAGAAAAATAAAAACGACTGACATACCTCGCCACATCAAGACTATTTGCACCACAGCAATCAAAGTGTGTATTGCCACAGCTTCAATCGACAGCCATGCTTCACACACTTCTCGCGTTGTAGGTGTTGATATCTTGTAGAACGAGAAGCAAAGCGTAACACTGATCAAGGGATGTAAGCCGTTACGTTGGTGAAAGGCAGGGTTAGTGTTGAAATTAAATGTCGAACACTGACGTTTGTGACAGCAGCGTAAAGCAACGAGTGAATTTGTATGTAGTGGTTGAAAAAGTCCGTGGAGCCCTGAAATATCCCCACATGAGGAGGATTGTAACACTATGGTCGCAGATAGATGAATTGAGGGACTTACTTCCACACAAGATTCTTCTCACTTGATGACATATTGGCCATGTCGAATATCACAAACAGGCAAGCGAGCGCTACTCGCCACAGAGATTAGATGAAGCAGGAGCCAATCCCAAGCGGTGGTTAGACAAACAAAATTCGGCCCTTGAAACAAAGTTGGAGGGACCCACAGGTGAAAATGAGGTTCAGCCGGGCGTCGTGAATGGGAGACATACTCGCCGCTGGCGGCGCGTGCACTTTTAGAAACGAGCGGGAGAAAACTAAGCTGTCATTCATCGACACCATGCGCTTATGTAGAAAGACGACAAAGGAACGATGATGCGGGGTCAAGCAGAAGAGTCCCCCGGCTCACTGAATCGAATATGTAAGGACGACTTGACGGGAATGCTTAACAACATGCGCACGGGGACCCCAGAACGTTCAGGGCCCTCAATGCGAAGGAATGACCAAAAATGTCAGCGTCGTTGTGAGAGAAAAAGAGAAGGTACCCTTTATGATGAGCTCTTGCAACAAGGTCATGCAGATACTTAGATAAATGATATATTCACTTACGGACAAAATGCGCAAGATCCCCGCATCCTGGGAAGCAAAGATCTATTTTCTGTGGGACAAAAAATGTAAATCTCTCATCTTGAATAGAACGATCTTGGGTTGATGTTTGAATACAAAAGAATATCCTCTGATAGGGTCGCGCACCTCAATGTGCCAGGGAGGATTCAAGTGAACAGGGTTAGCCTCGTGCTCCAAGGCCCGGACCGGAGTCTCTGACCAACCACTGGCAGGGGTTCCAACATGAGCGGTATTAAATCAGCATAATCCAGGCGCTATCTAATCCAGGTTTCGTGGCTGCGGGATCACCGTCGACAAGGGGGCGGTGCATCATTCTCTCCTTCAAAGGACCAAAGACCCAGGAAACCCAATGTCTTTGGTACACAGTGTGAACCAGCGACAATAAGAATAGCTTGATTGTCATTCTTTTTATAGAATCTACTGCATGAAGAAAGAAAGCTCTCCGTGCCTGAGATACACTGGTGAGATACGCGATGCTTGCAGTTCCGAGCAAAGGGGAGAAAATGAAGTGGACAATCGGTGGACCCACGTTGCAAGCGTAAATCCTCGTAGTCAAAACAACGGTATTTATGCCTTGGATCTCGAGGCTCTCCCGGGTCATCTGAAGAGGTGCAACTCCGAAGCTATTAGGGGCTCGAGCTATGGGTCAAATCTCATTCCGTAATTGAACCGGCTCAGGAGGAGCATCGCAAGAGCCCTGGATCTCGGCGTAATGATCCATACACCTTTCTGTACACGGCAGAGTGCTAATCCGCTGACCCGAATGCTTTGGATAAGTGGTATACGTGCTGATGAGTCTTCAAGCTCAGTGAAGTTTGAAGGTGAGGCAAAGTTCTTGTCACGTTGACGTGCAAAGCTTGATGTGGTAGTCGGGGTCTCGCCAATGAAGTTCATGGTAACAATCTCCAGGATCGCCGTCGATGTAGGGTAGGTGGCTACTCGAGTCGATTTTGCCCAAGTATGGATTGAACTTGGATCATGGAGCGCGGCTGCCCGCCAACTCGCACAGTGGAAACCTTTCCATCCTTTTAGTTCGCAAAGCAATGTCAGGATATACCAGCTTATTAGGCTAGTAGGATGACATTATTAGCAAACCTGCTCTGTGCCTTGGAATTCCGTGTCAATAATTGTGATTTTCTACCTGTTTTGGTCACCAACCTCTGACACTGTGTCGTTCGGAAGCAGTGCCTCTGATGGTGTAGGAAATAATCCTCTATTTATCGGCCGCCGTAGTTGTGCCAAAAGAAGGGACTCGTACTTAGAAATCCGACTCTGCGTAGGGAGAGGGGATCCTGTTGTCGGCGGAATTGCTAGTTTGGATAATGAGGGAAAGGCCAGATGAAGGTATAAGTATGGGTCTTATTGTGTAGTTTAAGGGAAAAGAAACTTTGTGAAGTTCTGACCGGGAACTCGAAGGACATCGCGAGATTGATTAGGCTGATGCGGATATCTTTATCTTATCTTATCTCGCGCCCAAAATTTGACCACACCGACTGGCCGCCCTGTACGTACACCGCCCCTACGATCGTCGATCACAATGGCAGGCTCACCATCGTCATCATCGCCACCCTCGGCTAACATGCCAGCCATTTTCAACCTTACCAAGTCGCTCCCAACGCGCTTTGGCCCAAGACTCGGGGCTTTTACTCTCACACGACACCATGGCCATCCCAACATCAATGCTACGATCAACATCCAGACGCCTGGGTTGATTACGACGACATCGCGTGGTGTCGTACCACACCTTTCGCGAGACCATTATGACACGACGAAAGCCCTCGGATGGGTGCACATTCCTTTTGAATCATTGTGAGTTCGTGGCGCTTAAATCAACTGCGAGCCTCATGTTGATGGAACACCTCTTCATATTGCAGTTTAGACCAAAACCCTCCGATCCCAACACTCCAACCAGGCCAAAACCCTCTTCACAAATTCCTCGGATTCTCCCTCGATCAACACCTACTCTCCATGTCCTTGAGAGACCCTTCGGATGGTCGCGAAATGCCACCAAATGGGAATAAGCACGTCTCTGCTCTATGTCTTCGTGGCGTTCGAAAGGTACGTTCACGTTCATGTTCAAGTTTTCGCTTTTCTTCGCGCCTGTCATGGACCAGGACCATGCTCGATAACGGGACTGCTCTGTACCTTTCATATATCCCTCTTCGCCATACTCGGATTAACGAGTTGTAATCGACAATTAACGTTGAACTGAACTTAACACATTCAGGTCTCACCGTCTGATTGGAACTCTTACGTCGCTTCATGTCAACCGGATGTTGTCGTCGCTCTAACCGACACACCGTTCACTGATCCTCCATATTCTCAAAAACGCCTCACGAAGAGTATAGAGCGTTCTGCAACATGGCTAGCGGACTTGATTGCACCACCAAAACCACCGGCGAAGGGTGACGCTCCCTCACGGCCACTAGTTCTGGTGCATATGGCTGGTGGCACCAACGAAACCGCTCGAAGGGCATTCTCAATAAGCCTGACGGAAACTCTATACGGGAAAGAGGCGGAACAAATCGCACCTCTCACCTCGTTGGATGAGGGTGTATCAGGCTATACATTCGACCTTACGCCACTCAGGATATCCCTAGAAGCCGCCGAGCAATTCTTGAACTCATCAACCGACACCCTTGACACTGACCCAATCATCCAAACGATCATCAGAGCTCCTTATTTGACGCCTCTCCTTCGAGCATCACTGGCCTCGCTACCCGAAAACAAGCTTAGACTCGTCAATACCATACGATCCCCACACGAAATACTATACCTCGTCCGGGACGTTGGAATAGACCTTTTCGACGCGCAATGGGCACAAAAAGCTGCCAACATCGGTATCGCACTCGACTTCCAATTCCCCGTTCCTGCTTCTGGTCCTTTGATGCTCAGGAACGGCAAACGAGATCTAGGACACAACCTCTACGATACTCAATACGCTCACGATTTCTCTTCATTTGCTTCTTCTTTCGTGGATGGCGATGCTATCACATGTCCTTGTGCTGCTTGTTCACCTGCAACACCTTCCGATAAGATCCAGCACAGCGGTGTCGATGAACGAGGACCCGAGGTAACCAAGAATGGTAACTCTCCCTATACCAAAGCATACGTCCATCATTTACTCCATACCCACGAAATGTCTGCGCATTCACTGCTCGTAATGCACAACTTGACTGTTGTCGATGCCTTTTTCGCTGGTATAAGATCTGTACTGGCAAAAGACGCAGATGGCACATTGTTCGCGGAGGAAGTAAACAAGTTTGCTGCACACTATGACGAGGAGTTGGAGGTGTTCAAGGAGGCGAGGGTCAATTGGAGGGAAGTGGATCTTGCTAGAGGTAAAGGTCGGTTAGCACGGGAGAAGGCTAAACAAGAGCAAGAGGCCAATGGCGAGATTGCAGTCGCGTAACCATAGTTCTCGGTGAACGATTAAGAAAAGGATAGCGTATTCGTATAAAGATAATTCTATACTGTCCGTATTTCCCCCTGTGAGATACCCTAAATATGAACAGAAGGATCTAGGACGCCGAACCCCAAGAATCCGTCGCGCATATAGTAACATCAACATCCAAAATACGCCTCACCTAGAGCCCAGGCGTAAACCCTCCAAGTATACTAAAACACACCACCATAACACCCATAACCTGCACAGCCCTCAAAAACCCCGATTCGTTCCTCACTCTATCCAGCTCCCTCTCCGCCTCTTCAGCTCTTCGCCCCGCCACGTTCCGATAAAACGGGTCCAGGTTGTGGTAGTGTGCACCTGCGCCTGCACTTGCCCCAGTGCCCGTATAGTGTTGACCAGGACTGCTGTGCGTCCGATAAGAGTTGCGTGGGTGCGGTGTTGGCCGAGGTCGAGCGTGTTGTTCCCATGCGTAGCCTGCTCTGCGTGCTCGTGCCGGTGGAGCAGATCTGGTGTAGGGTGTTTGGGTAGCCAGCGCAGATGACTGGGATCCTTTGAGGCTCCTATCGTACGCACGCCTGCCGAAGAGACAACATAGTGATTAATTCAACGGGAAGGGAGGTGGCTGAGGCTGAGCGTACCGCTCTCGGTCATTGCTGAGGATAGAGTAGGCTTCGCTGACGGCGGTGTAGATGGCTTTCGAATTTGAGTCTTTGGCTACGTCCGGGTGATGTGTCTTGCTCAGCTAAACAATCATTGATATGTCAACAATTTGTCCCATCGCAATACACAGCGGGCATGTCTAACCTGATAGAAATGAGACTTGAATCACAGATCAGCACTCATCCTACGAAAACTAGGGAATACTGACTTTAATTTGTGCTTTCGAAGCATTATAGGGCACTCCTAATGTTTTGTAATGATCATTGCGTTGGTGAGAGGTGGAGAAATGACGAGAAAATAAGTTATTTGCTTGAAGAGTCCGGACACATCTAGAGGTGGAAGAAACAGAGAGCATGGGGTATGATGTTATGGTTTGTGTACTCCATCTCCCGTTTAGCCTATTTACTTTACACCGGAAATGCGGAAAATGGGACTGTCACAAGTGGCATAATGCAGTCATCATAATCGTCTATTCATTAATCGTCATTGTCATTAACCTAGGTAGCTGTTGCAGTACGAAAAACAGTAAGCAAAAGAGATCACTGAATGTCTGGAGCAATGCCGATAGCTGTAATGTAAAAACGAAGTAAAGATCGGGATATCTGGTATTCAAGAAAATTGAAAAGGGAATCTGGATCGTTAGTTGGAGATTTGGTGAGTATGGAGGTCGAGAGGGAAAAGGGTCTTTCTAAATAGATCATGGTAGATCGTGACGTAGGCGGAGAGAATTAACATGGGTAGGTTTGAGAGAAGTGTTTGAGGGGAACATGGACGGTGCATGTATAGTTTTGATAGGTGGATAAGGGAGCAGACAGTTGGAATGAGTTGGAGAGGCACGAGGGGGTATGCGGGTGAAGTCGGCTGGACGACATCATGAACTTGATGACAACCATCCAAGGACCTTGAGGAAGCCAAGGATGCAGCCGCCAGAGATAATAGGCAATGTCAAGTTATCGTCCAAAGAGCCCAAATCTGTTATGTGCAGGTTATTTCCTTAATCAGTTCGGCGCTCAAAATGGGACATGTCCGAAACTCACCTAAAGCCTCTGCAACTCCGCTGACCAAGCCAGCAACGGCACTCACAGCAGTCAAGCCGAGCCATCCGCCAGTAGGAATGCTGCGGTGCAATGAGTGACCAACATTGGCCCCTCCTAAAGCTTGCATCCAACCTGGAGTGCTGACGGCACGTGCGCCTTGGCTCCAGGACCAAGTGATGTCGCTGCCTGTTCTGTAAGGCAAGAGGCATCCCCAGAATCCCGCAGCAATACAGGCACCAGTCACTGAGGCCGCAATAAACCCGGCTAAGGACTTTCTGGGTGCAAGGGGCAAGCGGAGGAAGGGTAATCGACGAGGGAGGCGTGGTGTACGTGAACCGAACATGCGACCGAAGGTTGAGGCAGCGGTGTCCGCCCATGAGAGGCTGCAGATAAGAACCCTTTCAGTTGATGAGCCCTATACTGCGCAAATTAAAGACTTACATTAATATAGATACGGTTGCTACATCAAGCGGATAGAAAGTGAGCGCAAAGTTGACGCCGAGTATATACCATATCACGCCGTTTGTTGTTTTCTATGAGATTCCGTAAGTGCCACCAAACGAAATTTCGCTGAATGCGCCACGTACCTTTTCACTTTCACGCATAAGGAATCCCAAAACGCGCTCATACAAGCGCTCAAATGGTGGATACGATAGTCGGAGAATGTCGGCAGGAACGATGACCAACAACGCTGTCCACAATACAACAACAACATTTTTCGGGTTTCCCCTCGATAACCAGAGGTATATAGTCAAAAAACCTAGACATGACACACAGCCATTGTTATCAGGAGCCGTAGCGTGATAAGGTGAAAGGAAAGGACGCACCTATCGATGAATGCAATAATTTACGGGGTATCTCCCAATCCACCTTCTTTTCATTATTCACGCCTGCAGATGCTGGTGCTTTAACCGCATGTCCGTTGGCACCGTTAGCGTGTCTGTCCGTATGTCCATTTGCCCGACCATTTGTCTGGGCCTCTTTCGCGACCGCAGTCCCATTAGAAGCGTGTCCATCCTCGACAATCTCCTCTGTTTCTGTTTCCTCGGGGAGAACTTCCCCCATTTCCAGAGCCTCCGCGGGGTGGCCGAGTTCTTCTAATCTCCTAATGACCTTTCTAGTAATGTTTTTGACTGCCTTCCCGTCAGGCCCCAGTGTCGAGGCTGTGAAAGCTACGCGAGGAGAAGGTGAACGTTTGCTGACTGAAGGTGTCGGAGATATTGAGGAAGCTGTGGAGAGAGAGCGCCTCCTGCGAGGCTGATAGGTTTCGGCTTGGTCGTGTGCAACGAGGTCGCGGGCTGTCATAGTCAAGAGATGATTGTGCTGGTTAGGGAGTGTGGCAAACGACCTCACACCACGGGGAGGTTGATATTCAAGGCAGAATAGGACGGCACAGGGGCAAGGATAACTCCGAGGTGGGAGAGGTCAAGAAGCGACATTCCGTCAAATCACAAACCAGTCCAAATCTGACCAACTGCACAGGCACAAACCTTCACAGCCACTGTGATGGCCGAGTGCTGGCGTATTCGTTACAATTACTTCATTCAGGGAGCGTAAGCCACAGGCATGAATCATAGCATAGCACAATCAAGGGTAACGATCGCTATCGTGCATTTTAATATACATATCCCAGAATTTTGCCTCCAACGTTCTTACGACGAGCCTCTTCGTGGTCGAGAATGCCGGAAGAGGTGGTCTATGGGCGCATCAGCAAACGCTCAAGGACGGGCAACTAAAACGTACCAGGATGATGATACCGAAACCACGAGCGGGAAGGAGCAAGTTGACCCAGCTCTCAATTTGGGTCACCTGGATGTTGAAACGGGGAGAGATAACTCCGGTCTTGTTCAATCGGCCGTTCAGCTGAACTACAATCTTCCCGGCGCGATGGTCATCAATGATTTCGAATTCACCAATGTAGCCTGGAATAGGTTATCAGCATGCATTCCATACGGATTCGTGGTAAATGCGAGATAGAAAGATATAGTCACTTCAGTGAACTCGTCCTCATCGATGATGCGAAGACACGTTGTTTGGTTACGAGTGACAAAGTTCATTTATATTTCGGAGCATTAAAACGGAAGGCGCGTAGGAAGATTGGAGGCTCCAACCGCAGTTATAACTCCGAGGCGGAATAATGAAGTGATGCAAAGGAGATGCTCACCATGACGCTGCATGACACTCAGGAACTTAACGACGACCTTGGAAGATGGGCGAATAAGAACCTGGCGCTTGCCACGGCGCTCGGCATTGACAATGTTGTTCTGACCGACGGGTTAAGGTGGCAGTCTCCGACAGAGTTCAGAAGTCATACCAAGCAGTCGTTCTATTCAAGTTAGATTGATCTCGTCCACAAAACCAAGAAAAGACTCACAAGGACAGACACTCGGACCATTTTTGGGAGTTTTTGGAATGAGAAGGATGGTACTGATCAATGTACAACGAGATCGCAATGTAAGTACAATTATGAACCCAGAATGAGTGTCGTGCTACAGAAAGCGCGAGTCAAACGGGCTGTCGGCCAGAGTGGAGTGCGACATGACACAGTAGCCACATGTTGAGAAGCGCAGTCATTTGTCCCAGCGACACCAAAGACAGATACGAGCAATAATCACCTTGGCAAAAGTCTTGAGGAGCGTCGAGGACGGTGAAGGCGGACTGATTTCCTGGCAATTTCAATTTGACGCAAAGTTGGGCTGGGGTGGCTCAGCCACAGCTGTATAGCACCAGACAAGCCACCTCGGAATTATCCGAACTCTCGCATCCTCCTGTAACGTGCAAGTCCCCTCAACGACACTTCCGACGACAAGAAAACCAACATGGTATGTCGCTTTATTGTCATCCACGTAGCTTGGAGGGCTTAAATCATGCCGTGCAATAGGGCCGCGTTCGTACCAAAACCACCAAGAGGGCTTCCCGCGTCTTGATCGAAAAATAGTCAGTCTTGACGGCCATTGAGGCATCATTCACCCTGGCCTAACGAGTAACCCTCCCCCCATCAGCTACCCCCGCCTCACTCTCGATTTCCACACCAACAAGCGTATCATCGATGAAGTCGTGCGTTGACGTCTTTTGTTGGATTGGGGAAGGATTGTCGAAATTGATATGTCTCTGGCAGGCTGTCGTCCCCTCGAAACGTCTCCGCAACAAAATCTCCGGGTTCACAACCCACTTGATGAAGCGTATCCAACGCGGCCCCGTTCGTGGTATTTCATTCAAGCTCCAGGAAGAGGAGAGAGAACGCAAGGACAACTACGTTCCCGAAGTTTCTGCTCTTGACACTAGCGTAAACCAGTTGGAGATTGATGAGGACACAAAGGTGCGTAGCAATAGCTTACTTCACCTACATTTGCTGACATTACTCCCGCAGAAATTGTTGACACACCTCAACTTCGACAACATCCCCGTCCAAGTCATTCCTCTCGTTACGGCTCAACCTGAACGACCACCAAGGCGTGGGGACAAGAGGTCTGTTCCCGGCGCTGCCAGATCGTAATCACCCGGCTAGAAAAGGCGGTTATGGTTGGGGCGTTATGTTGTGTTTGTATTCCATTGCTTTGGGGAAGGTAGTTTTCCCGATATGCATTCTTATGAAAGCCGCAGCCATCTCCTTCACGCTATGATAATACCAAGCACGTTTCTATGATGCAAATCAGGGCGCTGTAAGCTCAGTTTTGGTGTACAAACAGTCAGATAAGTGGCTTTCAGGGGTGCTACATGATCCATACATATAAACTGCGCGCATGATTCCCGAACGACCTATCCAATGCAAAGATGTGTCTTCCGACTCTCAATTTCGTTGCTTTACAACATCCTGGAGTTGTGTCTTTGGTATAGCAGCTGCAAAAGCTTTTCTCGCAAGCCGTGTTTGGGTCTTCTGCTCGTACGCATATGCAAAGCCAATGAGGTCGAGTTCAGACCAAGCAGTTCCTAGGAACGAGAGTCCAAATGGCACGCCTGGGGCTGGGTATACAGTTTGAGGACCAGCGCTCCCAATGATAACGTCATCTGGGAAGAAACCAAGTGGTACTTCAAAAAGGATGGGCATCTAACAGGATTCGAGCGGAAATATTTACTAACCAGTAACGATTGGGTATCCTGCGATGGCTGGGGGTGCATACATCAGACTACCTTTTTCGCCGGGCATGCCCCATTCTCATTGCTTACCTGCTGGGGTGGACGTAAGGCCAGGCGTAGGAAGCACAAGCGCATCTAAATTGTGCGCTTTGAGGGCGGCATCGATTCCTCTGCTTTGTCCTAGTTGCTTGTCGAACTCAAGGGCTTGGAAGAACGTTGAATTGAATCCGTTGGTTGATTGTGCTTCAATCAAGCTGGGTATATGCATCGTCAGCGTGCATATAGGATGTAAATTGAGCCTTGGCTCTTACATAGATTGATCACGGAAGCCCGGTGGGCGTTCCAAAGGCTGATTATCATTGTTGAACTTGATCAGGTCCTCTAGGCTTCGCACCCCAGATGGGTTTGCCACCAGAGAGGCGTACCACTCATTCAATTGAATCTGAGTGCACAGGCGGAGCAAGCGAGTTTAAACACCGAATACAGTTCGTGAAGACGGTGTTACCTTGAAATCCACATCCAAAACGAGCGTCTCGTTATTCGACACAGCAATCTCATCTGCAGACGGCAAATCCGCGGGGTCAACAATCGTCGCACCCAGACTCTTAATTGTCTTCAACGCTCCCTCAAATGCAACATTGATGGAAGGATCATTTCCCGTAATGGAATCGTCCAAAAATACGCGACGTGGGACTCCGATCCGTTTTCCTCTCAGTGCGTTCTTATTCAGAGCTTTTGTGTAATCGGGGAGTTTAGCCGGTTGGGCGAGGGTGAAGTTGTCGTTTGGATCTTTCCCTGCGATGATGGAGAGGACAATAGCGGCGTCGGCTATGGATCTGGTCATTGGCCCGACAGTATCTTGGTGAGCAGAGATGGGAATCACTAGAGCGAGGAAATTCTATGCGTTAGCAAGTCTATGGTGAAGAGGGGGTGAGTACATTACCTCCCGCTCTCGATGTTAACCCAAGCGTAGGCTTAATTCCAGCTATATTATTGTTGCTGGACGGACAAGTGATACTCCCATCGGTCTCAGTACCAAGAGTCACTGCAGCTAACCCGATGGATGCAGCCACTCCAGAACCTGATGATGAGCCGCACGGGTCAGCATCGGGAAAGTATGCATTGGTGTTTTGGCCTCCTCGTCCAGACCACCCTGAAGCGACGTTTCCTCTGAAATGCGCGAATTCCGATAGATTCGCTTTGCCTGGGGAATAGCAAGGTTTACCAGAGTTTTAGTTCAGTACGAAACCTTATTGCCTACCAAGTAGGATGGCGCCAGCTTTCCGAAGGCGCTTTACAACTCCAGCGTCACCAGGTACCACGGAACCAAGAAGGCTGAAGGACCCAGCAGTAGTATTCATTCCTTGAACAAGGAGGTATTGAGCTAATTTGGTCACATACCATGCAACCCGAAGTGGCTCACCTTCTGATGCAATTGTGGCTATGTTATCCTATATAATTTGTTCAGAACACCGTCAGAATCAATGTATAGTGATCGAGTAACTGAATCACCTTTAAAAGCACTGGAATTCCATGCAGGGCACTTCGCTTGCCTTTGGTCTTTCGTTCTGTATCCAACGCCGAAGCCTGTGCTAATGCAGAAGGATTCAACTCCAATACTGCACGCAACGCAGGTCCTTGAAGGTTAACTTCTTCAATGCGAGCAAAATATGCCTATGTGCTGTCATCAGCATGCCTTGATTACGAATATAAAGAATAAAGACCTGTTACCTTGACAAGGTCGACACTGGTAAAATGTCCAGCGTCTAGACCAGCCTGAAGCTCTTGAACTGATGCTTCATATAGGTCTGGAAATTGGACCTTTTCGTTCCTAGAGGTAGGGCGGATTGAGGTCGCGTGGGCAAAGAATGAGAGCAGTAAAAGCGACAGGGCCAACAACGACCTGCAAGGGAGGAGCATCGCTGTCAGAAGTCGTATGTTATAATCTCGACAATGTACAGGGGTGGCAGTAAGAGGAAGGAGAGAATTGATATGAACCTCCAGCCAAAGCGCGAAGACGCGCTACTGTACGGGAACCCGGTGTTTTCAAGAAGTTGGCCGGACTTCTCAAATTCTCTGGGGTGCCGTGAAGTCATTTCAAGAAATGGGGGTTATTATTCTCAGGGTGGGTTGAGAACCTCGCTCCTTATATGCTGAGTTCGCAGAAGGATAAGCGAGATTAATGGCAGAACGAGAAGAGAGAGCAGGGAAGCTGGTGCATCCAAACCCACGCGTGGACATGATGGAAGCCGATATCCATCATGGCATGGGGAAAGAACGCGAATAATTAGCACTATCACGTGGACTTGGACATAGGCAACTTCAAATTCGACTACTACTAGCCGAACCGTTGCTCCTTCAGTGCGACATTAGTGCAAGTCAGCATCGAGATAGATTGGGTGCATAGGCTGCGGTAGCGCTCAATTCCATATAAATAAATTGTATAACCCCACTGGTAATGTTCATAAACGGTTCCTGGGCCTGCAGTATCTGATGGCGAGTTTCGGGCATAATGACGAAAGTACACGCGCAAACACGTATGGAGTCCAAGAATACGTGCCACATTCCAGCCTGAGTATATTACTAGCCTGCAGTTGTGCCAATGCATCAACCTCTAGACTGTAAAACCAAAGCTTGGAATAAACGCCTTTCAGTTTCTCCCCGCACCCGTGACAACATCTCGCAACTGCGTCCTAGGAATAGCAGCCGGATATGCCTTTCTAGCAAGTCTCGTCCGGGTCTTCTGTTCATACGCATACGCGAAACTAATGAGGTCAAACTCCGACCAAGCGGTGCCCAAGAAGCAAAGTCCAAACGGCACGCCCGGTGCTGGGTATACAGTTTGTGGGCCAGCAGGACGGATAGGGACGTCATCTGGGTAAAACCCGAGGGGCACTTTTTGACGTGTGAGCGTTTCCAGAGATTCAGGACGGACAGGAATATCACATACCAATGACAATTGGGTAACCTGCGATGGCTAGAGGTACCCATAGGTTGATTCAAGACCAGTTATTCAACGAAACACTATTCGCTTACCAGCTGGGCCGGGTGCGAATCCTGGAGCTGGGAGCACCAAGGCATCCAGGTTATGGGCTTTAAGCGCGGCGTCGATCCCTCTCGTTTGACCCAGTTCTTTATCAAAGGCCAGAGCCTCAAAGTATGTTGAGTTGAATCCTTTTGTCAATTCTGCCTCGATTAAGCTGTACGCGTAGGCTTTATCAATAGTTATATATCGCCTGCCATCTTCAGACTTACATGGATTGATCTCGGAATCCCTCTGGACGCTCAAGAGCCTCATTGTTGTTATTGAATTCAATAAGGTCTGCTAGACTCCGAACTCCGGATGGGTTATCTAAGAGAGATGCGTACCATTCGTTCAATTGGACCTGGATACGAGATGTACAGTGTAAGTTAGGGTGTGTAGTTTCTTCGAACACAAGAATCACCTTGAATTCTACATGCATAACAAGGCTCTCATTCTTAGAGACCAACATTTCATCCGCAGATGGCATGTCCGCAGGATCTACAATTGTCGCGCCCAAGTCCTTGATTGTCTTCAACGCCTTCTCGAATGTTACACCGACAGAAGGGTCATTTTTCGTGATAGAGTCGTTCAGAAAGACGTGACGGGGGACTCCAATTCTCTTTCCTTTCAATGCGTCCTTCTTCAGCGCTTTCGTGTAGTCGGGTATCTTATCCGGTTGAGCGAGGGTAAAGTTATCATTCCGATCTTTGCCAGCAATTATAGAAAGAACGAGAGCCGCGTCTGTCACGGACCTGGTCATTGGACCTACAGTATCTTGATGAGCAGCTATGGGGATAACTATTTCAAAGTTTGTTAACATTAAGTGCCCCCCTTCGTGATTCGTAGTCCTACCTCCTGCCCTCGACGTCAATCCCACCGTAGGTTTAATCCCAACAACGTTATTATGGCAGGAAGGATACGTGATACTTCCGTCCGTCTCGGTCCCAAGAGTAACTGCAGCCAAACCAATCGACGCAGCTACTCCAGACCCTGATGATGAACCACTCGGGTCAGCATTTGGAAAGTACGCGCCCGCATTCTGGCCACCTCTCCCGGACCACCCAGGAGCAAGTTCTCCTCTGTAATGTGAAAATTCGGATAGGCTGGTCTTACCTGAGAACAGTGGAAGGTTTAGCTCTGGATCATCGTGACGTTGCTTGGGGGTTGTGGGAACCTACCCAATAGGATAGCTCCTGCTTTTCGAAGACGTTTTACGACACCGGCATCTTCAGGCACTATAGATCCCAACAGGCTGTAGGACCCAGCTGTGGTGTTCATCCCTATGACGGGTGTCAGAAGTCGACATGATCCCCCTGCTGCGTAGGAGTTGCACACCTTCTGACGCAACAGTAGCTATATTGTCCTAGGAATTCTCATTTAGAATTGACTGGTCTACTCACTATCGGATATAGCGCTCACCTTCACCAGTATCGGGATTCCGTGTAAAGCACTTCGTTTCCCCGTTCTCTTCCGTTCATTGTCCAAAATAGCAGCTTGCGCCAGTGCAGACGGATTCAATTCTAACACCGCACGCAATGCAGGGCCTCTAAGATTGACTTCCTCAATACGAGCAAAGTACGCCTAAACCCCAAAATGTCAGCTATTTCGAGCTCAACTAGAACAAGCTGACAGTGTCCAAGTTGCTCTGCATACCTTGACAAGATCTACGCTGGTATAATGGCCAGCATCCAGACCCGCTTGAAGTTCTTCGACCGATGCCTCATACAGGTCTGGAAACTTGGCCACAGCTTTTGGAGAAAAGCATGCTGGTGTCGTGTAGATGAGAAGCGAAAAGAGTATGAGCGATAGGGGTAGTCTACAAGAGCCATTGTCGTGAGAATACGCGCATTGCTATATGCGGTGGCCGAACTAAGTGAAAGGTTGAACCAACCTCCAATTATGGCGATACCGTGAAGTCTCATTCCGTACGGCGGTGCCACCATCAAGGTGGTGAGTAGCTTTCTCTAGTGTCATCTCCGGGTATAATGCTAGTCCCGCTTTGAGCAAGGTTTGCTCCTGAGGTCGCAGAGGCACGGACGTACAGTCTACAAATCGGACGGGCGAGATTGCAACAGGACAAGCCAATGAAGGGACGACTGCGGCTCGATTCAGACTCTCCGTGGGGAACTGAGCGTCCATCAGATGACATCATAGGAATTTGTTCAAGTTCGTGATTCAATACAACTCGAAAATGAAGATATCACAACTCCCTTGGGCATGGCCATTAGCGCGAAACGAGGTCAAGCATATCTGGGTTCTCAACATATCCTCCAACACAAATACTCATTACGACGTTTCAAAGTTACATAACACCGTAGAGTGTGGCCAAACTTCCCTGTCTTATAAAGGCATTCACACCTCTCAGTTTCGTCCTGTAACAACATTCTGCACCTGCGTCCAAGGGATAGCAGCCGGATATGCTTTCCTAGTAAGTCTCGTCCGAGTGTTCTGCTCATACGCATACGCAAAGCCGATTAGCTCAAATTCGGACCAGGCTGTGCCCAGAAAGCAAAGACCGAATGGCACGCCCGGCGCTGGATGGACAGTTTGTGGACCAGCACGGCTGATAGCAGTGCCTTCCGGGTAAAAACCAAGGGGTACTTGGAAGAGCATGAGCAATCCCAGAAATTCAGATTCTGGACGGAAGCATAACGAACCAGTGACGATTGGATATCCCGAAATCGCTAGGTGATGTCCATTAGCAAACTGTTCAGGTACATATTATATCTGCTTACCAGGTAGGGTGCATGTGAATCCTTCTGATGGGAGAACCAAAGCGTCCAGATTATGTGCTTGGAGTGCAAAGTCAATTCCTCTTGTTTGCCCCAAATCCCTGTTCATGGAGAGAGCCTGATAGAAAGCCGAATTACGCCCTTTTGTCGATTGGGCTGTCACTAAGCTGGGATGGGTCATCTTATAAGTGCATTCAATCTCCTTCTACAGTCAAACTCACATGGACTGATCCTCAAACCCCTCCGGTCGTTCACGGGGTTCATTAAAATTAAAACTAATGAGGTCTGCTAGACTTCGTACCCCGGACGGGTTAGAGAGCAGAGACGCATACCACTGGTTCAACTGGACCTGTGCACAGCAAATATAGGTGAGCTAGGCCTCGGAGTGGTCATTCTTCAGATGTCACCTTAAAATCCACATGCAGAACGAGGTCCTCATTCCTGCGAGATGCAATAATCTCATCTGCAGACGGTAAACCTACAGGATCGACGATAGTTGCACCAAGACTTCGCATGGTCTTCAATGCTTCTTCAAATGCGACCATAACGGAGGGGTCGATCCTTATGATAGAGTTGTCCAGAAAGGCGCGGCGCGGGACCCCAATCCGTTTCCCTTTCAACGCGTCCTTATTTAAAGCTTTCGTGTAATCGGGCAGTGTATCTGGCTGTGCAAGAGTGAAACTGTCGTTGGGGTCCTTCCCTGCAATTATTGAGAGTACAATGGCGGCGTCTGCAACAGATCTGGTCATTGGTCCAACAGTGTCTTGATGGGCGGATATAGGTATCACTGTTTTATATAAGTCTAGCCGTTCCTGCAGTCGAAGGAAGCATCCTACCTCCTACTCTAGATGTCAACCCAACCGTAGGTTTGATCCCAACAATATTGTTATGACTAGAGGGAGATATGATACTCCCATCGGTCTCTGTGCCAAGAGTCACCGCAGCCAGACCAATCGACGCAGCTACACCAGACCCAGATGACGAGCCGCTCGGATCAGCATTCGGGAAATATGCGCTCGTGCATTGTCCGCCTCTGCCAGACCAACCAGAGGCGATGTGTCCTCTGAAGTGGCCGAGTTCAGACAGGTTGGCTTTACCTGGCAGGAGCAGCACCACAATGCTTGAGCTTTAATTTCTGTAGAGGTTGTGGGCACCTACCGAGCACGATGGCCCCTGCTTCCCTAAGGCGCTTGACGACACTAGCGTCATCACTCACCACCGATCCCAGAAGACTGAAAGACCCAGCTGTAGTATTCATACCTGTGATAGTGCGACGTACATTAGCCCTCTCTTCCTAGGAGGTGATCGGGCGTTCCACCTTCTAAGGCAACAGTGGCTATGTTATCCTAGAAGGTTTTCATTAACATGGCCATCTATACTCATCGGAGAGAGGAAATACCTTCAATAGCACAGGAATTCCATGCAAAGCACTTCTTTTTCCCCTTACCCTCCTTTCAGTGTCCAAATACGCAGCTTGGGCTAACGCAGAAGGGTTCACTTCCAACACCGCCCGTAACGCGGGCCCTTGGAAGTTAACTTCTTCGATTCGAGTAAAATACGCCTGAATCCCATGGCTTAACATTAGTTGATCAGTGGTGATGGTATATATACCCTGACAAGGTCGACGCTGGTAAAGCGCCCAGCATCTAGACATGCTTGGAGCTCTTCGACGGAGGCTTCATATAGATCTGGGAATTGGACCTTGTTATTGTCGTAAGGAAAGTAATTCGGCGTCATTTATTAATATTAAAGGGTTATTCCCAACAGCGCGTGCTGAGGTAATGAGAGGACGGGCTGCAAGATGCGATAAGCGCTCGCAGGAGGATGGTATTAATACGGATCCATGTTGCTTATGAAATGTCGAATTCAGCTAAACAGGACGTCTGTTGGTTGCGCTCGTGGCATCGTTTAAGCGCCATGAACGTGGCATTTTGTGACCCTACGACTTTCACTTCCCCCAAGTCACAAGGAGTGCGTCCTAAAATGGATGCAATTAAAGATGCTGAGCCTACATTCACACTATAGCTTTCTCGGCTGTCTGCGTAAATGCGAACGCGAACGACGCGAGATACGTTCGTTACGTTTAGGAAATGGGAACATCTCTCCACCCTCCAACATAGGCAGTCCCATACTACCATCAATATCTGCACATCCTTGCGAGGATTGGTTGATGAAATGGCCATTTCTGATCGTGAATACAACATCCGCCCTGAAAACCGATAAGATTTGGTGTTCTACGCCAAAAAGCAAGGATGAAATTCGTACTGCGTTTCTGGGAATTCGGGTTCGTCATCGTCCATATCGAGGTGTTCGAAGAGGTCTTCCATGTGTTCGGAGTCCTATCAAGTATATCGGTCACAGCCATTGGTGGAGTCGTCTTGCTACTTACCCAAGCAATCAAAATAGCTTGAGTACTTTCAGCAGCAAACGCTTGTACTCGTTGTAGAACACAATCATCCGGCGCATCATCACCAGTAGAGCTATGACATGATGTCGTCTTAGATAGTTACTAGCGAGATGGAAAGTAGAGCCCACGTACCAAACAGTATCGACCTCTATTCCTAGCGCGTCGGCCAATGGCTTGACCGTCCCTAAAGCGGTGTGGCATGTGGGGGTTGTGATACTAGGTTCACAAGTAATGATATAACCGATATTATACGGCGATTCAGGTCCAAAGAGCTATCCTCACGCATATAAGTTGCTCGTTCCATTAACATATAGCTTGACTCACTGTAGGAAGGCAAGTGGTGGCCCTTTGCAAGCCAACTGGAGTGAACCCGACTTCGCCCAAAGAAGCCACTTCGGCGTTGCGTATAATGTAGATGGAGTTGCGAACAGCGGATACAGGAACTGAAAGTCCCAATAATAAAGTGACAAAACCAAAACTTAAAGAGTACATGACTGCAAAGGAGCGTGAGGTCTGAAGGAGTGTGGTTAGTAGCTGCAATGAAGCCGCTGATCGATAGATGAAGAGGAGACGGGGTCCGTCGATACATGGATCTTATATGACCCAATATACCCGGATAGTGCAATGAGCTGGCGTTACGTCGGGTGAAGCACTAATCTTGCTCAGCACAGAACATCGAACCTCGTGTTCAACACTGCGGACGGTATTACATCCCCAAACGAAACCCACAGAAGCAGCGCATAGCGGTATTTGAGCGGTAGTAAGAGAGCATTCGAACAAGCGTCGTGCAAGCGAAGAGAGACATATCGTCAAGACAACATTTCATGTGCGTACTTGCGGGCATTGGTGACTCGGCGACTACGTGAGACGTCCACCTAAGCGACGCCGGCTGCTTGTAAGCGCGTCAATCGATATGAATCTGTCAAAATAACCGTGGTTTCGCGTATGTTGGACATGGTGCATTGAAGCATAATGGTATAGCTGGGTGAGTGAAGGGCAGGGGCGAAGGTGAAAGTCCAAATACAGGATTCCGAACTTCCCACGCATATAGGGATCTCCCCGCTCGTCAAGTCCTTCCAGTCCTTCCAGCAGCGTTTCTTGACACGAAAAACGTCTTACCAAATCAAGAGAATTTCAAACAGGGAATTTCCAGCATGGACAGTTCATCCGATAATTTTTCAGATTTCAGTTATAGTCCATAATTTGAGTCAAATACAAGCGATTGGAACGAAACTACTAACACAACATAGAATTAGAAACTACGACGAGTATAGATCCTCCTCATCCTTAAGTGCCTCCTAGCGAGCTCTTCGACATGTGCGATCACCGCAGGGTCGGCACGCTTTTGAATCTCTGCGTGCGCCTCCGATTCTACTGCAAACCCAGTCGCGTTTGCTTCTTGCTCGGTGACGACTGGTTTAGTAAGTCCTGATTGTTCAGTGGGGCGGTGTTCTGGCGCGACATGGAGCCGCTCATGGCTTTGGCGCTCACTGGCGCTTCCACTGGTGGATGCACTGTGATGGTGCGCCCTGTTACGCGCAGTCTCTTGAACATGTTCGTGGCCTTCGCGTTGCTGTTCACGGAGGTGCTCCTCTCCGTCCTCATCCTCGTCTTCTTCGTCTTCATCTGGTTCATTCTCGCCTCCATCATCTACTTCATCTTCCTCGTCTCCCTCATCTTCATCGTCGTCGTCATCCTCTTCATCGTCAACTCCGGCATCCTCATGTTCATCTGGTTCGTCTTCGTCTTCCTCATCCTCGTCGCGTTTGAGTTCCACCTTCCCTTCGAGTTCTTCGAGTTCAGAGCGTTTTTGGGGTGGTGCAATTGCTACAGGATAATCGACAGTGCCGTCGATGCCTTCGCATTCCATCGAAGTTTGGCCGATAAAGATGTCGTTCCTGATGGTGAAGATTACATCCGCACTAGAAGGAACATCAATTTAATATAGAAATACGAGAAGGGGAAGATTCCTTACTGTTCTGTGGGGAACTTGGGCAAGTTCGAGATGTCGGACTCGAAGTTGTCAAAGATGTCATCCATGTAATCTGCGTCCTGTTCCACGCACACTTCGTATGAAGGATCAAATATCGAATTTTTGTAAAACATGCTTACCCATACGATGAGAATACCCTGTGTGCTAGTCATGGCAAAGTTGTTTATAACATTAGACAAGCACTCTTCGTGTTGGTCGTCGTCATCGTATTCGTCTTCTTCCTCGTCTTCTTCCTCTTCTCCGCTTCCTGGCTCCGTTGGCGTTGTTGGCTCTTCGGGCTCTGGGTCATCTACTTCCTCGTTTTCATAGATTTCGCCCTCAGGGTAGCTAGAGTTCACACCTTAGTATACAGCTAGACAGATTTGGGATTATGATAGTTACCATGATTCATTGACTTCCAAACCAAGTGCTTGTGCAACAGGAGCAGCAGTGCCATAAGCAGCATGGCAGATATTCGAGTGAAGGGCCCGTTTGCACGAGATGACCAATCCAACTGGGTGTTGGGATCCTGGTCCAAAGTACTAGAAACTTGTTTATATGACATCACAGACATCGACAGTAGAGGGTACATACATTTCTAACGCAAGTAGTAGCCCTTTGCAGGCCGGCTTCGGTGAAGCCTTCAAGACCGAGCGCTGGGCGTTCCGCGTTACGAATGACGTAGATGGGGTTACGAACGGCCACAGAAGTGGTCGCAACCAAAATGAGCGTCAAAAGTGATACAAATGGAAAGCCAAGCTTCATAG
Source organism: Volvariella volvacea V23 (assembly GCA_000349905.1). Lineage (NCBI taxonomy): Eukaryota > Fungi > Basidiomycota > Agaricomycetes > Agaricales > Pluteaceae > Volvariella > Volvariella volvacea. The sequence continues at coordinate 164,924 of KB722766.1, forward strand.
TGTTGGTAAAGGAGTGTGGGGGTAGAAAGGAATGTAGGGTACGAGCCTAAAGATCTGTGGATGAGGAAGAGTCAGTCCAGACGGCTGAGTTTATATTATCTCCTTCGGCTACGAAGGAAGACACAACTTGTGCCCAAAGAAGATCGGCGGCGGGACGTAGTGCGAGAAGAAGCTGGTTGAAATAGCCGGTGTACAAGCTGTCATGCTGCAAGCGAGCTCAATACAAAGTGAGGCCACGACTGGGCTTGCTATCGTAATGCGGTGCGGATTTACGCCTGAAATGCAGCGTATATTCTCTTATTCCCGGTAGTACGAGACTTGGCTTCAAGTAAGTGGATGCACCGATGATAGACGTAGAAGGTCTGGACGAGCCAAGAACTGGATTGGATTCAAACAGGTACAAATAGACTTATCTTATCTACATTCGTTATCGCAAAGGGTCATAAGTGTCAGGTGCGCGTAATGGATCTGCACCTGCGAGTCCAAGTCGTATTTAAACCCTCTAGTCCACCAACACCACCTTTACCCCGCATCACCATCTGGCCATGATCGGAACAGCAGAACTCAGCCCTCAGGCAACCGCAGTGTACCTTCGTTCTCTCCCCGCCATTCGTGAACGATGCCAACGCGTCTTTGATCTCGCCCAGGCCGGAAAGCTGGAGTACTTTGATTATCATCCAGAGAAAGAGGATGCCGTAGCTGAATTTTGCATTGGGATTATGAAGGTGAGCGTATCGTTGAATCATTGTTGATTAGCTCGGGGCACTCACGCGATCTAGAGGGACTATGGTACAAACTTTGCTGGCGTAAGTTCCGTTCCGTGATCGTCCCATCGCGAGTTGAACCAACCGTCCACTTCCTCCGACCATTTGCTCAACATGAACGTAGATTCAACCTCACGGTCGATGGAGACACCTCGACGCCGGAGTTGAACGCGTTCAACCCCTATTAGCCTCATGGCAAAGCTCCCCAAACCCTCCCGACACCAAAGAAGCCGCGCGTCGTGCGGTTGATCTATTCCTCGTCTCCGTGCTGTTGGATGCTGGTGCTGGAAGCGTCTGGTCCTATGCAGAAAAATCAACCGGGCAGAAGTTTTCACGATCTGAAGGTCTAGCTGTTGCGAGTTTCTATATGTTCGAGGACGGGTTCTTTTCCAGTGATCCATCTCAACCATACAGGGTTGATGGTAAGTTGAGATGATGCATTGGTGGATCTGATTGTTCAGTTGACGTATTGTTCCAGCCCAGGGGTTATCGCAACTAACCGTTGAGAAGACTACAGCGGCGATGCAAGTCAGTGAATCCAACCCTATGGTTGGACTCGAAGGTCGTACTTCCTTGCTCATCAATTTGAGCAACGCTCTCAAACAAAGTCCTCAATTCTTCGGAGCTGACGGGCGTCCAGGAAACATAGTTGGTGAGACAACGACACGCTACTTATTTGAATGAGAGCATCATTAAACATGTCATGAATAGACTTCCTTCAGACCGAATCCAAAGTCGTCGACGGAAAGACCCTGGTCCCCCTCGCGTCCTTATGGGCAGCCCTAGCGGACGGATTGAACCCTATCTGGCCATCCCGTTTATCGCTCGGTGGAATCTCATTGGGTGATGTTTGGCCCTGCACTGTCCTGAAATCCACTAGCGGAAGTACCAAAGAAGGCGACGAGCTAGTTCCGTTCCATAAACTAACTCAATGGCTCACATACAGTATCATTGAGGTTCTTGAAAAGGTATTGGAGTGGAAGGTCGTAGGTGTTGAAGAGATGACCGGGCTTCCTGAATACAGAAATGGTAATAGATTGCTTTTCATAGCTCTGTGCCCTACTACTCCGTGTGCTGATTCTGGATATAGGCGGACTCCTCGTTGATCTGGGAGTGCTAGCACTCAAACCAAACGTCATTCCAACGGATCCCGTATCAGGCCTTCCAAAGGTAGTTCCTTCCCATCCTGCTGTTGTAGAATGGCGAGCTATGACCGTCATTGGCCTGTAAGCCCCTTTTCTCGCCATGCTGAGGGCTTCGTGCTAACCTCAACATAGTGACCGCATCGCCGAGAACATTCGTACCAAGCTAGGTTTAACCAAAGACCAACTTGCTCTTGTCCAAGTCTTGGAGGGTGCCACTTGGAAAGGAGGACGTGAGATCGCGAAACAAAAGCGTCCTGCCACTGGTGGTCCTCCAATTGAAATCGAGAGTGATGGTACTGTATTCTAAGAAATTAGTTACTTTCTAGGTCTACTTGAATCCTATACCTATTGTATCATATGCTCGGCTCAATACTCCCCGAGTTTTTACGGAATCAGGAGGTGAATCAGCATACGTGTTAGTGTGGCACCCAGCCTGATATTAGGGTAACTAGATGGGTATAATTAAACTACCTGTTTTCCTAGCCTTCTCGCGACAAACCATCTCGAAAGCAAGGCCATGAAACCAGATGCGATTATCATTAGCTGTTGTACCCAACAGGAGCAAATGTGCAATAGCGTCATACGTCGTAATGCGAGGGTATTTAAACGAGTTTTCCAGTAAATCAGCATCAGTTGGATGGCATATATGGGGATGGCATTGAAATTCACTTACACCAGAAAACAACGAAGCGCGCCTATACACGAGGAATCAAGCGATGAGTAACGACTTGACAATGGAAAGGTAACGCAGAGCTGTTGGTACTTACAGCCAATTAAAGTTTTCTGTCAATAGCTCTCCGGAGATGGGCGTGGCGAAAAGGCCGATGATACCACAAAATCCAAAGTTGATGCCGATTCTGGCTCCCAATTCGCTTCTGTTCTTCGATAGGACAGCTAAAATGCAGGAAGAGTCAGCTTGTCATGCTAGACTCGCATCTTGAACCATTAGCCTTACCCATTGCCGGTGGCGTGAGCCCAATAGCTGTAGTGTTCAAAGTGATTAGGAATTATTATAATGTCGTTTGTAGACTAAACTAGCAATAGAACTTACCAGCACCCGAAAGGAAACCATAAAATATCGCGAACAACGTGGTTCCTGAAACATCGTGGACGACAGACATGGTGCACGTCACGATCCCACTAACGAAGATGAAGAATGCGAATAGATTGAAGACACCTAGTTTCGGGACGAGTAAAGGAGGGATAATTCTACCAAAAACGCTCGCTGCATTCAGAATTGGGAGCTGAGAAGAGAATTAGTTTTACCAAAGAGTGGGCAAAGATGCTTACAGAGTAGAAAGCGAAATTCCGATCGACACCATGAGTTATGGCGTTGAGCTGCAAGTAAAATATGGGGTAAAATAATCCAAAGAATATGAATATTGATCTATCAGTACCACGCACAATCAGATTGGGATCAGAGTGAAAAGGTCAAAGCGCACCCAAAAACGAGAAGCAGATAAGGTGGGTCTGTGAGGAATTCCTTAATGGGCAGAACGGGTCCTTGTTTCTTTGGCGGCAGCCGTGTTCTCATAGTTAAGCTTGCCACGATGAGGAGAAAGACGTTGAGCGCCCCACTAACGCGAACACCATTATGGAATCCCAGAGAGCCTTGGAATAGGCTGTTCAGCATGATTGGGTGCAGTACGGCGCCTAGAATCAGGATTTCAGGAGTTACCACCTCTCAGAGGCATATTTCGATCGCGAGTACATACCCAACGCCGTGCCAGCGGCTACAATACCCATTGCGAGTGGCCCTTGGCGTTGGAAGTAGTGGGAGACGATAGCGAGAGCTATACTGAAATCGGTTATGTATTTAGAACGGTGAAATGACCCGACTTACTTGGAACGTAAGCCAATCCACTTGATATTCCTAAGCAAACACCTTGGGAAAGGAAAACCTTAGATGGCGAGCGCACTTGATTGTCTGGCGGGGTTTATTCGACTGTTTATGCCACTTACTTGATAGTATTGATTTTGGTGTGTTACAGAAAGTGTGAACACTGTTACGACAGGCGTATTAATTAGTAGGCGCTAGACACTACCACTTGTGGCGCACTGGCACCTACAGGCTACCGCATGAAGGATGGTAGACGCAATTATCATATGATGGCTAGGCGCCATATGGGTTGGTTTTAGTGGTATTCAGATAGTACTGTACTCACAAATAACCACGATCAAAGGCCCGGCCAGTGACAATCCCAGATGAGAAGATGAACAGTACTTGAACTCCACCAATCCAGCTAAGAGTCTGTAAATTAGCCCATCGGGAGTGCTTGACAAATTAGCTCGAGAGAGAGGACCAACCCTATATCCCGCGGGGTATAATTACTCAGATATTCCCGCACATAATAATCCTGGTAGACACCAAATGCACTGGTATATCTTATATGCCAGCAGTATAAGCAAACCAAGCCAATTTTCAGGATAGAAACCTGCGCACCCCAAAGTACAATATTGCGACAAGGTACTAAACGATATTCAAAATCAGGGATCTATTCAAGTTGATGTCCCAACTTGATACTAAAGACTCACGCTCCAAAAAGTGTTAGCCAACCCCAAAGTCCACCCTCGGGAAAATCAGGCTCAGCTGGCTGTCCCTTCGATTGTTGCTCCACTTCTATCCGAGTCGATTCCCCGGAGTGCGTTCCCTTCTCTGCGTCTGCCATCTCGTATCGACTAGGATGGAATTGAAGCACGTCGAAGGATGGAAATTTCGACGCGTACGCGCTGGAATAAAATTACGTTGAGCGACGCAACTACACTGAGTTTGAAGGAGGAACGAGTGGCCGAGTCCCGGTTCGAGTCGAAAAGTGGTAGATTTTATACCATATATCCATTTACCATTGGTAGAACAGTAATGGAGTCAATGGGCACCAACGCGACCCGGGATCCTTGCCTTTCTTCGTCCTGAATTGTGGCAATTGGCCATCCGTAGCCACCGGTAAATCTTCTCGACTACTAAGCATTTCGGCCAGCTCTACACATCCCCGGCCCTCCCCCAGAGGGGCCCCACTTAATACCGAACACTAACGGTAATGTGGTACCCGGTCCCATACTACCCTCAGGCCCACCACTGCATCTATTCCATGCCCCCTTTGCATTAGCCGGGGAGGTTATTTATGCCACATCATGACGCTTTACGATGAGATACCAGACGCAAAGATCAACAAAGCTATTCGCGTTGCTTAAGCCTACACTCCATCTACAAATCACAAATCGATATGAGCTACACGACGTGGTATACAAAAACGATACAAAAGAGCATACAAATCGAATACACGCACAAAACAGATAACAACCTCAAGGCACCTAGAAATGAACTTGTCATCGTCCTACAATCAATCCCTCACAGAACTACTTCTTCCCTCCCCGTTTTCACTTAGTGCTGGCACCCAGTGCCTCGCCCCTTCCCTTTCCTCTTGCTTTCCAACCATCCCTTCCACCGTGGCGCCCCTTCTTAGGAGTTACAGGAGGGCAACTCATACAAGGACTCGAAGCCGAGCCCCTCAGACCATGAGATCGCATCCCGTTCAAGCTCGTGCCCCATCCCCCACTATGACTAGCAGCAGCTAACTCAGGAGGACCATGATCCTGCCCCTCAGAAGCTTGCTGTGTCACATCTGCAACCCAACTACGCTCACTCGGATACCCATAGTTGCTGTAACGACGATAAGGACGATCACACACAAACTCTCCTTCAAATAAAGATGCCGAATCGAGCACCCCTTCTCTACTAGCTGCTGGATGCGTTTGAGCGCTAGTCGGAGGCACAGGGATAGAAGCTCCAGGAAAGCCAAATCCGTAATGTTGGTCGGGGACTGGCATGTTCGGGTTCCAAGTGGGTTGCGGAGGAGCCTGGGCTGTAAGAGGGAATGGAACAGGAACGGGAACAGGAAGAGCGTATGAGGGCCATGGTTGAGTTGGATAATATCGCCATGGGCCGGATACAGTTGGATAGACTTGTTCGTTCACGGGAGATGCCCAGCGTGAGTCTCTAGGGGGCGTACCTCTATAACCGTTGTTATATTCATTTTTCAGGGAATGGGAAGAGCTCGAGGCGCATGGGTATTCGTTTGCTTCGATATTCGTGAGATCGATGAACTCAATGCCCGCATCCGCATCCGCATCTTGTGCATTGTCGTTGTAACTGTTCTCGTCGGTTTTTTTGCCTTGTCGCTGGTATAGAACGATCTCGTCCAGTTCGCCCCCGATGACCTTCAGTACATCCTCTTCGACCACACACGTGTCGTCTGCTCCACCATTATCCACGGACGAAAGTGATTGATATGTGGTGCTGTGTTGAGGTTCGGCATGCTCTTCCCAGTGTGGATCTTCGTCATGGGGTTGAGGTTGAATTCCGTCCAGATCCAAAGAATCCAGAGAGCCATATCCGTGAGAAGAATTGCGCGTATATGCGCTCAGGAAAGGCGGTGTATCAAAGCACATTGCACGATTAGCCTCCGAATTCTCTTCCCATGAGTTAGAATCTTGAATCTCAGAGTCGCTAGGAGGGATGGAGGGCGGAGAGAATACGATTTCTGGAATTGACGCATCATTTGTGGTTACCCCTCCCGTGGCAATTGGTTCCTCTGGTGCTTGTGTGTCTGTCCCTAAGGACTCGCCAGACTGTTTTTTGATGGGAATGAGTGCGATACGCGGACCACGGGAATTCGAGATAAATACCAGTTTCCTATCACGTGGAAGCACAGGTGAAGGGACAGAATCGGCCAGACTTGGTGCATGTGAGTGTTGAGGATCTGGGCCTTCTGTATCTAGCAAGGGTGATCCTTCTGCGCGAGGGGCTTCGTCCATCCGGACAACTGTGGGCGGATCAAACCAGTACCTTGCGAGGGGTGCGTGTGGGGCATCTTCGCCTACTTGGGGAGCATTATCGTCTTGTGGGGAGCCCAATACATAGTTTGTGCCAGCTAACATAGCAAGAGAGTTTGTTGAAGAGAAAGACATCGACTCCAGAATACCAGGGGCGCGAAAGAAGAACAACTCGGCCAGGAATCGGTGTACGTGAAGGACCAGAATTGTGAGCAAACGCTTGAGGATTTGATAACCCAAGTAGGATAGGACGATGTTGAATAGTATTAGGCGTACTTGAATAGGTAGAAAGTTGAAGAAATCGAACTCGAAACCAAAGGCGGAGGACTTGGAAGGTATGAGAGTAGATTCAATAGCGGAACCTCGCTGATGTAGCAGCCATTGATCAAGTGATTGCCACTCTGGGGGGTCCGTCGACATTGTACGCCTCGCGACTAAAGGTGCCGGGGTGTCGGCACGGAGAGGATCTCGCTGCTGGTTGGATTCGCGAGGCTTGTCGATCTGTTGAAGAGTCTTTGGAATTAGGCCGTGATAGATTTGAGGAGTACGCTCGGGCGGGGCGATTGATAGTTGCACAGATAACGGCACAGGGGTCCCCGCTGCTGTCGAGTTTCCAAAGATGAGAGTGCCCTGAGATAGGACTATCGGAACGCGTGAATCACCTGTGGCATTGTCGTCGGTGGAGATATCAAAGCTCGAGATGTGTCGAGGGCGGGAAGACACCCAAGGAAGAGCATATTCATCAAGGCGAGCAAAATTGAACTCGAGTAGTGCCGGGCCTAAAAGCGAGGAGAGAAAGACTCCAGTTTCGAAAGAGAACCACCAAGTCAGGACCAAATGCACAGCAGTTACAACAGCGGTTCGTAGGAGCAACATCACACAGGAAGAGAAAGATAAACGGCGGGTATCGCTGAAGGTAGCGCAGGGGGTGAGGAAAGGGTCGCCAGCGGAGGTGCTGGCTATTTGTACCGTGGATTGATCTATGACGTCACTGCAGCATACTCGAGCAACAGAAAAGCGAGGACAGGGCATGCAGGCTTTCGCATTGAGGTACAATACCACTACAGACCCATTACACCGTAGCTGCTCCGCGACGTAGCACAAAACCAAGTAGTAATGATGCGCTCCGAGGTTTTAGAGCATCGTGGTTTAACTATTTTCATTCCTTTTGGGAAAACGGTGGGCGGAATAATGTGAGTCGGGAGGGCCAGCCGCCGTACATTGACATCCCTATATCCATCGGAAAATGTGGGGGGAACTGGGGAGTCCTTTACTGCATCCCATAGACAGCTGCTTTCACCTTTCGAGAGATTGGAGAGCCAAGACGAAGCAACAGAAACACCTAACATCAACCGATGAGTGTGATTCGTGCTCTAATCGAGTGAAATACACACCAATATCACACACTCCACCTCTACGCCATAGCCAAATCCCAGATATTTGACAAAGACTGAGAGCCCCTCGAGGAACAACCGCGTGAAACTGACCACCAAAAATTCTGTCTTCCACCATATTTCTTATTTCCTCACAATTGGATACATTTGTGTCATGTGCGGTTTGTTGGCCCAAACCCTGACTCTGGTTGAGCCGGTTGAGATGAAACCGATATGAATGCGCAACCTCATGGAAGATGGCACATGCAATGGCAAGCCTTGAGAGAGTCTGCATTGGGTCGGCGAAAAATGCGATGACAAGGCCGGAGTCAAGTGAGATGATTTCATCGTTTTCATCTGACCTGGCTCAATCGAGGGCTCTATACGAATGGTCAAAGGCGTTCTGATCTAATCAGAAAAGAGCTGAAGCGCCACTTCCTCGGATTCTTGTTCTGCTAATGAATCTGCAGGAGATTTACTGATGCAGATTGACCTCCGAATGAAATCATCAGTGAGAAGAGCGTTGAAGATTGATCGAACGAATTGTTTAAAGTGATGCCACGGGGCGTAGTCGAAATGAAGTATAGCTCGAGACATCGTGCGGGTGAGTGGCTGAGAGTTTGGTCAAAATCAGTCTCAATATATACAGCCCATGAGGGCAGTGCATCTATTAGGGGAACTCTAATCACTTTGACAGCAGCATTCCTTTAGTTATATACATTTTAAGATTGATTTGGATATGCACAAGGGTGTAAAGAATACTACCACATTTTCCACATCTCTATATTCGATAGCTTTGGGTTTAGATTTGCGATCCGTTACTGTATTTATCAACCACTTTGACATCATACTGTATTTGTCATCCCGTTCCGCACGGTGGTGTCGGGAAGTCCACCATGATTCCGACTCGATACCTCTACGCCCATAGAACGAAGGAATCAGACACTCTCCTCAACACCCCTGAATAATGATGAACGTACAGAGCTCCAAAAACTTATGAAATCACACAATCTTTCAAGACCGATAAATTCTTACAACAGGCATATTATTTAGTACAAGCCGGCGAGGCTGTGTCTGGACCGCCTGATGACGAAACACGGCTAGCGGCACAAGGACAACACTCTCAATTCATTCAGCTTTTACCCCCAGAAATCGAGGTAACCAATATCGATGATAACGACTATGGATGCACGATTCAACACCCCTCCGGAAGTTCCACGATACAATTGAATTCAACACTTTGTTCTTCCTCCTTGAATGCCGAAACGAACAGCGACAAAAGAACTTACGCAGAACTTGCGCTAGTGGCCACGATACTTCATGAATTGGCACATTCTCTTGGGTTCGCTATCCGCGCCAACACACCTACAGCACTTACCATTCCAGGCTATCCAGGACGTCGCGGGAGAGGAGAGGCGGGCTACGTCATCGAAAAGCTTATTTTCGGTGGGATTATTTGTGCTCTTTTTTCTCAAGAAACAAGCGATTTTGGCAAGATGACAGGGATTACTGTGGATGGCGGAGGGGTAGAGCATCGCATCAGTGGGTTTTTCAAGCCTTCTCCTAGCAATGTCTCACTGTTGCTTCCAGGTGTTCCAATCGCCCGATTATGGCTTGACAAATTCTATCAAGGCAAGACCCACACGATATTGGAGATCTTGGACAGCGACAGTTCGCTTGCTATGGATGCCATTTCGGTAGCCACCACAGAGGGCGGCCAGAGGAAGGAAAAGATTCAATGCCGTTTCAGTAGATTCAAGGGTATGAACAGTCTTGACGGTAGCCACCTCATAATACATTTTGAGCTAGCGATGTCCTGTTCTATTTCGCTTAAGTTGTTCTAACTTGAATTCTGGTTAGTTAGCCTTTGGCGGATGGTTGGATGATGACGTGGATAATAATCTACCTAGTGACGGACGATTACGGCGTTGCTTGACAGGGTCCCAGGAACAATTTCGGTAGCCAGCACATCTATAACCAATCAACCATCCTTCTACCTATCATCTGTTATCCTAGCCTTCTTCGTGCTCGTGATTAACCTCTAAACCACATCCACCATGCAGGTAGCTAGCAGATACTCGCTGAGAACGCTCTCTGGAAAGACTGTCAGACCGACGTTTGCTCCAAGATCTTCCAGGATTGCACTGCTGTCAAGAGGATTCGCCACCACCTCCCTTCTGAGTAAGTTTTTGGCTCTTTGGTCGAATGAACTGCGGAATAGGAAGAAGGGTTGGATAGCTCCAACCTAGGCTTCGTTCAGTGACAGGCTCGTGGAGCTTCGTCTCTGCCGTGGATACACTCCTCGTCCCTTCTGGTTTCGCTTCCAAACTTTTGAATCACTGACAATGTCGCACCTACAAATTTTCAGGAGGAGAACTGAAGAAGATTGAGGTCAAGAATCCAATTGTCGAGCTCGATGGAGATGAGATGACAAGGATTATCTGGAAAAAGATCCGAGAGGAAGTAAGTTTCGTTCAGTTCACTATCTACCAAACCATGCCGAATCTTATGCGCCGCTTTTCTAGCTCATTTTGCCCTACCTCAGCCTCGACATCAAATACTACGACCTAGGACTGGAGTACCGTGATCAGGTATGTTTTTTTTGTAAACCTTTGACTTGGTCTGACTTGCCTCTAGACAAACGACCAAGTCACCGTCGATGCTGCAAACGCCATCCTCGAACACAAAGTTGGAATCAAGTGTGCAACCATCACCCCCGATGAGGCGCGAGTGAAGGAGTTCAAGTTGAAGGAGATGTGGAAGAGTCCCAACGGAACTGTGAGTAGAAGTTGCCTCTACGCGTGCCATGTCATTGTACACGGTCCCTAATCAAAGTTGCTCGCCATGCTCGTTCCTCCCATCCCAACTAGATCCGTAACATTCTCGGTGGCACCGTTTTCCGTGAACCCATCGTGTTATCGCGTATCCCGAAACCAGTTCCCGGATGGATAAACCCCATTGTCATCGGTCGTCATGCATTTGGTGACCAGGTACGGTCACTGCTATCCCTTTCCATGCATTGACCTTGACACTTGCTCTCTATAGTACCGCGCTACCGACTTCGTCGCCCCAGGACCAGGAAAACTGCAACTGGTTTATACCCCTGCAGACGGATCACCAGCCACCACGTTGAATGTATACGATTTCAAGGGCAAGGGTGTTGCGTTGAGCATGTACAATACAGATGAGGCGAGTATATGCGCGTTTTTCCACTTTTACAACCGCTGACATAGCTTCGTTCCGCCTAGTCAATAACTGGGTTCGCCCATTCATCGTTCAAGATGGCTCTTGCGAAGAAATTGCCATTGGTGAGTCTTGCTTTCCGTGTTAATCAGCGTTTCTCAACTCGCCTTCGTCCAGTTCATGTCTACAAAGAACACCATCCTCAAGAAGTACGATGGTCGCTTCAAGGATATCTTCCAAGAAGTTTATGATACGTGCGTATTACAACCTTCCTGTTCCACTTACGACCCCTTACACTACTCGCAGGCAATACAAGGCCTTGTTCGAGGAAGCTGGAATCTACTACGAGCACCGCCTCATCGACGACATGGTCGCTCAAGCCCTCAAATCCTCAGGCGGTTTCGTCTGGGCATGCAAGAATTACGACGGTGACGTCCAGAGTGATATCCTGGCCCAAGGATTCGGAAGTCTTGGTATGATGACCAGCGAGCTGATCACCCCTGATGGCCAGGTCATCGAGAGCGAAGCTGCACATGGTGCGTGGGTCATTCTGTCCTGGTACGGAACCCTAATTTCATTTTTACGTAGGCACCGTTACACGCCACTACCGTGAATGGCAGAAGGGCAACGAGACATCGACCAACCCCGTCGCTTCCATCTTTGCGTGGACTCGTGGACTCCTCCACCGCGCTAAGCTTGATTCTAACCCGGAATTGACTGCTTTCTGCAACGACCTCGAGGCATCGTGTATTGAGGTTATTGATAAGGATGGTATTATGACCAAGGATTTGGCCATTGCTATCCACGGAAAGGACCTCAAGAGGGAGCACTGGGTTGTGACGAATGTGTATATGGATAAGGTTCACGTAAGTTGGCGTTATCTACGTTTGGTGGGATATTTGCTGATGAAATTGCGCGAACAACAGGAGAAGTTGAAGCAAAAGCTGGCAGCCCGAGCATAAGTCGTCTTGGTACTTTGCCTGATCCTTGGAGCCATGGGATGTCAGGCCCAGCCTGGCGTATTTGAACAATTCATTTCATCGAACAGTTCGCTCGCTTGGATTCATTCCCTGATCGTGCATGACGACTTTTCTTGGAGCGGAGGTGTACTAATTTGTCACTCACTCATTTCAACCGATGTATCACCAATGTGAAGTTTTGTTGTGTTGCTTATACTACATTATGGTAGTGTGACCTTGTCTTCAATTGTATGATAGTCCAGGTGCTCAGGCTTGTGAACCCTCGAGTTTCGTGGATGCGTGTCTTGGTACGTCAACTATCAATATCACCTATCGTGCCACGAACGTGTGTTTTGGTAAGTCTTTGAGTACTGTATTCTGCTTATGGCTGGCTTCTTGGTTGACTCGCTGTTTATATGCATAGGCGTACTCGGCGTGCGTGCTGAACTTGTTCTCCATCATGTTAATTGAATGTTACGGATTGCATCTACTTGCTCCAATGTCACCAACTCGTGACTTCAGCGTCAGGCTTGACGAACGTTCTTCAATATCCTGGTATGGCATCCGGCCTTTTGTATACTTACAGTATACACGAGGAGATAAGTCAACGATAATATGAAGGTTGCTATTCTTAATCTCAATTCAACTTGTGCACCAAATATAGCAATGGCCGTCGGCATCGCTAACTTACCCATCTGAGTCCGTCCGTACCACGGGCATTGACAGCCACTCAATGGCCTGAGCTACCTCGGAGAAAGCATCCGCCCGCACCCAACACGCGCCCCAGCGCTCCAAGTGGATCCAGATGGTTGCCAGTGAGCGGCCTAGCCCTGTGAGACCGTGAAACTCCGTCAGACAGCGGTTTTCGCATCAAATGTGGAGATGCCGCCAAGGCATCTCCTGCAAAGAGCCGTGGCTGTTGGATTTCGCCATCGCAAGCTGGGTCTGGTGGCCGCGATGTAGGGAGCAGGTGAGCGTGAGGTGCTCCTTGACGGCTGTCTTCGTTGCAAAAGCACCAAGGAACTCATCACTCTGCGATATCACCCCAGATACAAGAGCAATCCCTAAGATCTATGAATTCCGATACAACCCACTCCAGGACCGGCGATGAGCTCCTTCGGGTGAGTAAATAGAGCTGATGCCATCAGGGTTGTTTCGATTACGGACAGCAGTGCTCGTGGTGGAAACGTGATCCCCAAAGCACTATTAAGCTCGTCTTGATAATGCAGCCCATTCCACATCTTTCCAACCTACCATTCAATCACCCCCCATGGTATGTTTTTTCTTCAGCGTTGTTGGATGAAGCTCATTTGGTTTTGGGCTAATAGGACACCGATCTGGATGTTGCCCTTCCACCACTGCCGCAAGAACAGCCGCAGGCACACACGCTGAATATCCATAGCCTCCCAAACGAACTACTTGCCGAAGTATTCCAGCACAGTATAGCTGGTCCACTAGACGCAACCCACACTATCCGGAAACCCCTCGTACTTGCCTCTATCTGCTCCGATTGGCGTCGAGTCGCTATATCGACCCCTCAGCTATGGTGTAGACTACACATCAAGCTCGCCACCCGTCGTTCCCAGGACGATTTTGGCCTTGTGAGCACTTGGCTGGGCCGCTCTGGCGCTTGCCCGCTACAATTCTCTGTCCAGTGGTTCGAGAAGGCACCCAAACATGACCACCCTGCCTTGAATGCCCTCGCCTCTCGTTCGCAACAATGGCGGAAGATGCTGCTGCACTTGCCGCTGCTCACACTTGGAAAGCTCTCCAAGATATCCAGACCTTTACCGTTCCTACAAGAACTCAATATCACTACCCTGGACGCGTTTGACGGCACGACCGATACCTTTGAAGAACCTATTATCGCCTTTCGCGACGCAATGAACCTCCGGCGCTTAGAGTGCATCCGTCTCCCCTTCCACCTCCTCGAACTCCCTTGGACACAAATGGAAGAAATACCTGCGTTGCATATTCCCGTCGATCAATGTTCTGCGGTGCTTCGACAGTCCCCCAACCTCTTAACAGCCGTTTTCGCGTTTGATTACCACACTTCCACCCTCCCGGACGACGCGCCGACATTTGAACACTCCCAACTAAAATCTCTCACTTTCTATCCCCTCCCCTGGCGAGAAGTGGTAAACCCAGAGTCCATCCTGCGCTACCTCCAGGCTCCCAAACTCATACACCTCAAGATTTCCAAGCTAAGTTCACCAATCGGCACAGACCTCCTCTACTTTGTGCAGTACACACCAAAGTTGACGAGTCTATCCCTGAACCAACTCAACCTCACCGACAAGGAACTAATCCCTATCCTTGAGATGCTGCCAAACTTGGAGCAGTTATTCCTGGGACCATGCCGCTTTGTGGTTTCGGATTACACGATTGAGCGACTTCGATTTCGATCGCAGGCTGAGGCTATGTCTGGTTCGGGAGCTCGGCAGCACCCGTCGAATATATGTCCTAGACTCCAGAGTATCTCAGTTCATTTAAGTGCGAAATTGGCGTCGGATTTCATACGCGCTGTGTCTTCCAGGGCTCAGCCGAGTTTGGGTTGTGCAAAGCTTTTAGAGGTGGAGATGCACTTGAGCTCGGAGGCGGCTTTCCCGAGGGATGTACAGGATTTGCTTGTATCGTTACGTGAAGGTGGGATGGTGCTGCGTATTCATGCCGATGAGGATGACGACTAGTTTTGGTAGCTAGACATCGTGTGTTTATCATGGATCTATTCAGTTGTGCCTTTTTTATCCCGAGATTACTTATACCCCCCCTCTGCCAGTGGCAGACTAGATCTTTGGCTGTTTTTCTCTGATGTCAATCAACCATTTCACGAGTAACTTGGGACTCACTGCCATGGTCATTATATCAAGTCTTCACGTTTGTAGTGCGAACCACGCTCGGCGGTTGGCGCTTGCACAACTACGCCTAACGCATGCCAATGGCACCTTGTTCCATGACCCCCACCCCACGTCTTCTGAACTCCTAGTATTGTGGTTCGTTCGAAAGAACTTCCAAGAGTCCTCTAGATACCGCAGACGGAAGGGTAGGATCCTGAATTCCTGAGCGTGTGGAGTCGTCGGATGAAATATTGGTAGGTGCCTGAGGACGATGTCCGAGTCTCCTAGCTTGATGCGCTGTTGAAGTACGGTTCAACGAAATCTTTGCACGTTATTCCTCGGTAAAATTGGGAGTGAAATTTGGCTTTTCTAATGTCACGCGAATTTTCCTTAGGGAGTCACTGGCCTGGCATGCCCTGGGCGTGCGATCGTAACTGGATATGACACATCTCGATAGGCGCCGGGTCGTTGTCCGTTCAACCCAACTCGAGAGCATCTGCGCCGCACCCGACAGGAGACCGAATGGATGCTGGGCAGTGTCCTTATCCCATTGGGGATCACAGAGAATATTGCATGGTTCGTGCATAAATCAGCGAGATTGAAAAAATGAAGTCGCAGTTTCCAGTAGAGCCGTGTACTAATTGTGATGAGATCATGGGCCTTATCGAGTACGGCGTGTATCCTGCGCCGAATTTCCATCTTCAGAGGAACTAGCCGTCAAAAGAACAGTCTCTGAAAGTGTTCAAAACCTAGGTTCATCTACTTCAGTGCTTTCAAGAGCGATGATCAATCCAATGTGAAGAGAACGAGGTGGTTCAAGACAGTACTGCAATCAAGAAGTGTGAGCTCAATGCTCGGCCAGTCACAGCACTTGGCACAAGCTCGGAATCTCCGTCAATCAAGAGGCAGCTTGCAAATCAGGTGGCGTCCCGATCAGCAAACGCTCAACACGATCTCAAAAAAGCGGGGAACAGCGACAAGGTAATTAAAAAAGCGTGGAGACCGTGACACGATGCGGTTCTTCTTTCAAATTGCACAACGACAGATTAAGCGAGTTCAACGAAAGCATGTAATGTACACAAAGCGAGCGCTAATGTCCAGAAATAAAACTTATCTATGTCTCAATTCTCTGGCGAGTCGCCAGCATAGAATGAACGCTATAGCAGCAGCAATTCCGCCGAGTCTAGATGATAAGTATATAAGAAAGAATAATTATGAGAAGTTCGAGGAGACGAGGAAGGGAAAATTACCTGAAAATATAAACGATAGCATTCGAATCCGCAGGATTATCCCCTCCTTCGAACGCACGAGCGATAACAACTGGTTGTACATCCTCTTCTGATACATCCGTGATATTACTTGGAATGGACGCAGCACCACTTGCGTTGTGTGCGGGTAGAACACTTTTGTTGGGGTCGAGTAAGGCGAACATGATAGATGATATCCCTGTGACAAGGAATTGCGGGATGACGATAAAAATGTTATGTATCCCCTAGATAGCAATACAAGTCAGAAGGGCTCGAGATACCAAAGTGTAAACCAAACCCACCAGTATGATACCAGCTTTACTACTGAGCCCTGAAGGCGGTCTTATGCTCTCCTCGACGTCGTATTCATCCTCGTCTTGCATATTACCTATCCCCAGCCCAACTCGACTTACATCCGGTCGGCTTATCTGAGCATTTGAATTGCTCATGACCATCAACCTACTCCTTTCATCATCATCTAGATCCACATCTTCCTCCTCCTGTCGTTCTTTAAACAATGCATTCGAACCTCTGCGTTCTACCATCTCTACGGAATCGTCATCGCTCGCGTCATCGTTCTCGTTATCATCGTCATGGGGATGGCCTTCATTACCTGAGTCAGCAGCTAAAAAGCGTTGTTGTTCCGAGTCTGGACTATGTTGTTGAGATCTTCGCCGAGAATGCGAAGTTGGTGACATTGGTATGGAGAGTGATGCTCGAGCTGTGCGAGCATCAGATAGTCGAATTGCTCTCGACTCGTCACTAGGTGATGGCTCGGTCAGGATAGCTTCGGCCAACTATATGCGCGATAAATGTTGAAATAAATATTCCTATGAGAAGGGAAACTAACCAAAGAGAAAGGCGCCCATTGTGTGATGGCCCAGGAGAAGCCTGTGATAGTCACCATAATTGAAGCACCGGGAACGTTGAAAATAAACCTACGTCCAGGAGCGTGAGCAACAAAACCTGAGCAATGCAACGCGAGTCGACGTACCAAGTGGAGAACATGCATAGAGCAAATACAGCGTGGCTGATTGCCCATATTGTCACTAGGTGTATTCGTAAACGTTTGGGGATCCTGCATGATGTGATATATCTCGATATGGACTTTGCGGTTATGCCTCTTAAACTCCAACCACCGTCATCTTGCTTCCATCCGCGGTGAACTGGACTTGCATGACTGTTTATCGGGCTTCCCGCTGCTTCACTTACAAAGGCTGGTGCGAGTAAGTTAACTAGGAGAGATAAAGTTGACGAAAGGAATAAAGCTTGAGATCCTAGGCGAGTTGCTTCAGTATTGAGATCAGCTTCGGCTTCTGGTGTAGAGGGTATTGGTGACGCGCGTCGATGAAGGTCGCCGACATAGACGGTTGTGTAGAAAAGCACAGGAAACCATCCTATCCATGCACTGTGGAATATAATTTTCAGCTTGGGCCAACCAGTGATCGCGGGCTACGAACAAAAACTGTATGAAACACTGAGAAATGCGTTATGAGTAACGGTATAGAGCAGGGCACAGCGAAGAACGCACAATTTGTCGGATAACAGGTGGGAGTGTGAGCATGTTGGTCCATATATCGCGAAATTCTTGTTTGAGAGTTTTCCGATTACGTCCACTTTGTTGCGTGGTCGAGTTATTTCAATATTTCAATGGTCAATGCGAATGCGCTTACTTTCCAGAATCTGCGATCAGGACTTTCTCTTTAACCATCATCGCCATTATGGCGTGCCCGGCGAAAAGGAGCAAGCTGACGATAACAGTCAAAACTTGCAACTGATTCTTCCCAAACATTGGAAATACTTTGGGAAGATCTATGCCACCACTTTGATGTGTTAATGATCAGCTCCAGTCTCTATTGGCTTGAGGCAACCTACACGAAGAATCCTACAACACTGCCTACTCCAAGCATACGAGCGGCCCAGGCATTGGCTTGCGCTTGGTCAGAGGTAGGTAACGTGTCCACCAGTAAGGCGCGGTCTACTGCTTGAACTGGGCGTAGGTGGAGATGAGCTGCTAGTGGAAGCATCTTGAAAGGACTTGATCCACACCTGCATTGATAGAGAAATCAATGAAATATATGGCAAGTACAGCGAGCCAGATGGTCAATATGTCATTCTAGATGGAAACTGTTAAGGCTCAGTCGAAATGAGGAGAAGGTAAAACAACACTCACTGATGCATTGTCGTAACCCGTGAAGATAGCAGCAACAGGCCTCGTAAACCCCAGCAGTAACATGGAAATCATGCATAAAAATGTTCCAGCCATCATATACGGTCTTCTCCTTCCCCATCGTGACGTCGAGTTGTCAGCGAGCACGCCTTGCCGGTACACTTGGTTAGACACGAGTTCACGAATCGCAGAGATGCACAAGTACCAATTAACGGTTGCATTATGAGTCCAGATAATGGTCCCGCCACAAACACAATAGCCATCTTCGACTTCGACAGGCCAAGTGACAGGAGATAGGGCGAGGCTGCAAAGGCGCAAGGAACATCAATAAGTTATTCAAAACTGCACGCGATGGGGAATGGTTAACCACAAGAAAAGGACTCGTACCGTAGCTCATCTCAACACTCCAAAATATCTGAACACCCAACAACCCAATAGTTATAATAGGAAAACGGGCCCATCTTGGCCCAAGTACTCGTGACACCCCTTTAAAGCGCAATGCATCTGTTACTTCTGTCGAGTGGTCGTTGTCCGCAAGCGGCAGGGACGAAAATCCTGTCATTTGGAGCTTCGAAAAGGCACGACGAGCCCGGTGCCAGGGCAGTCGTTCGACGAAACCTTTGAGGTCGAGGGCGGTGAGGAGACGTGTCAGGCTCCACAAACGGACATCATAGGCGTCGCTTGGATTCAGTTGCTTATCTAATCAACACTTAGCGCCCACCCAACAACAGCGCAGTATCAACTGTCCTAGTCAGCTCCCCTAGGAGACCGACGGATTGCTGATGCCTCTCGGAAAAAAATGGCCACCTGCCTGAAGAGGTTCATCTCTTACTCCATACAAAATGCTATGCTCCAAAAGTGTGAAAAATCGATGCGTTGAGCGTGCCACCCCACTGCAGTGCACAACACTACGACGCCTGAAGCTATAATATCAATCAAGTCTCCAGTATCGTAGTTACTGCTTCAATTCTACGGTATTACGTAGTGTTCAATTCATAAGGTGGAGGTACAGTGTTTTTGTCACCCACTGGCAAGCGATAAAGCAACGACATTGATGTGCTTTAACATAACATCGACTTTGCAGTATTGTCTTTCAAGTAGCCCATGGCTGAGACTGTACCAATGGGCCATGAAGCCACAGAGTCCACGACACCTAAGCCCACCACGGCCGAATCAAGGTCATATTGAAGATCTTCAAAAAATATATTCCCAGAAACCGATTCCAGCAGAAAATATACAAAATCACAGTCCACAAAATGAAGAGAAACCTGAAGTATCCGAGTCCGAGTCCGAGTCCGAGTCCAAGTTCAAGTCCATAGATAGGCAATAATTATAATGTCCAATCCAATCCAAACCTAGTTTACTCCTTCCGCAACATGAACCTACCTTATGGCGAGTCATAGTCCATCAACCCCGCCCCTAGAGCAAACAGTGCTTCCTTTCCAAGTTCATCTAGCCAGTTTTGGGCCACATCACGCCATCCGGGTCCTGGAGACCCTGATTCCGAAGATCCTGGTGAAGATTCCGATGAATAACCAAACAACGATATTCCATGAATTGCGCCTGGTGTGCTTGACCGTCGCGATACAACTTGTTGAGCCATCATCGTCACGTCCATCTGTGCTTGACCCTGACGAAACATCCCTTGTAAGACTGGTGCAGAAAAAGAGGAGGATACACCCAACCCTCTCGGTACCTCCATAGTGTTGAACGAAGTCGCGACAGGAACTGAAGGCGGCGCGCCCAACCCCAGATCCAACGTTCGTCCGTTTGAATTTAGACCCAAACCAGCAGAAAACGCCTCAACACCCTTCAATTGAGCCCGACGTTTGAGAATCAGTTTTGGTATAATTCCGTGCGCATATATGCACATATGCCTTGATACAACCCCATGAGGATCCACAAGTTTTCGGAAAGACTTTCCTAGACTTTGACGTCCGTTCTTCCTCTCTCGAAACTCGCTCTTGATAGATTTCCGTTGCACCCTCTTCTTCGCCTTCGTGTCTGCAAACAATGGTGGTGGTGAAATGCCAAAGATCATGCAGCCTGAAAGGTTGTAGATCAGTCGCGTCGTCATACGATTATATCTGAATCAAAAATTACCTCGCGCTTCACACCCGTTCGAGTTTTCAGCTGGAACCTCATTCTTGGACTGTAACAATTGCTCTGGAATAAGACCAGCGTTGGTCGACTTCTTCGTTCCTCTTACGCGGGGAATACATAACTGCGTATTTGAATTCCGATAAACATCGACACCAATGGCAGAACCTGGGTGTTTAGTACCCCTGGGACATCCCACAGAAGTAGACCCAATTGGCGGTGCGGGACTACTGGGCTGTTGAGACAACACAGGTGGTGCTAAGAACGAAGGAACTGATGGAACAGGCTGCGCATTGACGAACGCAGAAGATTGAGGATGTGCTGGAATGGATGGCTGATGCATAAAAAAGGGGGTGGCGGGTCCCCATTTGTTTTCCGTATAGTCCAACATCTCTGCGTCGGACTCGTAGTAGTCAACATCCATTTCGGCACGCACAGATGTGCAGTCCATATCCATATCAGAGTCTCGATATCGGTTCCATTGGTTTGAGGCTGGCAGTGTCGATGCAGATGAAGAGGTGAAAGAGGATGGGAAGAATGACGATTGAACTGGTGGTTGAGCAAATGCAGAATATTGAGGCGTGTACTGAGGGGGAGGGGGTGGCATTCCCATGTGATAGGCACATGAAGGCATTAATTGGGTACAAGGGCGGTGAGCGCGATCAGGCGCAGTGCAGAATGCTGATAATGCTGATGCTGGCGCTTGGGCTGGTGCTGGTTGCTGGCAAATGACTACATCCATGGGGGTGTCTTGAGATGATTCAACTGGGTGCGACTTCCGGTTTGCAGGGGAAGTATCTTGGCTAGGTATAATAGCGAGGGCATTGGGTCCAACCTTAGTTTCTTGGGTGGAGGGCTGTCCAGCCTTAACATCGAATGTGTCCTCTAGGCCTATTTCTTTGATATTGTTTCGACCTGGCGCGAGAAGGAGATTGAATCAGCAAACAATCATCTCAACGAATCTAGAAGATTAACCGTACCAGATGGCGTTGGAGATCCAAGAGGAGTTCGGGGAGGTGATGGAGCAAAGCTATCACGAATAGGTGTCGAACAACGGGGAGGTTGACTATATTCGGTTTCAGAGTCGGTATATTCACAGCTGTTGCGTAACCTTGGGCTAGACGATGATTTTTTGTTTGACGATTTGGAAGGGGTACTAGCAGCTTTGCAAATTTCATCGTCCGTTTCATCATCCAATATAGGTGTCTTGCTAGATCTTGCTTTCCAGAGATGGGGAGGTGGTGTTGTTGTAGGCGTAGTTGATCCTGTGGGCTTAGTGTTCTGACAAATACGGTCTTTCCTTGACGATGTGCGAGTATAGGATGGGGGAGTAGTAGTAGGGGTAGTAGATTCTGTGTTTCTAGTCTTTTTGGGTGTAGAATAGTTTCGTCTCGACTGCTGACGAGCTGCTAGTGGGGTTGATGTAACAAATTCGGAGTCTTTTCGAGAGTTTCTTGATTGAAGACGTTGCAAAACCTAGCGGACAGTCAGATTCAGCTTACGTCTTCTCCCTTTGCACGTACTTTCTGGGAGTTATCTCTAGGAGGGCATGGCGTAACCGGGCTAAGTCCGGAACGTCCCTGTTGGCGCAACGTCAAGATACGGACGACCAGTGAAAGTAAGGACCTACCATCGAATTACCTTCTGTTTCGGGGTCTGAACTTTCATCCTAAAACAAGGATTTCAATTCGCCCCATATGATATGGCCAACGAAACAACTTACCTCAGGGATAGCAAATGTAACTCTTCGCCCATTCTTCCTTCTAACCATCTCCTCAACGCCCATACACGTAAACAAGTCGCATAACCCCGACTCTATCGACTCTTCATCTCCATAGCACAATCCACTAACATCAGTATAATCACGAGTATTATACTCACCATATACATCCCCACTAATACCATCATCCAACGTACTGATAGAGTCTGTGCTTGATCTCTCCCCTTCAGAATCATCGATGATATCTTCTGGAAGTTCGAGTCTTCTAATATCTTGGTCTTCCATATCACCGACGCTTGGACTTCCATGCTTGTGGATGCTATCTCGATAACCCCATTTCCTTCGGTCAAACAATCTAAGCTTGCTTTCGATCGCGTTGAGTTGCTTGTTTTCATACGCTTTTGCCGCTAGGTCCTTGTAGGGTGCTTCGATAGGAGTAACAGATGCCAAAGCAATAGGTTCGGGGAAGGTTTGGACAGTCCAAGTCTTCGGTGACGCCTCTATATTCGCTTTGATGATCTTCCTTTTTGGTTTGACCTTGACATATAACGATATTCCAACATCGTCTTCGTCGCTTGATGAGGGACCATCGATTCGAGCAGTCGAGTCGTTTAATATCATCAAAGGGTTCATTCCATGCTTGCCTCTAAACAAGTTCTTTCCATTTTCTGGAACTAACGCCGAACTTCCCTTTGATGTTTCACCATACGATGCTACAAGCGTAGATGTTGAAGCCGTCCTCGTAGACAAGGTTGCGAATATATGCGCATCGACTGATTCCGTGGGGTTTGCTTTTTTGCTCTTCGACGTCGACAAGAAAGGATTGTCCCTTGACTTTTTCATCGAATTATCGCCTGAGAACGAGTTCGCTTGGGCTTCATCTGGTGCTTGCTCCGTCTTCTTTCCTTTGTCGCCTTTCGTCTTCTTTTTCTTCTTCTTCTTGTTCTTGCTCTTCTTTGTTTTCTTCGCTGATTCTTGACCATCGGTATCTCCATCGCCGTCGCCAGTCGTCTTGATCTCCAGGTTGATACTAGTACTCGTATCGACATCGACACCGTAGTCGCGACTTGCATTCGTGCTTGAGCAAAGATCTTCAAAAGTAAGAGGTGCGAAATTACTACTTGCGTTTCCTATGTCGAACGAGATATCTTCGCCCACTGCTGACAATTGGTCTTCAATACTCAAAAACGACGCAACTCCTTCACTCTTCGGTGACGCCGTATCGATGTTCTCAAAGCCCCAAAATGACGCCATTCCTTCGTTTGCTCTTGGGCATGTTTCTTCGTTTTTGAATCCTAATTCGAATGCCGATCGTCCACTCAGCTCGATCCATTCAATATCTTGGTCCTCGTCATTGTTCGCAACACCTTCGCTTCCATGTCCTGAATCCAGTACACTTCGCTCGTTTTCGTCCACAGTCAACTCTAGGTCTTCAAGTCTTAGAGTCGTATCCAATACAATTCGTTCTTCCATTCTTGATGCATTTTCCTCTTGTCCGAGTCCCAAATCCAATGCAGATCGATCGTTTGTTTCTGATACCAAATCTTCTGATGCGAGTCCTAAATCCATTTCAATAGTTTGTTCTGATAGTTGATGAGGATCCTCTAGGCTGTGTTCATGTTCACGTTCTTGATCTTGTGCTGAAATTTGTTCTTCGGGTATATCCACTTGGGGTTGGGTATCTGCTAAATCACCTTCATCCTCAAGCTCATCTTTACTATCGTCATCTAGGTAGAAAAACGGCATGAGCATTTACCCAAGTAGAAGGACGATATGTGAGCATACCTTTTTTGACACTTAGTGCCAGCATGATTTCTAGATCTTCGACTAATGTGATATCTGCAGTTCGGTCTTCCTGTCTGTCGCCTTCTTGCTCATCTACTTGGTCCTGCTCCTGACTCCTGCCTTCCTCGCGCACCATTCTTCTAGCAAACCAACTACCAAACATACCAAACCTCGATATGATAGAGGGCGTCCCCTCATTCACTCGAGCTGGCTCCACCGAATCTGTCTCTACCGACCCACCTCTCTCAGTCATCGCAAAGTATACGGTCGTTTCCCCTTCAAATAACTTCTCCGCATCGTCCTTAAAATCCAACTTCGGGCTTCCCTTATATTCCCCATTTAGCACATCCAGCATCGTCTGGTACTCGTCCGAACATCCAAAGTCGTAGTTCCAATCCCGTTTCTCTTCTTGTTTAACTTGACTAGGGTCTTCAGCGCTAGCATGACTCAACACCCAATCCTTGACGATCTGCTTCGCTGACTCCTTCGCTGTTGCAATACCTCTCCTTACTCTCTCAACTCCCCAGATCAACGCTGTCCGCAGCGACACCACGACCGCGCACACGAAGTTGTACCCAGTCTTGACTGCATCCTTTACAACCTCCATCGCCTTCTTGGTCCCCCATTGCAAAACTCGTCTGAGCTCAAGAGCGAGTTTGATGGTGCAGGTTACGAGATAGACTCCTGGTCGTGTGACGCAAGTGTTTATCCCTACGATGGCCAGTCGTAGGGCAAACATTACACCACGCTCGATGACTATAATGATGAGCTTGGCGCAAGCGACCAGGAGCTTAAGGCACTCGAACAATGCAATAAAGGGACGTTTAAAGACGACGTCGATTGTGCAGAATGTGAGGGTGCGTGTAGCGAAGAGGAGGGTGTTGATGATGTCGATGGTGCACGTTCGAACAGAGTGGGAGAGCTGTAAACCACCGTCGATCACAGCTTCTAGGGTGGAAGCTGACCATGCGGCGATCCTTGAAACATTATTGATCAAGCAAGTCGATATCGCCTTGAAGAGGAGATCCGTTTGGGCAAACTCAACGTCGTTGCCGGGGGTCTGAGGATCATCTGACCCAGCAAGGTTCATCGCTGAGGCATCACCTGCAAAATTGACAACAGCGAGATCGTCAGTTCTTCTCTTATCTCGGGCGTAGTACAAATACTTACCTTCATCCAAGGCGGGGATATCTTGCCCAGGAATATAAAAGGCGTTTTTCACATCTTCGTCGTCTTCGTCTTGCTTAACCTCTTGTTCTTGTTCATGTTCATGCCCTTGATCCCCGCCTTGTACAATCACCCTCGATTCTTCATCCCCATTCGCTTCTTCATCACCCCAAAGCACTTCCACTAAAATTCCAACAATATCAAGCACAACGCAAAGGGCGATGACGACACATGCCATCACAAACCAAGCAAAGACAATAATCATCCACGTCATATATGGAAGATTAAAGACTGCATAAGAGAGACCGCGAAGCATAAGGGCGAGCAAGGTGGTGTCAGTCGACATGGGCGATGTTGTTGAAGATGAGAACGAGGGAGAGGTTGAGAGTAAAGGCGACGCTGAGGCTGAGGTCGGGGTTGAGGCTAAGGGCGAGGTTGAGGGCGAGGTAATATCTGCGAGGGTGCACAAGGATGATGGTGGGAGGGGAGAAACTTGGACGACATTCGATCGGTGGGTCGAGTCCGAATTTATACCAGAGGGGATGACAGGATTAGAATATCCTGTACAGTCCTCTTCCTCGATCGAACCTAATTTCTCTGTCTCTGCATTGCGGGCCGAGAACGATTTATTCTCGCCAGAGTGGGCCTTATGACCATCGTCCTGTGCAGCTTGAATAACTTTTTCGCCTTTTGAAGTTTCCTGTCCTGTGCCAATGACGAGTTCGCCAAAGTCTTCTGTGTTGTTCATAATAACACTAGCCGTTTCCCCATCGCCGATATTCTCACCTGTTAGAGCAATAAGCATGAGTGGCAAACACAGGAGTATAAAGGCGTACCGTTTTTTCGACACTCAGAGGCAGAATCTTCCAAAATATCGCCTTGAGCGTTCTCCTCTTCCTCGATTGGGTCTGTCTCGTCACGCCAACTAGCAATAATTACACAGCCTTGATAGATCAACCCTTTCAAATCAAAATATCAGCCATGCTCTCTTCAACAGCAAGCGACTTATCCTACCTTCATCCTGAGCACCATCTAGATTAGTGGAACCAACAAAGACGATAGCACGTCCTTGAGCATCATCATTCTCATCTTCTTCCCCGCTCGAACTTTCATCATCGGAGGTATAACCAGAGTTGTTCCAATCGCATTCATCATCTGCATCCTCGGCTCGTTCATCCTTCAAGTCGTCTCCCTTGTCGCTATCGAAATTGTGCTTGCTTTCATATCCACCTTGATAATCGTATTCGCTTCCGTCTCTATCTCTATCTTCATCTTCATCGTCCACCAAATACTCCCATGCAGAAACATCAAGCTCACGATCTCCAGTTGCACCGACGCGGTCTTTACAGCTCGCCGAATTGGATAGATTCTCCGTATTCAAACACGACAGATTGTTCAAATACTCGACCTCAGAATCTGCGGAGGGAAACCGTCAAGACCAGCAAATCAACTACGGAGGCGCAACACGTACCTCGGAAATGAACCAAGCTTTCATCATCCGAATCTCGTGCGCGGTCTACTTCCATCAGTTCGTCATAGGCCTCCTCTCGTTCTTCGACTTCTTCGTGGCTATGAGAATAACCTTTATCGCTAGATTCTTCACCATCAACGTCCATCGCATTGTTCTCCCACTGGCACTGATCGGTCCCAACTTCCACACCCACGCCCACATCCATGGTCGTGACCACAGGCACATAGGCATCCACATCCATCAACTCATCCTCGTTATACTCATGGGTGTAGCTCCAATTCGAGTCACGGTTGACTTCGACTTGTTCTTCCTGTTCATTCTCATCGTTCAAGTCCAAGGTCGACCAGAAATTGAAACCGGGAGCGAGACGGAGGGGTTCTTCCTCCTCTTCTTGACGAGCCGGGCAACTTGCTGAAGGTTGAGGAAAGGTCTGCTTGTTGGAGGGAGCTTGAGTCTTGGAGCTTGGAATCTTGGGAGGCCAAGTACAGACGTCCGGCTCAGAGTTCGAATCTGGCAAGTCGAAGGGGTTGAAGACAAAGGGGGGTTCTGAGGTTTGGGCTAAAGGCGTGTCGTCAGCTCTACAGCGAATATCATCATCCCAAAATATGAATTCTTACCAGTTGGTTGCTGACTGTCACCGTAAAAGTAGTCCGCGTTGTGCCCGCCTTGACCAAAACCTTGAGCCTGAGCTTGAGTTCGACCATGCTCATGACTAGGACCCCAGGTATTTCCATATGTAGACTTAGAAGCGTTCCCATAGGCATTTGCTGAAGCATTGACATAACTGTAGAAGTTGCTCGCATTCCGATAAGCATTTCCAGAGCCACTCGCATTTTCATAGACATTTCCGTAGTTGCCATACTGAGCGGTGTTGCCAAAGTTGCCGCCAAAGCCGTGTCCAGTGTTCGCGTCGTAGGAGCTACCAGTGTTCAGATCAAAGTCGGGGTTGAAGCATGTCGGTCTGAAGGGATTGCCTGAGGTATTGTACGTGTTTCTGTTGTTGGAGTTGTCGAAGGGTGTGTTGAGGTTGCCGCTGAAGGGGTTGGCGAAGGGTCCACCAGGGACATGGGCGTTGCCAGCGTAGGAGGTGCTGGAGTTGTACCTATATCCGCTCGAGTAGTTGTAGCCTTGATTGTAACCGTAGGTGCTGGCGTCGCAATAACCATTGCCAGAGTTACCGCCTAAGCCATTTCCGTTGCCGAAGCCATTACCGTCATTGAAATCGCCAGAGGGACCTTGGGCGTTGTTGTCGTCTTGATGTTCATCAAAGCGAGAACGAGGAGCATCGTCTGGGCAGTCGGGGGTGATGAACTGAACTCGAAGACAATCTTCGAAGAAATCGACGCGAGTTGTGTGATCCTGACCGGCGAAGAGGTTCATCCCATATATACAAAATTGCTTGACACTTTCAATGGTAGTGCGATCAAAGTAGGTGGGATCAATGGCGTACAAGCCAAGAGCAAGGATATAGTATATAAGCTGAGAGTAGGTAAAGGCGATAGTGCGAAGAGGCATTGTCGGTGTGGTTGTTGGGTTGGATTGCTGAAAAGTTGCTGTTCGATGTGGTTGGAGCGAGAGAGGTTTGCGGCGGGATGAGATGAGCTTGAGAGGTTTATATAGCCCCAGAGAGGCTGGCAGACAGACTGTCACGCCCGGCGGCTGATCGCCCCAAAATTTGGTCGAAACTGGAGGCTGGCAGTCAGCCCCCAACGTCACTGCAAGTACGCGTCATATCCAGCCCAAAAATAGAGGCTGGGGGAGAACACGAGCCGGTTCAGTGCTCACGCGCTGACGATGCGCGACGCGTAGGCGAGCCTTCTAGGGCGCCAATATTTGCGCGTAGACCCTATTGCATGTCAGGAGTTGGAGGTGCAAATACTGCTTACTAGGTTCATTGTGCGCCACGATCAGTGGTGCCCTGCCGCAGCGGGCGCGTAGAGGGTGGAGGACATGTGTTAACGGGGTGATGTCACTGAGGGCAAACAGAGCCAAATACTAGTTCGTTGATCTGTGGGCGTTGTATTCAAGGCTGCTGCAACTCCATCGCCATGATTTCTGTGTACTGCTGCTAGCCCACTGATATGCCGAACGAACTCGCTGAGCACAAGAGAAAGCCCACACGACGCTGACGAATCCCATTTGTGTCCATAACTTACTTCCTCGCCATCTATGACCTCACAGTCCCCATACCACCCCCGACTCTTCTCTCCAGAGGGCCCCTACACCCGCAAGCATGATTCCCAGACTGTAAATTCTACAAATCCATCTAAATCACATTTCGATTTCTCTCCCATCCAAAGTCCAAAAACCCCCAAGACCCCCGCAAATCCAATCTCGGGGCCGAGTCCGAGCTTGAGCAACTTTTCCATCATCTCTCCCCCCCACGACCCCACCATCTATAGGTCCAACCTTATCAATGGAATCTCACCCAACAACATGGCGACGGCTTACATGGCCCAGGTCCCCCCTATGCCGTTTCCACAGCCGGAAATACCCCCAGGGCCATATTCACGTTCAAACCTACGGACCTATGGCAGACGGGGCCATTCTTCACGGGCAGGCACCAATCAAGGCTCAGATAGCGGCTCCCCCTCTATGCACAGTGAAGCTCTATCCCTTGTCAATCTCCCCCATCTCCGTGAAGTAGGCAAGGACGCATTTAATCTCAACCCCAACAACCCTTTTCTCGGCGCTGCGACCAACAGCACCACCAATCTTCACGAAACTCTTCAAAGCGGCTCCCAAGCCAGCGGAGGAGGTAGTGCCGGAAGCAGTGCTGCTCGGTTCGTAGGCGGCTTTGCAGGAGGAATCAAGAAAGTTTTTGGGTGGGGCAACAAGCGTCTCTCGGCCACAGGCTCTTCTCCCAACACCTCCTTCCAGCAGCCCCCGATCCAGTTTCCAACGCCAATGTCGATTCCAACTCCTGCCCCTAATTCTGGTGCTACCGATTCTCTAAGTCGTCCGCCAACCGGAAGTACTGCAGCCTCTGCCGGCACATCTACCTCCAGGCAGTACCCTCCTATGGCGTACCCAACGAGGCCTTATCCAGGCTTCACTCCCAGCCCCACCCCATCTCCCAACCAACCCGTGATCATCCCACCGCCCCCGGCTCACAGACAAACCCAGGAGCCGCACTCGAGTAGCATGAGCTCTATACCCTTAGTCCAACCCACATTCTCCCCTGCAATGCACGCTTTCCCGCAACCCAACCTTGGTTCGAGATCACGGCAACCTTCAGCCAGCCCAGCGTCTTCACAAAGCCAAAATGTCCAGCAACACCCGCCACCCCCAGCATCCACACCCTCTCCTCAACCCGCCATACCGCATCACCAGCAGCCAATACCTGTCATAGCTTCAGACATATCCCCAAACTTTTCAAACCCTGTCGCTGTACGGCCCCGTCGCTCAGCCGACTATATGCAAATGGAAGGAATGCCCGGGGGTACCACATCCTCGTCCAGCAGCCCCATGGCCATCGACAGCGACGGCACGAATGGCGGTGGTGGCGCAAGGGTAGATGCAAGCGGTGGAGCCATGCCCGAAAGTGCCGTGTACAGCCAAATCGATCCTATAACGCCCTCCTCCGAGATGAACCTGACCGCCGGTCCCCCTGGGGTCCCCACGAGCCACCAAGGCACCATCCGTATTGACGGCACGGTCGCCGATACTGCCATTACCGATGGCGATGGACTCTCTCATGGGCGCTCGTCCACGCGTCCACCGCCTGGATCGTTCGAGGCGTTCTGGCTGAGGGTGAAGAGGTGGTGGAATGTGGTTAATTCAATGCCGTGGGTGGCGGAGGATAGGGTTACCAAGGATTATTACCCGCATAAAGGGAGGAGGGCCAAGGCGCGGGCTAAAAGGAGGATGGTGAGAGAAAGGGAGAGAGAACGGGTTATGGCACTCGAGAAGGAGCGCGAGAGGGAGAGGGAACACGAGAGAGTTGAGAGAGAGCGACAGAGGGAACGTGAGCGAGAGAGGAGGAGGAGGGAAAGGGAAAGAGACAGGGATAGAGACAGAAGTGGAAGATCGAGAGCGGAGACTACTTTGAGCTACGAAGATCCGTATGCGGATACGACTGGATACGGGGATACGACATACACAGAGGCAGATGTGTCCATTGCTACGGGTACAGCTACAGGTACCCAAACCACGCGAAACCACAGAAAGCACACTAGACGGAAAAACAGGCGGAGAATGTCGATATTCAGTGACCCCGATGACGACGACGACTACGGGGAGGGCGACAGGACAAGGAGTATGAACACAAGTTTCAGCACGAGCGTGGATGGCACGACGACGATGAACACCTATACGAATGCTGGAATGTCTACAAGGAGAAGGGGAAAGAGAAGGATCAGCAGGCCATTTTCGTTATGGTACCGCGAACCTGGGCAAGGGAGGACTGCGACGGAGTCACCTTCGCCCATAACGCCCACCACCATCACCACGGCCACAACAACGCATTATGGGCGCCATCGTGATCGCGATCGATACCGCAGCTATTCCCGATCATCGTCCGTCTCTGGCTCTGACTTTTCGCCCACGCACACTGGGACGTCGAGGTCCGGGACGCCTGTTCAGCAGCAGCAGCAGCCGTACCCTGCTGGAACTTGGCCTGCAGGAGCGGGTGCACCTATGGCACCCCCACAGGGGATGTACCTACCTTTCCCTGTGACGGTCGAGACTACTCCAGAAGGGACGCAGATCTTGAAGGACCCGAGGAATGGCGCGAAGTATGTCATTCCGATCATGTTGGGTGCGCCGCCGTTTGCGAATTATTGGGGTGGATTGGGTGGCGTTGCAGGCGCAGGTGCAGGTGTTGCTGCTGCTGGAGGGGCACCAGTGGCTGCAGCAAGTGGAGGTGGTGGTGCGCCAATTCCAGCGACGGTGCCGGTTGTACCCCAGATGCTGGACGTCCCAGGTAGCACCAGTCGTCGGCACAAACACGGCAGCGGGAGCAAGACAGGAAGCCCACGAAGCGGTGGTGGAAGCTCGAGTGGGAGCAGGAGCAGACACGATCGTCATCACGGCGGTCGTGAGAGGGTCGAAAGGGATGCGCACCCTGGTGGATATGCCCCGCGAGTATGACGCAGCACCAGGACTAACGCTGACCAGTTTCGGACGATGATGCAAGTGTCAATGGAGGGGTGGTCCGAGTTGCCGGCTGTTGGGCTTGACTTGGCCGTTTGATGATTGTGGGGTTGCCTTATCGGGGTGACTTCAGGTGTGTTTGCTTGCTGCGTCTTTTGGACAGTCTCTCGCCCCTCCTTTCGTGTTGCTATATCGTGTTCGTCCACTTCTTGCTGGACATTTTGGATTTCTCCTTTTCATTTTCAACGTTGTCATCTGCTCACTTCACGTCTTCTGCGTACTACACTGTACTTGTCACTTCATGACCTGTTTTGCATTGTCAAACCCACATACATCTTTCTATCTCATTGTCTTGGTTGCTTTCATTCTCTCTTGACATACTGGTTTTACCTTACCCATATTAACCATGGACTGTTATACCAATAATTCCCTCATTTTTACTTTGCTTCCACCTGACTGGCTGGATATTATTTATTGTGACACATACAAACCTGGAACACCTTTCTATTATCAGATTTTGGATACACATTACATGTTATAGCACATGTATATACATAGATAGAATTGGACTATGTAGCACCATTCAATGGCAAATTCAATATATTTTGGGTTTAGACTAAATAGAGGGAACATGCAAACATGCTATACAACTAATGTGTTTAACTAAATCCAAAACTCATTGTCAGTACTAAATAGGGCAGTCTTTAAGACTGAATAATAGACCCTTGAATGTATTTGTTACAAATCTGAGAGTAAGCCATAGTAAGTATATAAAATGTGAATAACATAATGTGACCTACCAATCTTGTTTTAAAGCTTGTACAAACAAATCAAATGGTGTCACAGGTATATTTTCTTGAATGGTGGCATCATAGAAATAGCCTTCATAATGTGGTGTAGCCCACCAGGTACTGTATGAGATAGTGGATAATAGAGATTGTAAGATGATTTTCTTTGGCTCTTGATCTTCTATGTTTGGCTGACATATTTCTTCACTCCAGTGTAATATAAGAGCAATTTCTGCTGGATATAATTCCTAAGGATATTATTATTTAGTTTCAAAGTTTATATTTAAAGTAATAATGTCTTGGAGAATGCACTAACCTTTAACCACTTGGAAACATGCTTTTTGTTGCACTCATGATAATGATACTCCACTGGAAGGTGTTTAACAAGCCATAACACCTTGGGGCTATAACTTGTATTTGACAGTCTTAGTTACAGATGTATTAAGTTAGAGTCCAAATAGTCTGTTACAAACCTATAGCAATGACTCACTCAGATGACCAATTCCATGGATAGCTATAGTGTTTCATATCATCACTGCTACTTAATAATCTAAAATTCAAAATTTAATCTATTCACTAAAAACCCAAATAAAAAATCACTCACAATGTTTTTAATGTATTATCATCAGTAGTGATTAAGAGTAATAAACAGCTAAGAACCATCATTTTTCCCCAACCTGGATTAGCAGTAATCATAAAGTCAACTGGGTTAGTTAATGAAAATAGCACCCAATATTTCATATATGCTTTGGTAAGAGCCAGCAAACAGTTCCAGGATGGTATGGGTTTTTTTCTGTTGCCAAGTATGATTGCAAACCATAAGCAATACCAATTCCCAAAAGTTCATTGTTATTGAACTTTTTGGATAACAGTGGATCCTTCTTTTTCAAAATATTGCATAAATTAGTACTAATACATAATAAAGCAAAATAAAGCAAAATACATACCCAGGTTGCACAAATAGCAGAGAAGCTATTATAGCTTTTGCAAATTTCATCATGAGATTGAAATAAAGAGTTGAATTGCTTTGATAGACATTGCATGTTTTTATGCAAATCAAAACTCATAAGTTTTGATTTGAGATTTTTTGGAATGCTGGTGGTAAACATAGAGGAGTACCCCCACCAGCAACAAAGGAAAAACCAGAATTGTTTATAATTGTAGTTATTAGACTTGAGTTTGGTCAAGGATTGTAAAATGATGTCAGATGCACATATATTTGTGCTAAGGTTATATTGAGTGTTGCGCTGGTTGCTGGTTAAGAAATCAGAGAAAGATTTGTGATAAATTGTGATCTCTTCATTATCATTGGATGGAATTCTGAGAACAGAGTGAAGCTTTTGCAATTTAAAGCGGCACTGCACTATATCCCTATAAAAAAGTAATGCCAAGCCTTGTATTGTTCTGATGTCTTTTAGGCCTGGAAAGAGTTTAAGGTTTGGAATGGGTGTACACAAGATAAATAGCACAGTTTGAAGTTGACTATTTGACTTGTGTGATGAGCTGAGAATTTGGAAGTAAAGTATGTCAAGAGGATTTAGTGCCTCAGGTACTTCTTGAAGGCAGGCCTCTAGTTGCTCTTGTGGATCAGAGTCAGCGTGATCATTATCAATAAACTTGAAAAGGGTCACAGGATAGATGTATTGACCATCAGCCCTTAATACAATGGTATTGATGTCTTCATTTGAGGGCCAAACTGGATAGCTCTGAAGGATGTGGTGATATTTGTAATAAATTGTAGAAAAACTGGACTTAATGAAGACCAGCATCTCTTCAGAGTCTTTGCATTGTGCAAGATCAATTCGAGATCGGCAGCAGGCCGAAAAGGATGCAACATCAAAAGAATTAACGATGTGAGGCTCAGGCCTACTTGTAATGAGGAATGCAATAGGAAATTCGGGCCCACACAATTCAATGAGCTTTAGTACGTTCCTCTGATCCTCTGGACTACCACACTCATCCAGACCATCAATAATTATAACAGCAGGTGGAATGTCCTGAACTGCATTAATAGGTCTATGAATAAGAGCTTCACTGGACCTCTGGAGTTGCTTGCAATACTGATAGATCACTGTCTATCAGCTTGTCGATCTCCCTCCCGACTTTGTCGATTGATGTGGCCAGTTGATATGCAAGCAGAATGAAACGATTGCTGAGACAATTACGATCGGGATCGTCAATGAAGGAGAAAAAAGAACCAGCAACTTGGGCTGCGAGATTCCCGGTTCCACTGTCAATATTCTGTGCGGTAGCCATTGCAATGGCGGATTTTCCTATGCCCGCTGGCCCTACAATCCACAATACAGGTTTCCCCCTCACTTTGTTTCTGATTCAGCCTGTGGTGTCAAGGAGGATTGCCTGGCGTGTCTTGGGATCACACCTTAGTGGATCCGCACGAACTTTGCCTGTGTGCATTGCGTTTACCACGATTAAGTTGCGTAATCTATCCCTGGCTAAATAAGGTGTAAGTCTGAAACACTGAAGTGAGTAAGTGAATTATCCTTGCCTTCTCTGTAACGCTTCAGAAGTTCGGGATCTTCACTCAGTTTGTAGTTGACTGTGCTTGTTCCAACAGACATGACTCCAAAGTTCATGATCTTCGCGTTTGCGAATTGGTCTGTGGGTATAACGGTCTGAGAAAATGATGAATGACTTGCAAACGAGCTTTTTATACCTTGCCGATTATGCTGCACCTCATCGAGAGCTTCGTTTTCAGTCCTGGTGACCATGCCCCTTGGGCCCTCATTGGCGTTCGGAGTGTTTGTCACAGTGGAAGACCCTTGAGGAAAGGTGAGTAATGTTTTAAGCGAATGATCGCTCTATTTGCTTACCTTGCCTGCTAGAGCTAGGATGTTCTTTGACTGCCAGGGATTGGTCACAGTCACTCTGGATACTGTTGTTGCCTGCGTCCATCCCATGTTCACCAGCGCTACCATTCAAGTCTGCGTAAAACAGGTGATGCCATAGTATAGAGAGTACAGCGCCCATCGTTGGTGTAGGAGAAAGCTGGGGGTAAATGCGTTGGGTGCTCAGTGAAGTGTGCTTGTGGTTGATAGTAGGAGAGAGAAGTCCAACACGCACCGTGCGACCGATACATACATGCAGCAGAAATGAGGCTAGTCACGCGTCTGTCCGGAGTCTAACCACAAGCCCTTAGGACCAAAAGTCTGGCGCATGATCGAGTCGTTAACTTTGGATTTGCGCCTGCCTTCTTTACATGCTTCGATGCTTGATATACTAACTCTAGAGCATGATTTCATTGTCAGAATCATTGAGTGCCGCAAATTTCGCCTTGATATGAGGAGCAGTTCTAAGTTACGTCAGTTGGCCGTGACAATAAGTTGCCATCAGCCAAACACGCCGGCGACGGAGGGGTAACGCCTCATGTGCTTCGCATTCTCCATGGAAAGGGCAGGGTGACGAACTATGCCATCGGACTTCAAGTTCAGCATTCCCTTGCTGCAGCAACAGTGGTTAGATTATGGTACTCCCATAGTAGCTCCAGAGCAACAAAAGGCTGTGATAAAGCGTAACCAATGTAATGCAGGGAAGGTGTGACGGGATTGTCGTTGAACTTGAAAGAACGCCTGCGGCCACTGGATTATACATGCCGTGCCGCTAGTCCTTTTGCAGGCCCCCGATGTCCCAGCCCGCACTTCATTTCAACCACAATGCCATTTGGCATCCCTTGAATGAATTCGTCCGTGCGTAGAGAGTGGAAGATTGATTGATCGAGTTGCTCAAAGGTCAATCCGTGTCGTAAAAGCAGACTCACCAGTGGACCAAGATTTCGAGGTGGCAGCGCTTCGGCTCTATGAAGATATCCAGGATCGAATCACCTTTACCAAGCTCTCAGTCGAGCTGTCAAATGAAGAAAGGACTCCACATAAATGATAGAATCATTCACCTTGACCCTGGCCTTGTCCTCACTTTTCACATTTTTTTCCGACCCAACTCAGACTTGCTCGAAGCTTGCCAATTGTCTAGGGTATGCACTAAAGGACTCCCCAGTTGCACCTACGACCCCGGAAGGATAGAAGAATAACAATAAATGGTGGTAAGCTCTTCCGAACCATATTATTTCATCCACCATTCTTCCAAGAGGGGTGTGACTGGTTAGACCACGATGCCCCAAGAGCCTGAGCGCCAGAGCGTGAAATGATTTCAGAACTAATCATGGAAATACAATATGG
The DNA here is from genome assembly GCA_000349905.1 of Volvariella volvacea V23. Lineage (NCBI taxonomy): Eukaryota > Fungi > Basidiomycota > Agaricomycetes > Agaricales > Pluteaceae > Volvariella > Volvariella volvacea. Next base: position 201,753 of record KB722766.1, read on the forward strand.
GAGGGAGGACTTGAGTTCTGCAGCTTGTTGTACAAATTAAACTGAGAATAAAGCCTGTTGAGAGCCATTGAGTATTGGCACATAGCGTTTTGAATCGTTCCTTCCTCTTTCCGAATAAGTGGAGCCATAAGCATATCAATATACACCACGCAGATTACAGTGCGTGTCTACTCGGGAGGTTCACGGATCACTCTGCTCTCTGGGGTTGTAATATTTATATGATGAACGCCACCTGCAATCATTCAGTAGCGAGCGCTTAACATCGGTACCTGACTCGTCTTGGGTAGTCTAATAATATCAATACCTCCAATAAAAGAACTAACAGCTCCTCGTTTCCAGTGGTTGATTTAGTCAAACTGAGGTACGCAGTGTACTTGGGTTTGTCCGGCTTCCCTCCATGCTCGTCTATTCCACTCACCCTACCATCACTTGTGCTTGGTATCCCAACCATCGTATGCTGGAGCGCTGGCCCATCATATGGTCAAAGGGAGCAGTCGGTCAAATTCACCCCTTCCGGGCGATCGAAATCCAATATTGGATCTTCGGTGCCGACAATATATCCTTGATGATCTGACGGACATGCGGAGATCCTGACATCACATCCTCCCACATAGTGACATTCATTCGTTAGTCATATTCTTCTCGGTCTCTACAGGAATTTGGTCATCTGATGACACGACGCCAACTTGGAGGGTCCCGACAATAACTACCGTAACTTGAAGATTACAAACCGAGTCCAAAGCACATGATGAAGTGTTTGAGAAGTTGCTATGAAATGGACACTGGCAGGTCGATTACGGTAGTACCCCAGACTTTCTCCTCGTTATGTCGTCCTTCCTCAGAGTTATCGATGTCGTGTTTGTCCTTGCGGCTGTTTACCTCGTCAAACTTGCCTCAGACCGCAGGCGCCCAGCGCCTTACTCTCCGGGACCGAGAAAACTCCCTATCGTTGGAAACCTCTTGGATATGCCCAAGGAGCAACCATGGCTGAAATTTGCGAAGTGGGGTGAGAAATGGGGTAAGCATACTACGTCCTCTCTTCTAACCATAGCCAAATTGTATCGAATAATATATTAATTTTTTTAGGACCCATTTTGTCCGTATCAGTTTTTGGGCAGCGCATGATCATAAAATCTTCAAAGACTGCGATAGACATGCTCGATAAACGCGGTGCAAAATATTCTGACCGCCCCAGCGTCCCCATGTGCGACCTCATAGGATGGCAAAACACCTTGGTTCTCCTCCAATACAATGAAAGGTTTAAAAATTTCAGGAAGCTCTTCCACCGAGCGATTGGGTCTTCCGCGGCGATTAATGAATTTTCAAAAGTAGAAGAAGCGGAGACGCATAAATTCCTGCAACGCCTGTATGCTAATCAAGACGACTTAGCAGCGCAGATACGAAAGACGGCAGGGTCGGTTATACTGCGTATTTCTCATGGGTATCGAGTGCAAGAAAAGGATGACCCAATTGTAGCTCTGGCTGATGTGGCAACGGACCAATTCTCTACTGCTGTAGCTCCCGAAGCGTTTTTAGTTAACCTTATACCACCATGTGAGTACCGTTCATTCTAGCCCGTTGAGCTGTCTGATATTGTTACAGTGCGTCATTTACCGGATTGGTTCCCTGGAGCAGGATTCAAAAAGACTGCTCGATCCTGGGCCAAGACGTTGACTGAATTTGTTGATATCCCCCACAATTTCGTCAAGGACCAGATGGTAAATCCGTTTAGCGATTCTTTGCACAGGTTCTCGTTGGACTACCTCCCCCCCTTTAGGCTCGAGGCATCGCCGAACCATCAATCGTATCCAAGTTGCTGGAGTCGAAGGATATTACGGATGAAGAAGAATCCGACATTAAGTGGAGTGCTGGGTCTTTGTATGGCGCTGGGGCAGACACAGTAAGAGATTAATTCAATCCACCGATCACCTGTCTCTCACCATGTATGTAGACAGTTGGCACGATCCACGCTTTTTTCAAAGCCATGGCTCTCTTCCCCGAAGTTCAAAAGAATGCCCAAGCAGAGATTGACGCTGTGATTGGAACCGAACGCCTCCCATCTTTGGAAGATAGAGATCGACTACCGTACCTCAATGCGCTGGCTCTGGAGATGATGAGATGGCATAACGTTGCACCAACTGGTACGGCGTTTTTCTCTGGCCTGAACCGCCCCAGATACAGTAATTTTTTTTAGGCATTCCCCATCGGGTAATGGAAGATGACATCTATGAAGGATATTACATCCCCAAAGGGTCGCTCGTCATAACGAACATATGGCAAATATTTCACCTTTCCGTGGATGGTTTCCTGGCGCTAACGCATTCCTTCAGGAAGATGGCACATGACCCGACGGTATACCACAACCCTACCTCTTTTGAGCCAGAACGATTCCTCAGACTAGACGGTCAAGAGCCAGAGCCTGACCCGCGTGCCTTCTGTTTTGGCTTTGGACGAAGGTGTGTGCCATCGTAGAAGCATATTCCGATCATCAAACTGACGTCTACATCACACGAACCAGAATCTGTCCAGGTAATACTGGCCATATTATCCCGCCTACTCCCAACATTGATACAAACTACCATCCGTCAGGACGCCTGCTTGCCGATACCTCGATATTCCTCACATGTGCAATGACTTTGGCAGCTTTCACAACCTCCAAATACACTGACAAGAATGAAGAAGTCTTGGAGCCTGATACGGAACAACTTACAGGAACTATAAGGTGTGTTGTCTGTCGTTCCATCTCCTACATTTGGGCTTATTAACTTGCTTTAGCTACCCGTCACCCTTTAAGGTTTCTATTAAGCTACGATCTCCTGCTGCTCTGGCATTGATCAACTCGCCTACTGAGAATATTTAAGAGATGTAACTGGCAATTAATTGTATATTACATAGCAGCATTTACTTTTCGCTTTGCATTGAGTGGGCTTGTACAAATCGGCAACTTGGCAAACATTTGGCACCGTCACTTGAGCTATATCACTTGCTGAGAGTTCTATCCCATAGATTGGATGCTAATAATAATATATGGGACACCGACTCTTTTCTCGCACCTTGCAAGTGTAACAGTCATGGAGTTCAGTCATAGTTAGAACTTGAGTTGGAAGATCCTTTGGACGGATTGTGGCGCTAATCTCGGGAATTGCCGCCCTTACGCGTCCTTGGACCGCCTACTGACGCGTCGTCTATATCTCCATCTATTCCTCCACACCTGCATCACTCCTTGTCTTTCACTATCCCACCACTTCGTAGAAAGACAGGAGGACCAAATATCTCAAGCATTCTCCCTTGTGCCATCAGGATTTCTCACTTTGCTACTGAACTCGGGATAACCAGCCATGGAGACGTCATTCGCACTCACAGGGAAGGGTTATGTGTTGATGGCTGCAGACACAACTGCAGCTCGCTCTATTGTCAAGATGAAGGTCGATCAGGACAAGATCAAGACTTTGAGCCCTCACCTGTTTATGGCATATTCTGGCGAGCCAGGTGCGTGATCGCTCGTTCACACCCATCTGGTTACAACCTCGCTAACCTCTTTTCCTGTATTCTAAACTATCCTTCTATTAGGCGACACGATTCAGTTCTCAGAATACATTGAGCGCAACATCCGTCTCTACCAAATCCGCAATACCTACGCTCTCCGTCCACAAGCAGCCGCATCGTGGATCCGTCGATCTCTCGCTGAGAGCATTCGCTCACGTAACCCTTACGCCGTCAACCTACTCCTAGGTGGCTATGATACCAGTACCAACGAGCCTGAACTCTACTGGGTGGATTATCTTGGGACTATGAGTAGAATTCCATTTGGAGCCCACGGGTATGGAAGCTATTTCGTGCTGAGTTTGTTGGACAAGTATGTCAGCTTTTCGGTAGTGTGGAGAAGTGCTGATTGTGCCTTGTACAGATATCATAGTCCGGATGCGACGCTTGAGGAGGGTATTGAGACATTGAAGCGATGCATTGATGAGGTGTCAAAGCGTCTTATCGTTAGCCCAGACCGATACAAAGTAAAGGTTGTGGACAAGGACGGTGTAAGAGAGATTGAGCTATAGGAAAAGACGAAAAGGTGGGATACTGGAGACGTGTTCATGTTTTCTTTCTCGTGTAATGCATTGTACTCTTTTCTTATCGTCGCTGATCACCGATTACGATCCAGTACTCATCATTGTAAGTAACTAAGCACAGGACCTCGAAACGATTGCATTGCATGAAGATTCCACGAGATTGTCCATAAAAGTATACGGAGTAACAACCAAGTATTATTGAAATAGAAAAGATGTATGGGCGGCAATTCGCCGCATTGTGTACCGAGCAGTTTATTTGCCGTGCTTCAAGAGCTATGGGAATATATGAATACGCGTACGCACAAGCGAAACCCGGGAGTTAGCTTACCTTCCTGGTGGTGGAGTTTAGAGCCATATCGGTCTTATCCACCTTCTCACCAATTCTATCAATGCGTTGATTCTGGGTGTCGATCTCCTGTCCCATAGCCATACCCAACGCCTTCAACTTCTTCGTGACATCTGAAATCTCATTCAGGTTATCGTCGAGTTCGTCCTCCAGCTCATCGTCAGAGGCCGTCTGCTCAAATTGATACCTCTTGCGTTGTTCCATTTGAGCCGCGGTACGCTGGCCACGCGCGGGTCCAGCCCCAAATCCGCCGTCATCTTCGCCTTGTCCATAACCAGCGGCTCTTCCGATGCGATTTTGAGATTCACGAATGTCCAACATAGACTTTTCGCGTTCTTCGCGCTCATCTTCGTATCTCTGTTGGATCTTTGCTTCTTGAGCTGCACGCTTGGAGTCTTTGTTGAAGGAGATGGCAGGACGGAAGATGGATCGGTTGAGTTTCTTGAGCTCGTTGGCGTGATCTTCAGCACGGGCATTGTGTCCCTTTGCAACGTCGATGTGACGCTCAGTGTTGGCCAGTTTTTCTGTGGAGTAATGCAATTAGTATGATGTATTTTACAATTGCATACAGACGAGATCGTCAGAGATCGAGAGTAGGGACATACCAGATTGGTCTCCAAGTCTCAAAAGGGTATTTCTACCAGTCTCCTCGGCCTCTCTGGCAAGCCTCAAAGCGTTCCGGGTAGAGTTAACGCTCTCCTGCTTGACCCATCTCATGTCCCTCTTAATCCCTTCAACATCGTCTTCCGTCTCCTCGCCTTCTCTGGGCGGTGGCCTGTATCCACCTCCTTCACCACGAGGAGGACCATCGAAGAATCTTCCAGACCCGCCTTGGGCAGCAGACTTCTCAGCATCATACCCAGAGAACAATTCATTCCTGTCCCCATTGAGATCCGCAGCAACCCCGTATTGGTTCTGTCCCCGGGTGTAGACATCGCCAACGTTGCCAACGCCACCGCCCGCGTTCATCCCACCGCGGGAGTGGGCCGATCTTGAGCCGTCTGCATACTCATCCTGGTAGGTGTTGCTGCTGTTGTAGGAACTAGAGGAGTAGCCAGTCCCGAGATCTCCATCGCGGCTTGCTACGTAGGTGCTGGCGTTGGATCGATAGCCGCTGCTTGGTGTGCTGCTTCCACCTCTGCTGCCCGCAGGCTCGACGGGGGGTATAGAAGGTTGATCCTTGCGTTTGAACCAGGACATTGTTAATCTGGTATATTAGACTCCTGAGTGGCAACGAGAAAGAGCGCTGGAGATGAAGATGATGGGCGTGATAGTAAGAGGTGAAAGACAAGAAGGAATGGAAAGAGAAGCGATGATGAAGGGTACTTATAGTCGTGTCAAAGGCTATGTATGTGATTGTAGGTAATTCTTGGGCGCGACGGTCAGCAGGCAAAACCAGTGCCTGATCGCAATTGCCTTTTTCGTCAATCATCCATTGCTAGTACCAAGAATTGTAGAACAAGGTACAATTGGCAATGTGCAATATATTATTCCACAGCTGGTATTCTATGGCTAGGAACCTTACAGCCACTCAGTGTAAAGATACAACCCAAACGCCTGTGCCACTCAATCTATGCGCAAATGTCGTCCCGCCCTGCCAAAGGCTCATCTTGCCACATACGAGTTCTAAATCATCGCTCCTAACAGAAGTAAGCCGAAAACCTCCCACAAAAAAGTGAAGTGAATCCGGCGGGAATAGCAGTAGGAGATAAAAACAATGCTTCCAGTAAAGGAGACAACTTGTAAGCTAAGGTCGGTTGACTCGTGGACAACGCCTGTACATGCGGCAAAGAGGAGAAATAGCTCGAATGGACAACAGCGAGAAACAGACTACGAACGCTCTGATATAGATATATGATGGCTAGCATTTACCTGCTCTAGTACATTTCCGGTGTGTCCTCGACGAATCTACGTATTCCTTAGCGATCTGTAATATAGATTATCGCCTAATGTCATTCTACCACTAGTGAGACGAGTTGGACTAAGATCTACAGGACCCCCGTTTCGCCAAACGGTACCCTATGGGGTGTCTGCAGGTAGCATGGTATAAGTAGGAAGGGCTAGTGTCCAAACGTCGTGTCTTTTGTAACCCTCAGGAATTGTAGTACGGTTAATAATCGAATGCTTGACGTTATCCCACAGCCAAATAGTTTCGCCCTTGGACAGCCCGAGAAGCCAAGCTTCAACGACTTGCGCATCTGTAATATAAATAAACAAAACGACATCCGACACAGAGATTGAAGCACGCACCAATATTATAATATTTATCATCACGTTCCAAGAGGAGCCCGGACATCTGGGCGGCGTTTACAGCCGCCGCAGGAACGATTGCATTAATTTCGCCACCAAAAATCCCAGTTTCCATATGAGTGCAATTATTCCAACCAACATCTGCGTTCGTGGCATAAATTTCAAAACATTCTTTATCAAACTTTGAGTATCCGTTCTGACGCAGCTGCTGGAGGTAGAGCGGGAACGCATGTGCTATCTCGTAGAGAATGGCACATGCGACTGCGAACTTGCGAAGGTTTGAGTGGGGTCAGAGACGAAGGCGTCGATAAGGCCGGCGTCGAGACCAATGGTTGACACGCTCTCAGGAGCCTCCGCCTTTGGCTCGATTGAGGGATTGATACGAATGATGAATGGGGTTTTGATCCAAGTATTGAAGTGCTGATCGATGTCTTAGTTTGAGGTGTCAATTCGATGGATAACATCCGCTGCAGATTGTTGTTTTAACGTGACTATTTGTCTGAATAGAATGAAAGATCGATTGGACAAATCTTTCGAAGTGATGCCATGGGGTATAGTCGAAATGGAGTATAGGCTCAGGCATTATGAATACGTAGACGTTCAGCAGCCAGACAGCATATATATAGTCCATAACAGGCATGATGTCATTTCCACAAGGATAGGAGAATTTCCACAGAGATATGAGACGACAGAGAAAACGAAACAGCGCGGACACTGACTATATGGACTGGCTATGTCGACAGAAATTTACGCACTTCAACTTCAACATCGTACCTGAATAAACTGTCATTGATTGACTCAGGCAGCTTACCTGCGAGGTTTCATGGAAACTAATGAGTTGACAATTAACAAGATTGAGGCGTTCCGCACTCACAGATCAACCACATAGCCCAATCTCTCAACTTTTCTTGCCACCATTTCAATTTCTTCTTTGCATCTCCGCTCCTTTTTGCCCAGTCCAAGATTTTGCGTACGCGAGGTATTCTGATTCGCTCGTATGCACTAGCAGCCTGCTTGAGTACAGCGCTCGAGTAGTCAGTACCGCCCCTACTGTAGTGTTTCAATAAGAGGGCGATAGCAACTGCATCTTCCACAGCGCAGGAAACGCCTTGTCCTGAATCAGGAGGCATTGCATGTGCAGCATCTCCGAGTAGTATCACCCTTCCTGAGGGGGAGCACCAGTGCTGCAATCTGGTGACTACATAGCGAGGCAAGATGAGGAGCTTCCGCCTGTCGGTCGGTATCTCTGAATCTGAACTACACGCCATGTTGATGATACTGGTGTAGATAGGGGAATCTGGCGTATCATAAGGGGATATCCAAGCGCCATGTCGTTCGAGTAGTTGCGCTCCGATCACATGAGGAGGAGTGTCAAGCGGTGGGGGAGATGGTGATTCGTAGATAGACCACCACTGAAAGAGGTTGGCATTGTCATTGTCAGAATGTGGGGAACACATCGAGTAACCGAAGAATCCATGGGATCCGAAGACCATGGTGACGCCTTCTTGCTTCAGACTCTTCTTGAAGGTTTCTGAGAGTAATGTATAAGGGATGAATCCCCCTACGCCTGTTAAGCCGCTAAAGGGAGTCAAGTTGAGTGACAATTGACGATAATGATACTCAAACTTACTCGTATTCAGCAGGGTATTGACCAGAGAATATACACTCCCGGATAACGCTCCGCACTCCATCTGCGCCAACAACAAGGTCCACGTTTTCCACGGAACCATCTTCAAATTCGATTTCCACGCCCTCCTCGTTTTCCCTTATGTCCTTCACCCTCGCTCCCCAGACAGCCACGCCGGAGGGGATGTCCTGCAGTAAGGCCTCATGCACAGCAGCTCTTGGGAGCATGAGTTGGCTGTGTCCGTATCGTTCTTTCCTTCCGCTCCACAAACAACCCAACTTCACGCCTTTGGAGTTACGAAAAGTCATCTCTGCGCCAGGGAACCCACACTCTTGAATGTAAGTAGCCGCGTCAGGGGAGAGGGAGGCGATGGCACGAATTCCATTAGGAGCTAGGCCAAGACCAGCACCAATGATAGAAGTCGTAGAGGTGGGCGAACTGTGAGATTCGTATATCTTGATCTCAACGTTGGAGTCGTGGGCGTCGTCAATGAGGTGTTTCTTGAGAGCGTGATATGCAGCAAGGCCACCAATCCCAGCTCCGACGATTGCAATCTTCATGTTTCTGGTGTAAGTTGAAGTGTTGAAGTACAGGGCGACGATTTTGCATCCTTGTACCTGTCCTTATATCCTTCGAGTTGTCGATCTTGAATACATTTCTATACTGACTCCGCAGCAGCTATCAATTCGAGCCCTGTGCTTCGACACGTCATCCAGGCGGCACACACTACAGCACTAATTATATCTTGAAAAACTTGCCTATAGATACTAGCGCAGCAGGGGAAGTAGAGAACATTGCAGTGCCCCTGCAGCAGCGGTGATCCCAAGGTTGCCAGCCGGCCCAAAAATCCGATTACTCCACCCTACAACCTTGCAAGCCGCAATGTGTCGTGAACTCAGTGCTACCATTAATTCAGCCCCCCCATCAAATACCTAGGACCTTGAGTGATCAGTAAAGAGTCGAGAATGCTTGGATGTGGACTCGACGGCCCATCGCATGCTCAGCTCGGTAAACTCCGGCATATTTTCAACCGGAGTCCCCACTCAACGAATTCAAGGATTGCGTTCTCCTCTGTTCTCCTTGTTGGATCCTTAGGCAGGGGGTTACCCAAACTGACACGAGTACGCTATGGCAGATAAGGAGGCGAGGAATCGTCGGCGTTCAGATTATGTATTTTTTCTTACCTATCGGACGAGATGGTGCGTCTCCTGTAGTCCCCAATTCCGTTTTCTAAATTGTCCAAACTATATTCAGGAGTGACAACGACCAGTATTCGCATATGAACAACTCTATCTACTATCATTTGTTTGACTCCATTGTCAATACATATCTCATCGAGGAATGCGACTTGCAACCTAACAAATCACCTTTAATTGGGCTAGTAGTCTCTTCGTTTTGTCAGGTAAGCCTCTCTATGGTTTCTCATGCTACCTTGCACCAACGAAATCCTTAAGTTCTTCTCCCCCGTATCGTTTCCTGAAGTCCTTGACCTGGGATTGTGTGTAACTAAGCTGGGCAACAGCTCCGTTACCTACGAAGTGGGTGTGTTTCCACAAGGGAAAGACATGCCTGCTGCAGTGGGTGGCTATACCCACGTTTTTGTAGACAGCCAAAGCAGGAAGAGTAGAGAAATAGCGCATGAGGTGAGGAATGGCCTCGTCAAGCTTGTTCGATCAAACAAGTCGAAGTTGTAGTTCACAGTGGCAATTCAAAAATGCATGAGTATGCACCCAAATTCCCCGCAGGGATAAGTAACTGATAAGGTTGAGGTTGTCCACCTTCATTCCCAAATGGAGATCATGAGTGATAGGCGCCCAGTATGTGGTCATGTGTCAAGGCATGCGCAGTACAGCTTACAGCATGCTGTATACCTTCAGAGAGCAACTGCGCCTGTCCAACGCTCATATCCGAGTCATTCATAGATCGCTGCAGGCGCTCCTTCTCCCCTTCTGTACCCGATATGGTTGAGGACAAGAAGCGGTATGGCATTGAACATACAGGTGCACAACTTCCTGCCAGTGATACCTCGACATCGCAAAGTTCGTATGCTACGAAACCATCTAACTATATGCCTACTGACTAATTTATCAAGCAATAGAGAATTCCTCAAGCACACAGGATGCCGGGAGCGGCTACTTCCAATCAAATGCATCCATTTGGAATACAGGAAGCATCGTAAACAATGTCGCGAAGGATGTGAATTACAACTACTATTCCGAATCCTGGGAAGGTGCACTTCATTAATATAAGGTTTTGACACTTCCTGAATGGCATTTATTAGCTGCGCCAAGGCTGAAGCTCCTTCAGCGTATCTGCTCAAGGGCGATGTTCAATGGAGATGTGAGAGCCGATGCACCCAGATGCCATCCAGAGACACGTAGATCAATCGTTTCTGATATAAAACCATGGGTAACGGATATCTATTCAGCAAGCTACATCCTCTGGTTAAAAGGGCCGGTTGGGACGGGCAAGTCAGCCATCGCACGGCGTGTCTGTGAGGAGTTCCACGAAGAAGACCCCCGATTGCTCGCCGGAAGTTTCTTTTGGAGGCATGACAACGACCGCAACTCTTTGAAGAGATTTGCGCCGACAATCGCATACCGTATTTTAGTGGTCATGCCGGAGGCCGGGAGAATTATCGAAGAGGTCATTTTGCAGGATCCTTCTGTACTCGATATGACGCCCGAGTACCAATGGAACGCTCTTGTCGTCAAACCCCTCTATCGAGTTTTATCCATGGGTGTTACACCAAGCCAACGTTCGTTAATTGTAATTGACGGCCTTGATGAGTGTGATACCCCCTCTAGCCAGCGACAACTCCTTTACCTTCTCACTTCGTTCTCTCGACACCGTGGCCTGGCCCAGTACATTGCCTTCCTAATATGCAGCCGCCCAGAATCGCATATCGAGTCAGAAATGGATCTACTCGCAAGTGAGAGCCCCTCTCATTTCCGTCCTCATCTCATGCTCTGTGAGAATGAGGAATCGCGTGACGATATGCGACTTATTCTCACATTGAGCTTTAATCACATTTCTCGACGCCGCCGGTCAGTTATTAGGGGCCAACAGTGGCCTCCTGAGGGTACGATTGATCGCATCATCTACCTTGCCAACGGACAGTTTATTTATACACTCACCATTATTCGATGGTTGGAGGAGGATGACGGACATCCTATTCATAGACTCAACTGCATCTTCGACGCACCCTGCGATGAGAAGACACGTGCGCTTGCCCCACTAGACAAGTTATACAATCTCATACTCTCCTCAGCATGCTCTAAGCCTGCTGGAGATCTGGTTGTCCCATCCTTGTTTTTTATCACAGGTCGTTCCCTTTGGCATATTCAAATGTTGGAATTGCGCAAGCTGAGTGGCTTATTCGAGAAGGATTGCGATTATCTTCGACTCGTTCTGCAGCCGCTGCATTCTGTTCTCAGAATGCCGGAAGAAGATCGGGGCTTTATTGACATCTACCACACTTCCTTCATTGAATATCTACGCGACCGCTCGAGAAGTGGTATTTATTACGTGCTCGGTGGTACCGTGCTGAGCTTCGTTTTATCCAAGGCACTTAAATGGGCAAGTGTTGATTGCGAGCCCGAGGAGCAACGCTTGACATCATGGCTGCAAATTCCACTCCCTGAAGTGATCGTCAATCGGCAACTCGTTGATGCCCTCACACAATTGGATGCCAGAAAGTGGCTACGGGAGCGTCTTTTGTGGTTGCAGAATGGGATCAACATACGCGGTATCCATCAGAAGTACACAGTGTTTCGACAATGGATTATATATTCTGCACCGGAGGGGCATCAAGTGCGTAATATTCCTTGTGCTAGACGTGAATCCATTGCTGATTCTCCGATAGCAGGTCATTCTTAGAAATTATCCAGAAGACCTCTTCCCGACTAACAACACCAGCTATATGCGTGCTTATGCATGGCATCTGCTGTGTAACTGGGTCGAGGACTTCCGATCGAGAATGTTAACGCCTCGAGAGACGATCTTAATGTTGTCGGCCCTCTTTGCGTTCGCTATGGAAAAATATGACCCAGTACAAAGCACTGGAAAACAGTCTCAATGGACCCTTTATCAAGACAGGCTAGAAAGGATCAGCTGCTACTCTCGGATGGCATGCCTCCTTCCGATCGAGGTGCACAATTGCATGACTCAGAAAGTCCTTCACTACGAACTCGAGGCTTTGCATTTTATGAACAAGTATAACTGGGAGCGGTTCATGACGGCGATACTTCCTTATCCCTTCTCTCAGTATCCTACTCGAGCCCTGCCTACAGCTGGAACCGAGATAATTGAGTCTATGTTTACGCCTTTGGACGTATTATGCATTTTATCCGCATCGGATTCGTTGGACAGGTCTGTGGTCATTATGTTGTATAGGGTCTCATTCGGATCAGAGCTAATTTCGTCAAACAGATCACTATTCCTCCGATGCATTAAGATCATACGTGAAACCCAAATGACTATTTCAATTTCTCGGAGGACATTGATAGTGCTTAGAGGCGTCGTAAAATGGTCCTCCGGCGTGGAGCACTTTCATGAACACCTCGATGTGCGCGACGATATTTTGTGGTTCATTGAGGTAGGAAGCGGTCTGCCTTCAAATTTCATTTCATCGTCCTGACTCGTCTTGAAAGCAATTTGGGGACGTGACTCCAGTTCCCCTCTTGACCCACTGGCGAAACTTAGAATGTCTGCCTATCCCAGACTCGGCATCAATTGTGGACCTCTCGGCGGTAGACGAAGTATTGACTGAGTATCAGATGGGTGGTTGCAAATGCGATGAAATTCTACATTTCCAATCGAAATCACTTTCCAGGCCCCCAAAGCAGGTTTACAACAGGTCAGCCATTTTTTGATATTTCGAATCATATAGGTAACACCTCACCCGACAGGAACATGCCAGGTGCAAAACCAATATTGAAGACGAAGGATAAGAGGATTTTGCGCTCACTGCGGCAATCTTTGTCAACTGAAGTTGCCGAAAAGAGCCGCAATCAGTCTCAGCACTGCTAGAAGCCACTCCAACTCCGGTCCAGACGTTACTGCGAGGCCATTTCCTTCCTCTAGACATCACCCATATACTAATAAACCAAAGAGGCGAGGCCACAACTCGGATGTACATCAGTTCCCTGTTAACAAGCTTTCATGACCATGACGACCTTGCAAATGCTAATCATCACGAATAGCCAGACGGGCACGACAGGTATTCAAATATCATGATGTAGGAGTTGTATTATTAGCTCGCATTTGATCCTCGGATAAATTTGACTTCATTCTCGTATGCAACACCGCCCAGATCCCAGTTTCTCAAAGTAACACCCATTAAGCGTTCAAGTTCCCATGTCAAAAGCTACCCGACATTGCCTCTAGACAAAGGTGCGAGGCGGGCATACTTCAGTCTCCAACTCATCCTCAGCTTAACCAAAGCAAGAAGTGGCCACTTATGACTTTCCAAAGCGACAGACTCCCAACTCTCCAGAAACTTGGGGTGACGCTACCCGATGATGTCAATGCGGTGCAGGTTGCCTCTAAGTGGCTTCAAGACTTTTCCGAAGTCATTTCTACCAGACGCATCACAACACTGTCGAATCTCTTCCTTGAGGACGCTCTCTGGAGAGATCTTCTGGCCTTGACTTGGGACTTCAGGTGCTTCGATGGTCTTGAGAAGATTCGGCACTTCTTAACCGACAGACTCGAGGAAGCGGACTTTAAGAAACTCCAACTTAGGAACTTTGTCAATTTTCAAAAACCCTTCCCCGACTTAGCATGGATTATAGGCATGTTCGATTTTGAAACGCGAGTCGGAATTGGATCTGGCGTGTTTCGCTTGGTTCCTACTTTGGATGGTACTTGGAAGGCGTATACCGTGTTTACGAATCTAGAAGACTTAACAGGCCACCCGGAGAGGATAGGCTCGCGGAGGAGCCACAGTATTACCCCTGGATACCAGTGGTTAGAGAATCGTCGGCGAGAAACGGAATTTGAGTCTAGCGCACCTGCGGTGTTAATTATTGGTGGCGGGCATTGTGGTTTGGAGCTCGCAGCCAGACTCAAAGCGTTGGATGTGACCAGCCTCGTAGTCGAGTCGGAAGCAAGGGTTGGAGATAAATGGCGTAAACGCTACGATGCGTTGTGCCTGCATTGGCCTGTCTGTGAGTCGCAATCAGCGCATCTATCTGTACTGTCACTACTAACCCAGCAAGATAGGGTACGATCATATGCCATACATTCCGTAAGTTTCCATAATGACCCTGTCTTCGAGATATCAATGCATACATAGGTTTCCACCTTCATGGCCAGTCTACTCCCCAGCGCCCAAGGTACGCATCAGATGCTATTGACATCATGAAACCTCGGCGCCAATTCTGTTCTGATAATCCCCAAAGATTGCAGATTGGATTGAGTCTTACGCTAAGACGTTGGAGCTCAACGTTTGGACGTCGTCAACAGTAACACAAGCACGACAAATTGAGGGAGGGAAGTGGTCCGTTAATATTCGGCGAGGTGACAGTCAACGACAACTTGTTGTTAACCACCTCGGTACGTGATCCAAAATGAAGGATCTTTATTACTTTGCTGACTCGAAGCAGTCTTCGCCACCGGTTTAGGAGACAAACATCCTAGGGTGCCGAACATTCCTGAAAGGGTGAGTACGGTGCGATAGGCGAATTGCTTGAGCCATGGATTGAATTTTCTTATAGGAGGAGTTCGAGGGCGAGACCTTGCATTCATCTCAGTACAAACGAGCTCAAGACTACCTTGGGAAGAAGGTGGTGGTTATCGGGGCAGGGAACTCAGGTACTACCTTCAGCGTTTACTCTGTTTGATTTTCTAACATTATTGTATAGGGCACGATGTAGCAGCAGACCTTGCTAATCACAACGTTGGTGGGGAAATTTCCTGAATAGTATACGGCTCGACTGGTTACTAACTCGAATGCTAGATGTTACAATGTTTCAACGAAGCTCAACCTTTGTCATGAATATCGACCGGCATTGGAAGTTCTTGGGAGGAGGTGGGTATAGCTCTTTAGCCAAATTCCAGCAACTTAACAATTGTGGAAGCTCTTTACTCGGAGGCATCTCCCCCAACGGATATTGCGGATAGACTATTTGCTTCAATGCCTCATGCTCTTCAGGCTGGCGGGATGTCTCAGCGAGCTACAAAGGCCATCGAAGCTGATTACAAGTAGGTGTACATGGATTGAATCCCCAAATGTGCACATAACGATAGTAGGGATACACTCGATGGTCTTCGGAAAGCTGGCTTCAAGCTCAACAGCGGCATCAATGGAACTGGAATACTTTTACTTCTGAAACAGAAGGGTGGTGGTCACTATTTCGGTGCGAAATTGTCACACGACCGGAACTGAACAATCTGACGAGTTCTACACAGATATTGGCGCGAGCCAGCTAATCATAGATGGAAAGATCAAGATCAAGAGTGACGCGCAGATCTCGGCGTTTACTAAGAGTGGTCTTGCTTTTGACGATGTTTCTACCCTTGATGCTGATGTCGTTATTTTTGCTACTGGGTAAGCCGGTGGTTTAGTCGCTCAACAAGACAATCTCGTATTAATTGTGGCCGTTTAGGTTGGGCGATTTAAAACAACCGATTAAAAAAATATGTGGCGACGTCGTCGCCGAGCAGACAAACCCATTGTGGGGAATAAATGATGAGGGGGAGTTCAACGGATGGTATCGCGAGCTCGGTCTTCCCGGTTTATGGTTTATTGCAGGTATGAACAAATTTGCGGAATTATGAATAGCGCCTCAGAAGTAGAAACATAGGCCCTCTTCAGCTTGCACGGTTCCATTCAAAGCACGTTGCACTTCGTAGGAGTTCAATTGTTCCTTCAAATGCGCTGATTATTGACGTCCATCACAGAAATCAAAGCCAAAGAAGAAAACCTTTTTGGTACACGTTACACTTTAAGCAAGTAGTAAAGAATAGCATGGGTGTAACAATTCAAGGGGATCTACCTGCAGCCAACATAGTATGATTACTGAATCTTTTCTCCTATTTCCGGATCACTACGATAGTCGGTGGAGGTTGGCGTGGTTGGCGAAGCAAGAGACTCGCTGGACGAGCTACGAGAGACAGATGGTGAGGTTGAACTTTGGAAGGTATTTTCGTCCATAGCTGCAATAACATGGGAGAAGTACTTGTAGAGTAACTCGTCTGAAATTCTTCCAAAGTCCACAGCAGGCGTAATCCCTTTTGTCTTGGAGATGTCGAGTGTTGGCCAAGTATTGGATGCCCCAGCCTCAATGCAGCTGCGATAAAACTGCAACAAAGACATGGCAGGAAGGATATCAGTGTTCCCACTGCTTTCCTCCACGAGTCTAAACCACTCTTCTGGGGGAACGGCTCGAATGGCACCTGCAGTTGAGCTGACGAACGAATTAAGAATTTCAGCCCATGGAATCGTCGTGGGGTTTTCCAAATGATAGTATACAGGCTGCTGAGAATAGGTGCCGGCATGGAAAATCAAGTCGATTATGCAGCTTGCCGCGACATCAACTGGTAGCCAGCGTGCATCCTATGAAGTGATTAGGTGATACTGGATACGCATCCTATGGGAGTATACTTACCAGGAATTGGTCAGGTATTGCATCTAGCATGAGACTTGTTCTGAACAACGTAGGAATATATTCCTTTGAAGACCAATGTCCATCCATAGTAGATCCAGAGAGCTGTCCTGCACGAATAATAGATGCGTTAATTGCCCCTCCCTCGCAAGCCTGGTGGATCAACCGCTCTGCAACAAACTTGGACTCTGCGTAGCCACGATCATTGGACGTGAGAGGATCATCGAAAGCATCTTCAGAGATTGGTGTGGAGGAATTTGATATCCTTGAGCAGCTCCCTACGGCTCCTATGGATGACATGAATAACAGACGAGGTGATCGACCACGGCGTTTAGCGCATGAAGCAGCTAAGTCGATCAAATTTTTGACTCCTGCAATATGTGTCCCCTCGAACATATCCAGCTCCCAGTTGAAATTGAGTTCCCAAGCAATATGAACAATATGCGTTATTTCTGACTGAACCTAGAACAAAGCTGAACGAAGAGTGGAGACACTACGGAGTCGCAAACGTTACCTGCTGCATAACAGATGTTCCTATGTCCAAGTTCGGGTGTGAAAGGTCGCATGAAAGGCACTGCACTTTGGAATCGTAACTGGCTGCATCAACAGTAAGTCCTCGTGCTTCAAACTGTGGAAGATGTGACGATTTTATCGGTCCCCGATGAAGGCAATATATGCGTGATACGTCGTCCCGTGAGGTTAATTCGTGAAGAATGTGGCATCCTAAACTACCAGTGCCCCCAGTCAAGAGAATCGAGTGACGGTCTGGTCGCGGCTGATCCGGCGGTCTGTACAAAGAACCGAAGTTCGTCGAAAATTTCGCGATGCAGTTTTTAAGTCGCGTTCGCTTTTCTTGATCCTGGTCATGGGGTACCTGTCCATTGTGAACGTTATTCGCATATTGTATCAGTGAGGAGATGGTCGGGTGAGCGTAGATGACATTATAGGGCACACTTTTGCATCCCCCAAGTATTGATAGGAGTTCATGTCGGAGTTGTACCGAATGAAGTGAATCAAGCCCTATCAGAATCATGGTAATAACTAGTCCAGGTTTACGTGCAATAGCATACTCACCAGCCTGGAAGAAGTTTTCTTCGTCATTGAGATGTCGGCCTGCAACCTTATACACAAATTGTCGAATTGCATTTGATAAGATGGCGGATTGTGGCTCGTGAGGTGTCGATGCTAGCTCGAGGCGCATATATGCGCTTTCGATCTCCTTTGCATAGCGTGACAGTGTCTCTGCAGTACGTATTGTGCCTTTATCTGTTTTGGCAACTGACTTTTTGCGATGAACTATCAAGACCATTTCTCTCAGTAATCTCGAATGTGATGGCAGTCTTGCGTTAGCGTGTTCGATTGTTGGCCAGATTTCATCCACAAAGGTTGTGGGATCAAGGGCTTCCTCCTGGAGTGCAGGTAATATTAGAACACCATTAAATGGCTTTCCACTTCCGAAAACAATAACGCTGGATATCTTGGGGTCGACAAGCAGCATCGATTCTGCTTATTTGTTAACAATATGAAATTCAGGTCGCGCATTAACGCACCTAGTTGCCTGTTGTCAGTCTTTTCTCCTGTGCTGAGGACAGTCTGGTTGAAGGGTTGGAGCGTGATGTACAG
Organism: Volvariella volvacea V23; assembly: GCA_000349905.1. NCBI lineage: Eukaryota > Fungi > Basidiomycota > Agaricomycetes > Agaricales > Pluteaceae > Volvariella > Volvariella volvacea. The sequence continues at coordinate 220,275 of KB722766.1, forward strand.
CAATACTCGTTTAAGACCTACCACTGCATCTTTACGACCAACATGTTTCCAAAGCCCTACATTGAAATCAATACGAGACCAGGAGGAGCCGAAGTATTATTAAATACCTGGAAGCCTGGGGTGTGGCATCCATAGACCGTTGCTGGCAAATCCCTGCGGATCTGCGCAATTGATAACGGCGGGTCTGCCTCCAGATCCAGGCTTGTCATGCAATGAGAATAAGCAGGGAGCATGTCAAACAAAGGCGTACGGAGACAATGAGGTGTCTGACAGGCGTCTCGTCTACTGGCACGAAATGGAGGGTATACTTGTTCTCTATCGGGCGGATGTATTCCCAATCATCGAGGTGGTTATCAGAAGGAAAGTCGAGCTGGCTGAGTACGCTGAACTCCGAACTGACGAGGTTATCTGAGAAGACGACAATGCACTTTTTCGAATGAGCACATACGTTCCAAAAACGCATACAAGCGGCACATTATGCTGAATTAAGTGCTTAGCAGCTGCACGTTCTATCGGTGCACCACCAAAGAATATGCGTCGGCAAGCAGTTAAGGCGGAAAGATCTGCGTTCAGGCTGTGTGCAACTTCCTCTAAGACAACTGGTGGAAGGAAGCAGAGAGCACCAGGCAACTTGCGGACGTGTCTAAGCAGGGCATCCCCATTCAATGGTTGCCTCATGCGGACAAAAGTGGGTATGACCCCGGAACCAATTGGCCATCGCGTGAACGTGTAAAATCCCATTCCCTTTCACAAGCATCGTTAAGCGATTAGGCGTACACCAGAATAGTGGAGAGCTCACATGAAATAATGGAAGTGGCGCATAAACTGGGGCACCAGCATATTTAGCCACTGCTTTCACTTTGATGTCAGCCAAAATATATCTGTGTGTCAGAGGGACTGGCTTTGGGTGGCCTGGGGGAATGAATGTCAACTTGCTATTTTGTTTGACGGAAATATTTACCTTGAGAACCGCTGGTATGTGTATAGGCAATGACCGAATCAAGGTCATGACTGGTAATCTGTGCTCGAGTCGAGGACATGCAACTATGTTGGGTATCCACCCTGGAAGGGACATCAAAAAATGGGACAACTCTAAAATCTCCTAGACGATCTTGTAACTCTTGTCCTTGGCCCAGGTGTGATGCATCTGTTATGAGTGCTCGCGCACCAACTTGACAAAGTAAGCTCTCCAGGCCATCAGTACTATTTCGATTGGAGAGAAGCATAACCTGCGTGAACGTTAGAAGTCCTCTCATCCCCAAAGCAACGTCTGCATACCGTCCATCCGTTCAACCATGCCGCGACGATATGGACGTAGTAGGTGTATCCACTGCTTGCAAGTAATCCAACAGTCACGGGCGATCGAAGTGCACCAGCAGTTCTCTGTAATTCTCGAGAAATTACAAGGGCATCCCACAAGAGCCGACCCCATGTAATCTCTTCAATTGCTTCGTCGTCATTGTCGCCATCCATAACCCTCGCAAATAGGTAGTGACCATATTTGGTTCCAAGAATCCAGTAGAGCTCCGGAACAAGGACGTCATTCAGAGGCAATTCGTGAGTCGGGAGGATTGATTGGGGTGTCGGACACATGGGTACTCAAGGGTTGAATCTAGGGAATCTTGTATTAAAAGCACCTCGGACATGGGCAGTTCTGTCCAAATCATGTCTATTTTTGTTACATCAGATGGCATAGACACTGCCACCAACACTTCTCTCTGCCTCAATTTACCAACACCAGCTGATGGTTGATTCCAGAGCCCGAAAGGCAGCCATGGCAAAGCGTTATCAATTAGCAGCGAAAACAATTACTCGATACCAGGACTCACATCTATGAATGCACTGCATTCGTATCACCGGAATATGTGGTGGACCCAGCGAAGACGATGGGAAGGGTGGAGCTCGATGCTTAGTCAGCATCAGGATACGCGTCGAAACACGCCCACGCTTGTGGCAGAATCGTGCTGCGATGAACTTGGACGACGTTAATCAAGTAGGCCTATCGTTATCCTGTTCGTTTTATCCGCTGCTAACATATTTGAATAGGGGACTTTCTTTTTGCCTTATAAAGAACAAAATAGTCCTGATACTTCTGATAATAAGGTTCCCACTAGTCAACCAGATACTTCCACAGATGAATGGCACATCGAAGCTTACAAGCAATCGTGGAGTAATTGCTTGAACCAAATTCGGGTTTGTGTTTTGGCCTGAATTCTCTGCTCGCTTTAACCCCCTCTCTCAAGTCCATCATCTCTTCTCAATACGATCCAATATTGACAAGTATCTTGGAGGAAGTCCAATCACCTCATTCCAGGGAGCTCCCTGGTGTACCACGAAATGAATTACCAGTTATATGTATTACAGGTAGGAAGTCACCGACGTCTAGCACTCTCTTTAGCTCAGTTTTCTGGAGACTCTACATCGGGGTCGCATTTTGTTGATGAATTCAATGAACAACTGCACCAAAGAACGAACTCGAACGAGGGCAAAATCCTTACGACGCACATATACCCAACAGAGAGTAGCAACATAGCTGCGTTTATGAAGACCATGATCACTGGTTTTGTTGATTCTGATGTGCTGGACAAAGGTAAATGACCTGATGTGGAGGACGTATGCATTGACGCTGACAGGGCAGCACAGCCAAGGGGAAATCGACCGCTTCACTAGCCAACTACGACATAGAATACCTTACAGCCTGGTACAATGGCGTCCTGAACGCATATGGTAAGTGGTACGAGGAAGGGGTGGAGTTAGCTGACGGTGTTATAGAAACTGCACCGACTCTGGTCGTCCTTCTACATAATTTTGAGCAATTCGACCCGAATATAATGCAAGATGTCTTCTATATCTGCAGGTTCGCACGCTCATAGTCGCATATACTCGTCTAATCATTGTAACAGCCAGCACTCAGCGAACATACCCTTTGCGTTCGTTCTATCATTGTCATCACCACATCTACCATCATACTTGCATTCATTGTATCCTCGATCAACACTATCACTACTTCGCATCAAGACTTTCGTTGTTCCAAACCAGCTTTCGATCCTGCGACAAATCCTAGAACAGGTATGAGAAACTACACTGAATATGGATCGAACTTGCATCGAGGTGTACCTCAGACATTCTTTTCTTTAGATTATGAGCCTGATGTTATGCTCGGACCTACGGCGCTCAAATTTGCCGTGGATTACTTTTCACGCCAAAGTGCCAGCATCGACTCCCTGGTTACAATCCTTCAGGTAGACTAGTACCCTCTTCTATGTAGCAAAGCCTCACTGTTTTACAGCTCATGCACCTCAAGCATGTCACTTCCCATCCCCTAGGATTTCTCGTGGCCTCTACACCTTCACCGGAGGATCTCAGTCAACCAGAAGCTGCTCATCGAATCGACCAGTTATTTATTCATATCCAATCACTTTCCGGAACTCGCCCTTCCCAATGGCCGAATCTTACCCTCAGCGATCTCCTGGAGGCGGTTGACCGCGCCCGAACCAGCGTACACCTCCGTTTACGAAACTACCGAATCGCCTTCCGTGTGTTTGTATTCGTACAGAGGTTTATGATGGATGAAGGTTATAAAGGGCTAGATTGGAGTCAAGAAGATACATCTCTGGATGTCCTCGGAAGTATGATTTTATTGCTGCAAGGCAGGCTAGGCAAGCATGTTAAGTCACTTGGTATGATGATCAAGTAAATTGCCCGTTTCCTCTCGCGAAAGTTTCTTTAACACTACTTTCAGGAAACTCAAGCCAGCACAGTTGGCGTCATTGGTCGACAAATTACTTGTAGATCTGTATAACCTTCCTCGAAATAAAGACACAGAGGATGCGTTGAGCAACGCGTTGCAGTATCTATCCCAGCTCCCTGAGCCATCAGAGAACCAGAGTACAGAGACCAATGTAAATATCGCGCAGGATCTGGGTAATTGGTTTGCGCGATTTTTCGAGTACGTTCTCCCCAATCTTACAAGTAGTACCCGTTGATCATCACAATATTGTAAAGCGAACTCGTTCCAGCGATCGAGGATGCGCCTTTATGGGAAGTATGGTATACAGGTCAAACGCCCTTCCCATCCGAGGTTCGTACCACGCTTCACTTATGCTTTCCCTGTTGACAATGAACGTCAGCTTCTCAACCCATCCACTCGGGCCTCAATTCTAGCCAGCCTTCTCCGCCCACACGAATACGCGCACCCACTAACCCCGATATCTCCAACCCGACCGCCCAAAACAGTGGCACTCTGGGAGCTTCCCGACACCAGCATTCTTTTCCGCAGATACCTTGACAGTGGGAAGATGATCAATGTCTATGATTGGTTCGAGTCCTTTTCGCTTGTGTTGGAGTCTCAGAGGGAACAAGCGAAAAACAAGCGGAGTGACAGCGGGGTTAGTAGTAGTCCGAGCAGAAACCGAGGCCGAGGACGTGGGAGGCGGGAAGAGCCTGAAAGTGGCGCAGAAGAGGATGACAGCGATGATGATGATGAGAAGTGGAGAATCCAAGTACAGGCAAGGTTTATGCGAGCATTGCAGGAACTTGATTATTTGGGGTTCATCAAACATACGGGAAGGAAGCCCGACCACGTCGTGCGGACTGCGTTCGACATTCAGGATTAGCTATAGGTATGTTTCATCGGTTGAGATGAGTCATAGAGCACACAACCAGCTCACGCCTCAAATAGCTACAATCACTATTCATAGATCATCAGATTCTACGAATCGTTGAGTTTACAGGTGTATATTTGAATGGACAAATACCGAATGCATTTCTGCGGAGTGTTCACGGATCCTCTCACAACCTAACACAGAACAGGGGCCTAGGCCGTTCCTCTGCGACGATGAAGGATGAAGGATCTTTTTCACCCTTGATGGATAGTATAAAAGACCTTGTGGGAATTGGGAAGAGCAGAGCAACTTTTGGTCAACCCTTTGACCAGAGGGACTGGCCCGTCGGGGACCGTTTAGCTCGAGTGTGCTGCTCGAGGCCTCCAAGACAGCCGCATTGTCAGAGCAACTAAAGGAGAAAGTGTTGTGCACGTGCAACTTGCAGAAATTCTGAGAGCAACCTATTAGCATTGACACAAATGTACAAGGGTTCGATACGTACCACTTGTATCAAAACTATCCACCCCGGTGCCCGCCTGACCCCCTTCCACCTCGGCCTCTTCCACGTCCCCGTCCGCCTCCACGCACTGGAGGGGGATGGTTGACGAAAGTCTCAGGAGGGGCAGTCGTCGTTGGACTAACTACTGGGCCATCAGAATGCCCAACAGGAACATCATCGATCCTTGCAGGTTCCTTTTGGAGAATAGCCACAGGCGGTTCCCCTTCTCCCCGTTTAAGCAGCGTAGGCACTCGATCGTCTTTGCGCTTTCGATCTCTCTTGGGCGTCGGCGGCTCACGAACTGGTTTGTCATTCGTGGAAGCAGCAGGTGCGGTAGGTCCGTCACTTTGTGCTTGCGTTGCCCCGTTTGCCGAGGCTGCAGCCTGAGCCTCTTTTTCCTTTTGTCTTTCACGACGGGATTTACGCTCTCCTGCTGCAGCACCCACACCGCTCATCGCTGCCTCGAAATGACGACCACCTAGACCCAGCACCGGGCGACCACGCCTAGATGGAGCAGAGGGTGGTGCGTTCCCGCCGGGGGTTTCTGCTTCATTTGTAACGGCCACTGATGATGCGAGTGCTGACTGTGCTGACTGTGCAGGTGCAGGAGCTGTATTAGAACTTCCCTGAGCAGCAGAGGGCGCGTTGGCCTGGTGATTTTGTCGAGGAGCGCGAGGTGGTTTGGGAGGTTTTGGTGGCTTAGAATTCGGCTGTGCACCGGCGCTAGGGCCTGCTGGTACAGGTGCGTTCTTAGCTTGTGGACCCGCATGCTGTTGCTGTGCTTTAGCGGGGGGCACTGCGATTTGAACAGGACCTTTCTCTTTCTTTCCGGGCTTCTTCGAGGCATTGGCGGCTTCAACTTGTTTCTGTGGAGGACCAGGTTTGCGTTTGCTTTCATCCTTCCGGTTCACGATTGTTACTTGGTCTTTATAATGGGCGTGGTTACGAAGAATGGCCTCTTTATCCTTTTGAACCGACTTCTCTGCCTTCAGTGCCTCAAGCAATGGTGTAGTCTTTGGCGGGGTGGGTGGTCGAGTAGACGCCACTGCAGGGAATCAGAAGGAGGAGCTAAAATCGCCACTTGTTACGTACTGAGTGTCTCTATTGAGACCGGTTCACGATTTACAGGGGCGTTCAAGGTCTCGAGGAATGAAATATAATCCTCGTCTGTGACGATCGGTTGGATTCAGGTCTGGTGGTTCATGAATTTCCCTCACCATTCTCAATGGTTGCATTGCGGGCATCCGTCTTCTTTCGTTCGTTGGGAATCTTCTGGTACGGGGCATACTCCACGACTGCCTGTGACTCATTGCCTGGCGCAGTGGAGATGAGCGAATGAGATGGACATATGCGCACTCAAGACTCACCGGCTTTGTCCCTGAACACATGTCCGTCATATTCCCGACTAAATTGGGCCAACATCTCATCAGACTTGAACGCAATATATGCGCGAGATGGAATGTTCTCCTTGTTTAGTCTGGATTCAAATTAGCAATCCAAGTCAACGCCACTCCAGCAACTGAGATCGCGCATACCGTTTCTTGAACTTGCCAGGATAGTAAACTTTCCAAGTAACTGTCTCATCTGTAACCCAAGGTTGGACACTCTGCCAGAATACTTCTTCGGGTAGATTTGGTGGTAGCCTCCGCACAACAACCTTGAGCCTGTCTGAGTGGTGTACTTGTTTCTCACGTCGTTCCCGTTCACGCTCTCTCTTCGATTTCGCTGGAGGAGGTTTAGGAGCCGGGGCTGAAGACATGAAATGGTTGAAGACGCTGTGGTGATCACAGCTGTGTGCTGGGCGCGGTCGGGGAGCGCCGATCTCCCTACGCGGAGCTTGAATGTGAATCCTCTCCCTCAAAAGGGCCAAATTTTTTCGTGTCTTCACTTCATCAGAATCTCTCTGTAGATGCAGTAAGCCCGTTTGGCGCGTCCGGTAAGTGAAGACTCTGATTTTTTGTTGGCATGCTTGTTCCTGTGATGAGCCAAAAATCACATTCAAGCTCAACAGTCTAAGGGATTTTTGCCCTTTGATGACTCAATTCTGCAATCCTGATCTTTTCGTGTTACGATTTCCCCTGTTATCGAGGCAATCTCACTTATGCCTTCTCTAGGTCATGATGATCCAATCCTTGTAACCGCAATGCACATATTTATGGCTTTCAGTAGATTATTTTATCCGATATAGTTATAATATACTTTATTCCTGGTCTTCTGAAGTATCTGGAATATTTGACTGGTCAAGTTGTCGGCGGATCCATCTAAAGCTTCCCAAAGCTGATTGTTGTGATAATTCGTCGGTCAATTTAGATTCCGTTCGCGCAGCCCGGGAATTTCGCGGGTCCCGACGCCTCCTCATTGATGCGTGAGAAAGTTTTACAAAAGCAACGCTCTATGCCACCGACCACCACCACTCCCCTTCCCAGCGAAGATGTTCAAAACCCACCCCTAATGAAACGGCACACAAACGGTGAAGAGCAAAGTGGTTCTGCGGAAGAGCGGGCCGAAGAGACCGGGAGCTCCCCAGAAGAGGAGGGAAATAGCAATGACCAAACGCCGGAGTCGAGTACGCCAGGGGGCACCAAAATGACTATGGAGGAGCGCAAGGCGAAGTTGCAAGAACTACGGAAAAGGCTGGTATGCTACCAAGAGCCCTCACGTTGTCCGTCATCATAACTGATTTGACTCCAAACCAACACAGGCCGCTTCAAGCAAGGCAAACCGTGCCTCACTAATAGAAGAGACTGCAAAAGCAAAGATAACTGCTCGAGAGGCTGCCAGACTAGAAAGACAGCGGAAGCTTGCCGAAACACTACGGTTGAAGGCAGACGCTGAGGAGCGGGGTGAGGATATGGAGCGAGCGAAGAACTGGGAATGGACAGTAGAGGAGAATGACGAGTGGGAAAAGAAGCTAGCTCGCAAAGCACGAAGGGCAGATTTCGAGTTCCATGGTACGCTTGTTCTCTCGCGTTTAGTTTGATGACGTCTCAACGAGTGTAGATGATGCCCATGCTGCCCGAAGACGATACAAGAAAGACTTGGATCACATTAAGCCTGATTTAGTGGCGTACAAGCAACAAAAGGAACAGGCTATGGGCCAATCATCTGGCACGCTTGTACAATTTGACCCCACTTCGGGCTTTCAAGTACGTTTCGGTCGAGTTTATCGTCAAACCCTTCCTCAATCCTTTCCCTTACATAGCTTGTACAAGCAAGTACATCGCAGCAGCTTGCGTCGGAGAACTTGTACCGTGATGCTAATACCCTTATCTACGGCGACAACAAGCCTAGCGAAGATGCTGTTGACAGAGTCGTAGCCAAAATTAACAAGGAGTACGTTGTGCTCCTCACCCACTGAATGCAGGGATGACTTACCTGTTTACAGCATTGACAAAAAGGCCAAATTCTCGCGCAAACGCCCCAATGAGGACGAAGGCGACATCACCTACATCAACGAACACAACCGTGTGTTCAACAAGAAGGCACGTATTCACCTCATCCCCAACCCGTCTATGGTCCTAATCGACATCATCTCTCCAGATTGCCCGATACTACGACAAGTACACCGCAGAGATTCGTGCAAGCTTCGAGCGTGGTACCGCACTATAGAGTTCGGATTATTCTATCTCACCTGCTTTCGGGTCTGTATTATTAGTTTGTATACCGGCACTTAATTTCATGTGCCTTCTAATGCGTGTTGTCAGCTTTACGTTTTGTGGCGGTATTTTTACCAACGTCGGGATTCTCCACTAGTTTGTGGGCGGTATTCGACCTTACCGACGGTTAGAGCGACCACTTCAACCATTCAAGTGACTGCCGGAGAAGGACGGTCAATATAAATCAGAATTACTTACGCTACGATTTGAGCGCATTCCCCTTTTTTGACTGATAGCAGCATTTATTATATTCAATACGAACCATAGGGTTGAGCAATCGAAAAATACATGGCCATTCAGACCTGGGCCCCGGTGAACCTTTTCCTTGGAAAACCACTTCCTGACGGACATCGATATCACTCGCATCGAGGACAGACCTGACTGGGATCTTGGCGGATTTTAGGGTGTGTTCTGATAGGAACATCGCGGTGAGATTTGGCAGTGCTTAAATGCCCTCGAGCGTGCAGCATGTCGTCGGCAACAACCGCATCAGAAGCTCTCTGCCGTCAATAGACATGGAGAGAGCGGTTTTTGGAAAGCGGTTTTTCAAGTCTGAGCCAGAATTGGGAAGCATACCTCCGCCGGGATCGTGTGATGACAGCATCAAGCGTTGGGAGTTTGGTCGAAAGGGTATAAGCACATCTTGCCCAGGTGCATAGCATTACGTCGGTCCTGACGTGGGCATGCCGCGCAAGTGATTGTGCCTTTGAATAGACCAAGAAATATTGAGGTTCGACAACGATCTAGAGTATATGGGACGTGTGTACGTCGTCGATCGATTAGAGGTAATTCGAGGTTTCAGTAGCCGATAAGGACGTATAATCGAAAAGGCGCCCACTCCAAGGAAACCAGAATGCGAGCTCGGTGAAGATAGATTCCCGGTGAATGTGTAGTCACAAGCCTGTTGAACTAACAAAATCCCGTGAAATTTATTTGGTTTGTGGGTCAATCGCTAAGAGCGTCGCGCCGGCAACCGAAACAGCGACTGATATCGAATTTGTACGAATGAACCAATAAACCCAGAGGTAAGGAAGTCCGCGCGGAAACAGAATTTCATAGTTACCGGTCGAAGAGCAAGCCTTGCCTGAGACGTGGTGGACGGTTGCGATCCGCAGTGACGCCCTTCAAATCAATTGGTCTACAACCATCAAAACGAGACCACGGACTGAATGGGCATCGCAGCATGAGGTACGGGCATTCCGTGTTTGGGACTAGAAGTAGATGGGGCAAGAAGTTATTACCATTCAATTGTGCTGCCCCGTAACGTGTCAGGATCCACCATGTATTGATTAGGCGAAACACCATACATTACCACCAACTTAGTTCAGATCACTGGCGACTCGACGTATATTTTGGATCCACAACGTGGAATTCGGTCTTACACTGATCACTATCAGCCCCAAGAATGAATTGGTGTTGGCGTCAGCTTGGAATAATATGCAAGCTTAGAGCCCCAAGATATGGTCATATTAAAGAGCTTACCTATAGGCGTTTGGGCTAACCTTGAATCACATACAAACAGCATTATAACGACGTGTGCGGGCTTATACCCCGGCATTGCTATGCGAAGTTTGGCCGTTGGAGTGTATAGCTCTTCCCGTATTCTCATGACTTTTGTCCACTGAGAATGAAGGTTCGCCTTCCACCCTTATTGATGCGCGGCGGCGAGGACATTGAGTGATATAAAGATAACTGCGCACACTTTCCTTATATTTTGGGATAAAGAGACACGTGCACGAGTACTGGCGTTGACAGGAATCCTAGCATACTTTGTTTCATTGAAGGTTGTGAGGTTCATGACGTAGGATACAATAGCCTTCAATTGACCAGAGGCCCGGATCGCAACGCCACATCACAGGCGAAATCCAGGACAGAAGCTGTATGTGATTGTGGGTCCATGTTGTGGTGGATCGGTTTCAGGGAGCGAAGCGGGCCCGGGCTGTTGGTGGGACTTTGTGACAGTTGAGGGAAATGATTTTTGGCGGTGTCATTGGGCTTCCGAACCCGGACAAGCCTACATGAATGAATTCAAAGTGGGATTTCTCGGGTGATGGTCACCAGACTCAATGAATGGTACCGAATGTATCTTGCGACTGGACCTACAATTGTAAACAAGTCGGGAAGGGTCGTCACAGTGCGGTCCAGTCGGTGGGAGTCCTATGGTACTGGAAGGGCGGAGCGTATAGCATCGTGTGTGGCGAAAACTGGGATGTTCACAATGGGCGCTACTGCTGTAGAGAGTTGGCGAACATTAGCTTGAGAGCCCTGTGCTATTACATAAGATTGGATTGGATCGCTGCAGGGTTCGTATTTCTTCCTTTGTCGACTGCAATACGCCTCCCGTTAGGTCACAGCACAAGGTGCCCTATTCCCTTAGAGCTTGCGTTTCTCGAATTCCTAGACCCTCCATGCCCAACGTCCCACGCAAGAACGACCCTCATTGGGGAACCGGTTGGTCGCTTTGATTCTCGTTCTTCATATTCGTGGGTGGCTCAAAGGAAGGGGCGCAACGCAAAGGGATTGAGTCCCCGATCTCTGTTTCACGTCAGTGGACCAGAGCGGGCGGCAAACGGACCAGAGAGAATCTGGGACAGGTCGCAGCATTTGTGGGCGTGCGTGATGCAGAATTCCGTGGAACCAAAATAAAAGCAGAGATAAGGTCCGGGGATTGTGGATTCGGAATCCCATTTCAAGTTGAGTGATTTCCATTCTGGTCGTTTTTGCAATGTGTCGTTTGTTATTTCCCGTTTCTTGCAATTCAATCGGGGATCGACCGTCACGGGGTTGACGCCCACAAAACAACGACTCCGCGAGGTTTGCAGACGACACAACGGCACCCCAAATCGGTAACACCACCATCGCCACCCACCCATCGCTTTAAAAGCCTCATGTCTTCTCCGCTGGCTCACAACTTGCAACCCCCATCACATCCCCATGGCTGAGTCCGTCACCGCTTTCCAGCTCCCTACCCCTCCGGTCATCGTCCACCTCCCAAAAGAACCTCAGGCTATAATACTTGACGTCTCAAGCGGCACTATTGTCGGTGGGACGTTCCTTGCGGCCCAGAACCAATCCAATCATCCCATCACCGTCCGTCTTCCGTGCATCCAGGGCAACAGATTTCAGCTGACTGACGCCCTACTATACGGTCTCCTCATCCTATATGACTGCGAGACCAAAAAGCCCATTCCTCCTCCCGCGTCCTTGTTAAATAAGCCAATACCCGCCCTTGCCACCTATTTTACCCTCGCGCGCGGCACTCCTGCGGATCCCTTCAACTCCACGCTTGTTCCTGTTGAATGCGGATTCACTGAGAAGGCGTGGCGTAGCCATCTACGGCGCTTGCTTATCCCAGGCCGGAAGTACGAAGCACGGTGGGCTCGGCCCGACATTCTAATATGGATGCGGGACAGCGAGGATGATGACTGGCTGCCGCTTTACGAGGACTTCAGTGCCAAAGGCCCTAATGATGAGGTCTGGCAGGAGGCCCGCCAAGTTGAGTCAACACTCGAGCGGCTCAATGATGAAAAAGCCTCCGAAGAAGAAGAGCAGAGAGCGATGGAGGGCGCGAATGCAAAGGCGTCAGTTGAATTCCATACTGTCCTCCTCACCCGCGATTTCAGCAACTTCAACCTCCCTGCAACAACTCCCGAAGAGTTCTTAACGGTGCCCTGCGAAGGCCATATTGCTTTAGACGTCGAGAAGAGCGAAAGGCCGCGATTTTCGCTCCAAGTTGCCATGAGATCCTATGAACTTAGCGTCACCAAGCCACGAGTAAACGGCGAGTACGACATTCTCATTACCTTGACGAACCTTTCGGACGAACCCATTACCATTTGGTTCCACCAAACGGCTCTACCCTACGGGACCCCATCGCTGACGGATGCCTTCTTGCTCCGGGAGAAGACGTCGCAGGAGAGCATTGTTATCAATGCACCGGAGCCCCCGAAGGGCGGTCTGTTACCTCTTCATCTTCCGGATGATGACGCAGGAAGGGAGTTTGTGGACTTTATTCCAGGAGTTCCCAAAACTATTATTCGGCCTTGGAGAATTGAGGATTTAGAGCAACTGACGTCGGAAACCAAAGGAGACGGTGTGTTTGAGTTGGAGGTCAAGACCGAGTGTTTATCTGATTTCACGATGTGGCAATATGGAACGAGGGGAGAGGCGAGGAGTTCTAATGGACTTACTGAGTATTGGCTGAACAGAGCCGAACTCGATATTGAGCTCATAGGTACTGGTATATGCGAGTTTAAGCTCGCCAAGTAGCATCGGACAATGTGCAGTAGCTTTTTGGACACGTGTAGTATATATTCCCGGTATCACTCTTTAGATTTTCAACCGCTCATACGATATTTTTGAATTCACTCACCCGCTAATTGCGCCTATGGATAAACCCCTAAGCATAAGACGCCTACTGCCCTTGCCTGGCGGTTGTGGCGAAAATCGGCCTGCGTCAACAGTTTGATTGTTCGCATCGATCTTCGATTCCTTCTGCCAGTCACAGACACACGAACTCTCCCAATTGTTGATTCTCCACGACCCCAGAATGATAATTGGATAACGAGCAAGCTTTTGTCGACAATCAGAAACCGGCTCAGTTGCAATGATACCAATACCAGGGACCCACCAGCTCGCATTGAGGTTTTTGACCGCCTCACTACCTGCTATTGTTTTGAAGTCAGTTGAATAGGCGCAGAGGCGCCTTCCTGTTCGGTCGATCGTGAAAGGGATGATTCGGAAATCGCCGTCGCCGCCCCAAGCTGAGGGTCTTCCCGCTGGTAAGCATAGCCGTCAACTCACTTGAATGCCAAACAGAGAAAGCACCAATATTGCCACAGAGGCCGCTTATATCTGTATTATCACTAGAAGTGAATATGGACGGGAAGTATCTGACGTTAAAATCCGGCCGGGCGAGGACGTCAGCTTGATGCTTGTGGTACGCTTTGTAAATAGCTGCTCTTCAGAAATTCTTTAGCGCTTTGATGTAGTAGATAACTACCTTGACCCCGAATTCAGACGTACACTCCTTGTCGTCCTCCACAGGCGACAGCTAATTACTCCGAACACCCGCAATGCAGGCACGCCTCGACTACAACCCGCATCCACATTGGATTAAACCCGAAGTGCGTGTTACACGGCGTTAGATAAACCTGATCACAATACACCCACACATCACCTAGTAAATGGGGACATGCGGATTCTAAACGACCAGACTGCTGACCTACTTATGCCGGGGACTAGTGTTTGAGATCTTGTCCGCACGTTTTTGCTTGGTGTATGGGTCCCAGTGCCTATATTGAGCAGCGAGTATGGATCACGAGCGGCAAGCTTATAGTCCCCGCTTTGGAGCACTGAATGTGGAGAGGAAGAGGGCAGGGAGAGAGCCTCTTCAGGGGGACAAAAAGGAGCAGAGGGTCATAGTGGGTGGAAAAGAAATCAAAAGGCAGTACGTGGCGTTGTTCTTTTCTACCCCCGTGGTTTCCCCATTTCAACCAGATGGAATTTGTGTTGCTGTGGGTGCATTGCCAGCCTTTGTGACTGCCGTCAGCAGGTTACAGGGGCGGATAGAATTAAGAAGAAGGCGATTGGTCTTTCCCCTCCCACATAAATATATTTACAAGCTTGAAGCATAGTTTTTCATCTCCGTATTTCTCCATCAGTGCTAATGATAGAGGCTGTGTGCTCACTTCCGGGACGCAGAAGATGGGAGAATGCCCCACAGTTGAAGATGGCCATTCAATTGCCAAGATTAATGACAAACTGATCCCATTTTTGCCGGTAGAGAGGAGTTGCTTCTGTTTCTGGAGTAACTACAATGCGGGATGCCTTAATTATGGAGAAAGTACTGCAAAGAAGACTAAGGTCTCTCGACACAGCAGGCTGTTCTCGGTAATCAGTAAGTACCACTAGGGCGTAATTTTCCGATTGTTGTTGGACACACAATGTGATGCTCCGCTTGTCACCGTTGCCTGACTCGGGCCACCACCTTGTTCCCTTCCATCATGTCCCCAGCGGAGCCAGGGAATTCACGATTCTTTGCCTCCTTTCATGCAAACATCCCGTGCGTTAAATAAATTACGGTATACAGGTAGGTGTAGCAGGCAATTTACCTTAGTTATTAAGGCTTACATTATTGTAGGAATCCGTTTTCTAGTGGCTATCACCTTTCGACATTCTACTATCCCAATCACTAACTCTCCGACCCACGTCAGATACTCCTCGTGAGTCAGGAAATTCTATACGAAGATATAATATGTGACACCAGCTCCGAGTCTCCAGGCTCCTAGCCTCTCCTGTAGTTCCTACACTTTCCCCTCCCCGTCAGAGACCGGGTCTCTTCGTCGCAAACCACCAGACCATCCTACGACTTGAACACCTGGAAGGATTACCCTACGCCCTTCTCACTACCCTACCCTATGTCTCCCCTCACCGACCTCACCACCGAGTCTGGACAAGAAAAGGGTCCACTGCGAACAAAAAAATCAAGAAATTCGTGTAGCCTACATAACGGCACCTATCGGCCATCCCCCTTTTTGTTCCTGCAACTCGAAGCACAAATACCAGTAAACATCCAATTAGACTTGCCCTATTTTGGAGATTCATGTTCGTGCGTAGCACCAGATTTGCGGCCCAGCGCCTTGACCAGGGAATTCTAATGTAGGCTCCGGATAGCTGAACTGGGAAAACGCATTACGGGGGAGGTGGCAAGAAATTGGGTATGTGGTCGGCCGCCTGATGAGTGGTTAACGGGCTGCTTCGCGCGGTCAAACTCATTGAGAGGCAAGGAAATGAGTGGGACTAACTCTCTCACCACACTAGCACTTTATTTTCATGTACATATGTGGGAGATTTGAAGTGGCGAATCAGTATTCCAATCAAGCACCTTCCCGGTAAAAGTTCTAGATAACTAAGAGATTTTGTGATTGAAGGCACACGAATAGGGACAAGAATAGCAAAGTATCAAGACGACAAGGAGCAGAAGAATTTACGGCCATTAATCAACCCCAATTTTATATATGTACAAAAATACGAGGGAGGTAGCGTTCGCTAATAGCCCACCGGCATTGTGAGACAGTGAGCAACAAAACAAGCAAGAGAATGGAGGAGCAGTGTTCAGGCAGAGAAGGAGAATATGTAGCGAGGGAATGCGACCAGAGACTCCGCAGGGTAAAAGGGAAAAAAAGTATCAAAAAAGACCAAAAAAAGCATAAATCGGGATAATTGTACACGAACAAATTTCAGTTTGAATCGTCAAAGATCAAAACGAGAAAAGCCTCCTAGCGTATATGTCCTATCAAAAAATGTCAGTAATGTAACCATGCGTTCAAGAGCATCCAGTCATGCATCGTGTATCACGCATCAACTTCCATATCCTCACTTCCCTCGTATTCATCCTCAGCACGAGCTCCAACAGCCCCATCCTTCACAGGACTCTGCCCGGGAGTCCCTGCGGCCGAAGCCAACCTACTACTCCTCCTAGCATAATACTCATTCTGCATCACCCTCTTCTTCGCACTCCTCAAAACATCCTCATCAACACCCTTATCGCTCTTGCCTTCGCCCGCTCCACTCCTAGCCCTAACACCCATCGAAGAGCGGACCTTCCCAACAGGGGTTTTAGCGGGGCTAGCCGCGACTTTCTTCACACCATTGGCGCTACCACTACTGCCAGCAACTCCAGCCTCACGCTGCGAAGCCAACTTGGCAACAACCTTTGGCTTTGAAATCCTTGAATTTCGCGCACCAAGGGCTTTCGCACGTTCTCCTGGTTGACCGTCCATCTGTGCGTCACCGTCGTCGTTCGTAGCAGCATCGTTGCCATCTGCACCAGCTCCAGCCTTGGGCTCCTCCAGCGGCCGAGAGAATATCCCTCCTGGTCTCGACGATGTCGCTCCCGGCAACAAAGCCCCAGGTGACCTAGGGTCCTCCCCAGCTTTACCTCCGTTGCCAGCAGCGATAGTGGTAGTGATGGTTATACCCATAGACTTTGGCACGACCTTGGCTTTCAATCTCGGTAGCGATGACCCCGTTTGCGACGCCATCGGTGGGCTGGTAGCCCGAGCTAAGGAGCTCGCTGTGGGCCTCATCAACCTCGACGTTGCACTTGCTTTAGAGATCGAAGGGATTCTGCTGGTGGTCACAGCGGTGGTGGTTGTAGCTGCAGCTGCAGCGGTACTCTCCACTTTCTTCTTGGCAACTCCGAGACTACTTGCCCCAGCAGCCGGTAGTTGAACTTTCTTCGCCGTGGGAATGGTGCTTCGCTGACCCAACGAGGGTACCATCGTGCTTCGAGTCGTCGCAGCCCTAACTCCAGCAGCAGCGGTAGTAGTCGGCGGCGAAAGTGCACGAGGAAGTGCAGACGCAGCAGATTTGGTTGGAATCGAAGTCAAGGACGAGGGTATCGGAGGGCGAGCACGCGCTGTCGATTTTATGGACGAAGTACTTGGGAGGCGGCTACCGACGCTCCTTGTAGTGCCAGTCCCGGACCTCGTAATTGGGGGCTTGGAGCTTCGAGGGAGAGTGGCGGCTTTCTTCCCGTTCTCTCGCCCCTCCGCCTGTGGAGGGTGCGAGGGATTGGCATCACCTTGTTCAGAATCTTGCACCGTGGCGTTTGCTTCCTCTGGTCTAGCTGGTGCTTCGGGTGCGGTTTCACCAGAGTGAGCCTCCATGTGCATGTCGCCACCAGTCTCAGCTTCGGCGCCAGTATCAGACGTTGAAGGGTCGTTTGTGGAAGAAGACACAGCGGGAGGATTGGGAGTGGCAGAACCCTGAGGTTCGCCCGAAGCCTTGCCCTTCCCTCGACTCAAAACGTTAGACACCAAAGTCTTGGCCGAAGACAAGAACGCGAATCTACCCTGCTTCGGTTTGGCTACCAACGAAAAACGTGAACACAGCGTATGTTAACCCACGGATTTTCAGACGCCAAAGAACAAAACTCACCACTAGCATCTGGAGGTTGTTTTTCACTGGCACTGGCACCAGCAGTCCGAGTGCCTCTCGCAGCAGCAAGGCTGCTCCTCCTTTTAGCCTTGTTGACCTCTAGCTTCTTCTTGATAGCCCCCCTTCTTCTCTCCTCCGGTTCTTCATCAACCTCGTTTGCATTCCCTTCCTCATTCTCAGTTGCATTCTCGTTATGACCCATAGTATTATCACTATCACCATGGCGATCCACTTCCTTCGTCTGCGCATCGATTCGGACGCGTTTACCACCCCTATTATCCCCTTCCTCATCCTCGTCATCATCTCCAAACGCGCCAGGTACGGTCCTCCTCGAAGCGCTGACAACTCTCGTTTTAGCTCTCGTCGTCATAGCCCCCTTGGAGCTTCCTTGAGCTTGCATTCGACTCTGAGTCTGGACTTTAGCCCCAGCACCAACCTGTGCCTTCTTGCTCTTCCCCCTCCCCTTCAAAGCAGCATCGTAAACAGCATCCTCCTGCTCCACTACAGTCGACTTTCTCTTCTTCCCAACCTCAACACCACCTTTCTTCTCCTTCTCCTCTTCCCTCTCCTCATCATCAACAACGACCCTCGCCCGCCGCTTATAAACGTCCAAAATGCTCTCCATCTTACTAAACTCCTCTTCATGCGCCTTTTCGAATCTATCCTTCCCATTGTCAATAGCGCTCCCAGGCAACCCCATCACCATCCTCTTCGCCTTCTCTTCCTGCGAAACAGGTACACCGGAACCGCTCGCCTCCACGCTGCCTAGCGCTGCTACTCCACCCTGACCGGGCTTGACGCCCTGCAAGACGTTGACGTTCACAGGCGCGATGCCGTCCTTGGCCAGTCGGGCGTTCATCTCCGCCAACACGCTTGCAGCGACGTCCTTGAACTCGTCGTTGGAGACTTTATGCTGAGGCAGTGGCGAGCCAAACACAAAAGGCTCGCGCGGGGATGGCTTAAGTCCAGAGCTGGGTTGAGATTGGGATGGTAGTGGTGTTGATGCAGATGTAGGAGCCAGTGTGGATGTCGTTGTAGATGTAGGTGTAGAGGTAGAGGTAGATTTTGTTGGGGTATTCAAAGTTATAGATGTAGCCTGATTGGTAGTAGTGGCCGTAGCCGTAACGCGTTCATTCTCTTTATCATCTCCATCCGCCGCCAATGGAGCAGAAGTTGAGGCACCATCGTTAGCTATGACAGACGGCCCAGCCACACCCGTCTTTGACGGTGTCGAAGCCAGAGTCGAAGCCGAAGCCAACGAGCTGACGCTCGCCCCAAACTTCGCGTTCCCAAACGTCTTTTTCAGCAACGACATCCCTGAGGACTTGGACGACTTGGACGACTTCGAAGGGCTCTTTTTTGATGGCGTATATGACCCGGGCAGCGCAACGTCGTCTGCCCCCACATCATTGTCGTCTTCATCAAGAGCAATGCCTCCGTAGGGGTCAACGTCCATGAGGCTATCCGTGTCTCCACTTCTTATTGATGCTAGGTATGGCAGTTTCGCTTCGTACGGAGAGGGCAGCTCAGGATAGAGTCGCTCCTCAGTACTGGCTTTCTGCGCTTCGTTGTCTCCGCTACTGTTTCTCGTCTCTCCCCTCCTACTGCTCTTCACCACCGCAGCAATATCCTCACTCGCGTCAGGCATCGTCCCGGCCTTTATCAACCTCAGCGTAGTCGCAGACGTCGACGGATCCTCGCCACTCAGCCCTAATCCCAAACTCAATCTCGCGCCACTGGGTGCCGAAACGCCCGGTCTTAACGCGCTACCTGGTATGGGATCAACCGCAGCTTCTGTCATCGCAGATTGGCGATCTAGACGCGGTGGGGTGAATGAAAGGTTGTCTGTCAGAGGTGGGTTTGTGGGCGGTGGGAGGGAGTGGTAGGGGACGGCCGTTTGAGTAAGGTCGTCGGGTTTTTGTGTCTGTGTTTGAGCTGGTGCTGCTACTGTTGCGCTACTTCCGCTGCTTTTGGGGTTGGGGGTAGAGAACGTGAAGAGGGTGCGTTTGGACGAGGCGAGGGATGAGCTTGGTGTTGCGGGCGCGTTGGAGGAGCTGTTGTTGGCGCGTTTGAGGCCTAGTGAGGTGGCAAATGCTTTGATGGACGAGCCGACCGAGTTGACTGCGGGTTCACGTTCAAGTTACAGAGGTAGAGACGGGTTGGTCGATAGCAGCAGGGTTGTACACGCGTTATAGGACGCGACGAACGTAAGGGAACGTCACGGTGGATGAATGGGAAAGAAACGCGTCGTGATCATCAGCCATCAAATTGAATGTCACGAGATGGACCGGGGAGGAAGGGAACATTAATAAAGCATACCTTTAGTCGAGGTCGATCCATTACCAAATTCACGGTCTTCATCCAGAGCCTCCATGATCGTCCACTGTTCGCTGAGACGCCCAGAGGACGACGTGGAGAAACTTGCTCCTTCAATGTCGGCATTGCCTTCTTCGTTCCCAGCGCCGTTCTGCTCTGTGCTCTCAGCCGGCGCGTGGATGCCGCTCTCATCCGCGTCAACATCCATAAACGATCCCGGCATGCTCTCCACGCCAAAGTCGCTGTCTTTCATGCTCTCGTCGTCGGGCTTCTCGCTCCTAGCGGCAATACTCAGAGGCGCATCCTTCGGCAAGTTCTGAGCGTGCTGTTTGAGCCTATGTATCAGCTCCGGGGTTTTTCCAGAGGCCTTGATGGAGTGGATCTTGCAGAGCTTGACCAGCTGGTCGCGCTTGAGGGATTTGAGGGCGGGAGAGTTGAAGAGGATCTCGGTTGTGGTGATTGCGTTGGACATTTTGGTTGGGTTCTGGTCTAGGTCAAGAACGCTGAGGGGAGATGACAAGTAGATTTCGAGCTGAGATATCGAGCTAGTACAACAAAGATGATATGCCCGGTCTAGGATGGTGTCTAGGGCAAGTACATGGATGGAACAACCAGGAATTGGTTCGAGTGTCGGGGAGTAGCACAGACGCCAATTGAATTGACGTGCAGCAGGCAAGCTGTCATGTGATCGCGTGTATCTAAATTCGACGGACGCGACCCTTGTACAGCGATCCTCAAGCGTTTACACGACGCGAGCAGCTGAAGTATCCGCGAGCATGCAACGGCGTCCAAGGCTCCTCGCCACAGACGCGCATCATGCACGATCGACACGGCAACTCCCATTGCCATTTCAGGACTCCGTAAATTGCTATGCGCGAAGGACATCAACGTGGTTTACCCTCAACCAACGAGTGTCATGTACAGCGGCCAGCCAATTATCTCCCTCTCCGAACACAGGGGCAACGCACTAGGAACTTGAATCATGCAGGTCGGCTGGCCTTTCCGGCACTTGGTTGGTGAGCCACTCCGCTCCAAGGAATGCAGCTCAACAGCGTTTCTCCTTCCACCCACCATTCTGTCCGCGAATGATGTCACAGATATATCAAATCAGATGGTTACAGGACTCGGGCACCATCCTTGCGTACACCGACCAAACACCACAGTCTAGAACATCAAGTGATTCTCAAGGGAAATCGGTCCTCTTATCCGCGACTATGCTCACTGTCCCGAGTCTCACCTGTTCACGGAGCTTTGGGCCAAGTTGTGCAGCCCTCTGCCCTTGTGCCATCACCCAACCCAAACAGGACCTCGATGACGCCGAAGGTCGTGGCAGAAATACTATCCTAGAAGATTTCAAGTCGCACCTGGCAGATGTCAAGACTGATGGACACCATTGCCTGCCCCCGCAACCAGAAATGAACTCCTTCACTTTTGATGCGCGGTATTTTGATTTTGCTTCACTGGTCTTCCCATACGGCAGATAGGCACAGGTACCTCGCAAAGCTACAGAGAATTCTCGAAGGATGAGTTAATCGCTTCCCTCCGAAGTTGCAGAGCAGGTCCAGCTTTGGCAAATTTATCACGGCTCGTGGTATTTCCAAACCCAGCCGCAGGGCGCGTCGAACCCCCAGGATAGCAAGATAACAAAAAGGTGAAGAGATCTGTGCATTTTGCCAGTTTCAATTGCATTAACGCCTTGATCGCAGCATCAGGATAACGCGCCACGGCCCTTGTGCTGCGCCCCATAGCAGACGCCCACTATGGAAATGTCCTCTGTACTTGTCCTCATGACCGACGTGCAGCTAGCGCACACGGAAGATTGCATGATGAGTATGGAAATGGGTGTCCCTGGAAAGGTAACGCCTGTTCCACGCCCCATGATGCTCAACAGCCCGCTGACCCGCTGACAGCCCGGACAATAAAAACATAGCCTTGACGCTTTGAATATTTTTTGTTGTTGCTGTCACTGCAGACCAAACGTGAAAAACGAAACAATGCTCCATCAGTGAGCTCGAATCTGGCGGGAAATCTGCCCTTCTTATTGGGGCAACTTCCTGGCGGATTGGTTTACGTCAAGGCTCTAAAATTGCCCGATCGGGACGTGAAAATTGCCATACTGGGTAATTTTCAAGTGGATTGGTGTGGATTGGTTTTTGCTGTCCCCAGACTAGGAATCCTGCCTGCTTATATTCGGGTGTTACGCTTTTTTATAAGCCACCGTTAGCTTCCTTGCGCCCGGCCAAACTACCACCCACACCACCATCTCCTGTCCCTTTAAAGTCTGCCTCATCCCTGTCCACCCCTTCCTCCAGCCATCCCACCCATCTGCCATGGTCGTTCAAGCCAAGAAGCGCCTCCTGAACAAGGAGAACACATCGCCCCTCGCTATTTTGCAGACCAACACCACCAAATCCCTCGTCTCGCATCTCCGCCATAGCCTCAAAGATATCTCTCACCACCGTCGTCTGCGCACCCCCAACAGCGGTACCACCAAATCCCCTAAATATGTCGCTAAACAAGCTAAACGACGTAAGGCCGTCGCCAGAACGCCGAGAACCCAATCTCCGTCCTTATCTGCGCAGTCTATTCATCTTACTGTAACCTTTCATGCGCTGCAACTGAATACCCCAAGCCGTGAGGTGGAGATGAAGGATACCACGAGACCAGCAAAGAAGCTGGTGCCTATTACACTACCAAAGGAGCTCGCACGACCGGAATATCAAGAGGTTTCGCGAGATGCTATTTCAGCCATTGACATTGAGCTCGCAAACACAGATTTAGAGTACATTCGAGAAAAGCTTGAGGAGCTCGGGCCTGGGTATGTCGTTCTCTTGTCCTACAGACGCATATACTCATGTACCATTACGTATAGGATGCTCAAAGTCCTCAGCAGCGTCAAAGCCAACCCCACCCGTGATGCTCTACCTAAGGAGCTCTCCATACTAGTCGAGGACATGACCTCTGGTCCCCCGCCAACGCATATGATGGCTGTTTACGGCGCAGCGCCAAAGTCCCAGCCACCTGGACCGCCAAGTACCACAAGCGGTGTAGCGCCCCGCAAAGTCACACTCTTCCCAGCCCATAGCCTCATCTTTGCCGCCCACTGCTCTAAACTCCCGCCCTTCCCGCCATCCTCGGTCTCAGCCCCATTCCCAGATGCACCGAACAGGCTGATTGTCCCTGTTCGCCCTCTGTGCCTCCCATCGCCCGAAACATACCCTCAGCTCTCTTCGTATCTCTATACCAAGCGCGTTGATATCCTACTCAACTCCCTTTTGCCGGCCCCTGTGCCTCCTCCACTCCTACGCCACCTGATTGAGGGTATCACAGCCGAAAACCTCTCTACCTCTGACCCGGAGCTAACCCCTCCCATGTCCCTCCTGCTTTCACCATCAGAGCCCAGCTTGGATCCCACAGACATCCTCGCACTCGCCACCGACTCGCCCCTGCTCCTTCCGTTTGCTCAACGCCTAGGGATGGCCGTCACCACGCCCGTCTTGCTGCAATCGATCAGGACTATACATGGGCTGTGGCAGAACGTGTGTGCACTGGGCGTGTTTGATGGTGAACTGTGGGAGGTGCTGGACTTGGCGTGGAAGATTGTGTTGATTGCGCTGTCGGTGGGGACTGGGCAGCACTCGGATGGGAAGGCCGCTGATGCTGGAGCGGGCGTGGCTGCTCAGGCTGCTTCTGTGCCCTCAGTGCCGGTGCCGGTGCCGGTTCAGCCGCCTACGAAGAGGTCGGGTACCGTTTTTGACTTTGCGAGGCTGCCTTCGCCTGCGCCTTCAATATGAGGGCTTCTTTCGCATCTGCCTTGACACTCTTCTTCCTCTTTGCCTCTTATTACCCTACTTTCGGATCGCTATCGTCTTGCACAGTGTACACTTCACCAGCATCGCTCATCGTCCACTCCTCAGGATACCACCACCACCGGTAGCTAACGCGTCTTACGAGTTGATCATAGTCTATTATTATTTCACTTCGTCCACTTTACCCCGCCCTTTGTGATGCGCATTGGAATGCGATACCTTTCCTTGTGTCCCCATCTCTTTCTTTTTGGTGTGAAGACGACACGGGCTTCATCGCGCTATGGATTCTGCACTGCATATATACTTGTACATCACCACACTAGCATTATGAAAAATTAAACTTCTTGCAGACCAATCTGCGTGTACAGGCTCGCCCAGACCCATACCCTTCATTTAATTGAGAGGTCTTGTCTTGTTTCAATTGCGCACGAGTGGTGCTGTGCTGCGTGGTCTGCATCCGAGCTCACCGAGGAATTTTGAGACACCGTACATAGCACTTATATATTGCTCAGTAGTGTACAGCGTATTGGTATATCCTCGGCTTCAGCCTCGCACGTGTAGTCAAGCTCAAGTTGGATCACTTTGAGCTTGGAGCCTAGAACTGGATGGGACCTATCTATCAGCTGTCAGTGGACCCACGGTTCGTCTTTGCAGCACATTCAAAAAAAAATTGGACCCTTTCCCAAGTAACATTGGTCAATTAGGGTTTGGCATTTCGCAGCTGTCGGTTTGTCACTCTCATGATCGAGTCTCGATTGGGGGACAGAATCTAGATCCTGAAAGGGAACTCGAGTCGTGGCTTTCATGGTATCTGCTGCATTGAGTGTGGCCGTTTGAATCGGTGTTGCTTTTGTAGGATTTGAAGGGATTAAATGGAGATGAAGGTCGATTGAAATCATGATGTCACGGTAGTATCAGAGATATTGCTCCACCTTCGTTGATACCTGGTCACGGATGGAATTTACTTGACTGTCAGTGCAGACATACACACGGCCCACGACCACTCTCCACTGGCACACAAATGTGCCCCAAAAATCTACCGCGGCAGGTGATACCAGCCCGAGAGCATACCAATTCCGTATTCGGGAAGTTATTTGGCGTTGTGGGCATCAATTGCGAAAATCGGCTGCAGAGTGAGCAGTCTATCAGAAACTGTATATTCAATGCAATGCTAGCGTTGCCATAAATGCGCTCAACCCTTAGGTGGGTCCCTCGCCATATATGTGTGAGCCAGGCTAGGCTACGCCACGCCACGCCACTAGCATGCAATGAACCATCTATTCTCTCCACCCTTGGCCAACTAGCATGTAATCACTGCTGGCCATTCGCCACAAGCAATAAAGGCCGAAATTAAAATGCAGACATACCCCGTGAGCACCCTAGGCTGTCTGTCTCCTATCAAAGGAAAATTGGCGAGCGCCCACAATGTGAGCAGGATACCGGGGAGCGTGGGTACAAGGGAGTTGGAGGGCCCAGGTGTTCTTCTCGCCGCCGTCGTTGTTGGAGGCTGGTGACGATGGAATACCGTATCCAAGCCCAAGATACGGTGCCTGCCTGTTGTAGCACTCGACTCTGCGGAGAATTCTAATTGGGAGAATAAAGGGTCCAAGCCCATCTCCCATCCACGCGGCCAGTTACTGTACGGCGTTGAACCGTCTGCCATTGGCAACGATCAAGGTTTGGCGCCCACAAAGTCGAAAAATCCCAAGTCCGACGTCCCTCTCGGGTCGTTATCATAGTATGAACCAAGACACCGGTGGACGTCAACGGACGGTGAGCATACCCATAAGGAAGGCTGGAATTCGAGGTTGTTATGTCCGCATCAGTGACAGCGTTGGTGCTCATGTCAATATCCAAAAATGTTGAAAAAAAAAAGCACAGGAACAGGAAAAATTGGGACCTACAGGGAATAACAGAAGGGGCATCAACCCGATACACAAGCACGCGGTTTCGGTGACTGGAGTGCTGGAAATTAACATGAATAGGTGTCAGAGGGTATAATTGGAGTATTTTTGCTCTTCTAGTTCAGGTTGGCATGACTCTTGGTATCTGGAGGACGAGATCGCCAATTGTGGGTGTACTAACAGTACTGGTGTCACGACGGGGCGCAGATATACATGATTCCATAGATTTACGACTTACAGTACCCAACACTAGACTACAACGCAATGTCACTGCCACTGTCTACACCTTCTTACGCACTACTATCAGCTTGACTTGACTGTACATGGGGTGGCTTGAACTATCCAGCCAGGAGGGCAGCTTGAGTGATTCTAGGCCCTGCTACACCAAACACCCAACTGGATACTCGCACTTCAGATTCTGATCAAGGAGAAATCTAAAGTGCGAGTACCCAGTGGAGCTTGTGGAGGCTTCACCGTGAACTATGGCAAGACTGATCCCATCACGCTTGAGATCGATGCACAGGAACAAAGGTCAACAAGCCCCGGCAATTTACGGAACCACGTGATGGTGGACTGAAAGCCAACCCACGATGCCTGCCTCGACGATGGTTTGGATGCCAGCAGACAAGGCTGTGGAATAATGCTCTGTTTCAAACGGCTGCAAAATCGCAGCGCTCGATCACGTGCCCGCAAATCTCTAATATGATGTCATTGATGCGATATGTCCGTAGTACTCGAGCGAACGATCGAGAGGTTCGAGATTCAGATGCCTTGAGGGATGGGGCTTTCTTTGGGGGGATATGAAGTCTACTCTCCCAGCGGAGCAAAAGAAATGGGCCGAGATTCATGTGTTGAGAACGAAAAAATCAGAATGACGTCAGAGGTTACAACCCCAGGTATCGCGAATGTAGATGAAATACAGTATAACCAGAACCGGTGCAAATTAACTCCCAGCCAGGATGACAACCTTTTGGAACGTGTCTCCTGCGATTGGGGAGCAAGATCCGTGCAGAATATACAGGAACGACACAGCGACAATGTCCATGGAACACCTCCCGACGATAACATATCAGCCTTTTAAGCGGCCAAGAAGACCCGTCAGTACCACGAGGCAGACCGAGATGATGCAAAAACTGACCAAATCCAGCGATGTTATCACAAC
This sequence comes from Volvariella volvacea V23, assembly GCA_000349905.1. Taxonomy (NCBI): domain Eukaryota; kingdom Fungi; phylum Basidiomycota; class Agaricomycetes; order Agaricales; family Pluteaceae; genus Volvariella; species Volvariella volvacea. Next base: position 247,168 of record KB722766.1, read on the forward strand.
CGGGAAGGATCACGGAAAGAAGGCGGCGGGAGAATCCTGAAAGAGCGATGACGGACAGCCAAACGACCAGCATCCACTCCAGGCCTTGTCTATCGTCTCTGAAACCCCACAGCATTTCTGCGTATCTTCTTTGCCTCGACGGTCACGTTCCAAGCCGTCTGAATCATTTCTACCAGTCTCGTGTTTTGCAGCCCCAGAGCGAGCACGTTTTTCCATAACCCGAGATTGAATTGGTGGTGAGTGTCGAACACGTCGTCCTCGGCATATGCAAACACCTGCGCCATGGTTGGCGCATGTGGAAACTCTCCAATGACATTGGGAGGGAGCAGACGCCATGCCATCACATTTGAACGGGTTTCTAGACTGAGCCCGAATAAAAGAAGTAGGGGCATAGATTCGACGTGTGGAACCGTGAGTCGTACGACTGGGAGAGCGACGAAAAGCCTGTCTGAGTCTGGTGGAACGCGGTGTGGCACGGGCATAATGGTGCCTGGCTCGGTGTCTGGGAGCGCAAGTTCGACACGGAAACCACTCTCCCAACGGTTGATGTCGATGGGGAGGAGGGCCAGTGGTTTGTCTGGATCGGAGCCGGTTTGGAATAGTGCTAGCGCGTGCGTTGGCATATGGGCATCTTCGAGGACGGGGAAATCGTACGTCTCAGGCAGTGTAGCGCCGTGAAACGTAGTAGGAGCTAGGTTAAAATGATGAAACAGTGCTCTAGACGACAGAGTCAATTAGTGGATTTTTTAGCCTCGCTAGCGTAATGGGATCCTGAGTCGGTGACTTACTCGAGAGGCTCCTCGGTATCCAATAATGACGGGCGCTGCATAGTACGAAAGGCGTCAAGGGATTGTGGGTGTATGTGCAGGACGAAAACGAACTAGCTGTGCATCGTGGGCATTGTCAAATTCATCGATACGTCCCGACAAGAGGTATTGTATCTTATCCTCCCTTGTACATCGGACTTACATAAACCCCCGGGATCTTAACAAGAGAGGCGCTTCCGTTCCGATTCTGCGAGCTGCCATCTCTCATGTCGACCTCTCTGGCGTTCTGGTTGTCCGTTGGATCGTGCTTTCATCTCCAGGTACTCCTACAGACAGCGCCAGTCGAGTTTTCCGATTTCTCCAGCCGGTTTTTATCGCTCCCGGTTCCGCAGTATTATGGAACAGAAGTTCGCTTTAGCGGGCCTGTCATACCCAACCCTCCTTCGGTTGTTGTCAGCAAACAGGTTTGGCAGATCGAGTACGTGATATGGCGCCTTTGTCATACCAAGTCATGGGCCCCCTCTTAACAAGCCGGACGACTTTCCTGTCCAAAAGCACCTCCGATGCTCGAACGTTGCTAAGCATGCTCAGCATGCCGGCCGCATCGAGTCTTCAAAAACCCAACGCGCCAGGAATTCTCTTGAGCATCTAAAGTTTCAGATTAGAAATTTCTTGGGTGTCACGGTAGATCAACGCCAGGGAACCCAGCTAACCCATCACCACGTCTCTGGACACTACCTTCCCCTTTGGGTCGTTAGCTTGTGGCCGAGTTTGGAGAGTTCATGGAGGGTGGTGAAAGCGCCGGGGCACTGGACCGCAATCTGATAGCAGATAAGATAATCCCCAGCGCGTGGTGATGCACGATCATCTCCTGAGCACCGAAAATTAGCACCTGAACACAGGTTGTGCCATCGGTCCCACTCGCGTTCGAAGCAGCGATAAGAATACACCATTCTTCCACCTCGAAGCGTCCATATCCACCGATCTTGCCAACTGCACCCGCCCGGCCAAAAAAGCGCCTCCAGCCCAGCGAGATGCGCACCAAAAAAGAATCAATGACTCAGCTTATTTTTGGATCCTCCCTTAACTCCGGCATTTATTTAGTTAGCCACCATCTCCTCAGGGTTTCCAGATCAGGGCCGCTAAACGCCACCCCTTACAACAATGTCCCCCACCGTCCATCGCACACCGTCGCAAGTCGTGATCATCGGTGGAGGTATCATCGGGTGCACGACCGCGTACTATCTGTCGCGCCACCCGTCTTACTCGCCTAGCCAAACCAGGATTGCTGTGATCGAGGCGTCTGCGATCGGTCCTGCGCAGGGTGCCTCTGGCAAAGCAGGTGGTCTGGTAGCCAGATGGGCATATCCGAAACAGCTGGTTAACATCTCCTTCCCGGAACATGTAAAGCTCGCAGAAGAGCACGACGGGGCTAAGAGATGGGGCTTTAGATTCGTTAGCTGTGGCAGCTGGGAGGGCAGAGGCGAAGACTCCGAAGCCGGTGAATTGAGAGAGAGGAGCATCAGACAAGGCGAGAAGAAGAGTCTAGAGAAGAAGCTGGGCTTGGAAGAATTCGGTGGTGGTAGGAGTGATACAGACGACGATTCTGCAAGGAGGGCCAGCAAGGGCCTCCCTCACGACCTACTTTGGGTGAAGGAAGAGCTCACGGACTCCTACACCCCTCTGGCCAAGGACGGCGACACGGCCCAAGTCCACCCCTACCTCTTCACCACCAGCATGCTCTCCCTCGCCCAGGAGCGCGGCGTCGACTTTATCAAAGGCCGCGTCACCCAAATCAAGACCACCGACGGTCAAGTCACAGGCGTCGAATACCTCGACCGCGCAACCGAAGCCACCAAGTCCCTCGACGCCTCCCACATCCTCCTCGCCGCAGGCGCGTGGTCCTCCGCCCCCGCCCTCCTCCCCGCCCTCCCCATCTCCGGCACGCGCGCACACAGCATCACCATCCAGCCCCAGCCCAGCGCCATCATCGCGCCCTACGTCCTCTTCACCGAAATCTCCATCCCGATGCCGCACAGCCGGCGGCTCAACGCGTCCCCCGAGATCTACGCGCGCCCGGACAACGAAGTTTACGCCTGCGGTCCGGGAGACAACCCGCCCCTCCCGGACTGCGTGGACGACGTCGTCGTCGATCAGGAGGCGTGCGAGACGATTAGACACCAGGTGTCGAGTATAAGCGAGGAGCTGAAGAACGGCCAGGTGACGAGGCGCCAGGCGTGCTTTTTGCCGAACGTGTCGACGGGCGGGGGGAATCCGATTATTGGGGAGGCGGTGAATGTGGCTAGGGGCTTGTATGTTGCTACGGGCCATACTTGCTGGGTGGGTTGACCTTGTTCTGGTTTGTTGTGTGCACAGCTGGACTGATGATTTTGGCTTTAGGGGATTTGTAATGCGCCTGGGACGGCGTTGGCTATGACGGAGTTGATCATGGAGGGCAAGATCAAGTCTGCCAATCTGAGCAACTTGTCTCCAAGCCACTACTTCTAGTCCTCGCATTTTAGACCCCAAAAGCCAAGTTATATTCGACAGTAGACGCCAAGTCGCTCGTTGAACAACCGCCCAGCTCAATCTAGGATCATGTTCGTTTCATTTTAGGGCTTACATTCTCGTACACCAGGGACTTTGAATCACGCCTGTTGGTTGCTGAGTATGAGGCTGAGCTTGTTAGACTCTGCTTGCGCATGGACTTTATCTGGACTTCAAATCATGATGTATTTCTAGGCAATTCCAATGAGCATGAGTCGTGTCATTTACTCTCGCATCACGCGATGTGAAGGACTGTAAGATTTGCACTGCGCTTCGACAGATGCCAGTGAGGATATTATCTATAATGTCACGATAGCCAACAAACGCACGCCGGGATGGACGAGCTGCTTCTTAAAGTGGTGAAAGGCGTGAAAATGTGCAAAGACCGGAGGTGAAGTTATGCGATGTATATTGCTGACTCGACTATGCAAGATTTTATACGGTTCCTGCTGGTTGTTCAATCGGCACGACTCTATTTTCTAGCCAACACCATAAGGAAATGTGTGAGGGCATTGAATTGATATTTTGGTCGCTTATTGAATATTCTAATATTCAGAGGGCTTTTTGGCGTCGCATCGTTTATTGACGTATCAACCACGATCTCGTTTTCTAACCCAAGGAAAATGTGCATTATGTGGCTCTAGACTATATCGCCCGTTTGCTCCGCCAAAACTCGATACCCCGAGAATAGATTTCCCAAGTCAAGCCAGCTGGCTTGGGGCATCCCACCACCATCACTCCTAAACGACATCAATGTAAACAGCCATAGCGATACAATGACCTGAAACATACTTAGTTCTTTAACGTTTCCTTCTGGCTCGTCATCGAAGGAGATCTGCGTAAAACGCTAGTGAGCGTCTATTGTCCTCCAATCATGAAAAAATATCAAATACCATGTCTTCGTAGGGGAATTTACTCCAACCGTGTATGCGTTTGAAGTGTTCAGTCTTTGGTTCTTTTCGGAGCACAAGATTACCTTGTGTTAATAAAAGTTATGTCTACGGATAATGGATTTTACCGTCAACAACCTCGTCATATTTCACAAGGTTGATGATCGACTCTTCCGCTCCGGTACTAGGATTGACAGTCTTGAAATAGTATAGTGCCCTATCGGACCTTCCAATGCCTTAGGGATAAGCCTCCTGCCCCATAACTTACGGAGACGAAAGACGAACAAAGCTTTGCTAGTGTTGCGAGACACGATCGCAAGCGATGCACCGTTCTTCAGAACGTCGTGCACAATGCTGGGGATATCTTGATTGAGACGGATACCGAGAGCATCATTGCTAGAAATGGGTTCGACGAGATGATTTCGTATGAAGGCGTAATGCACAGAGTTTACCTTCTGTCTTTCAGCACCGAGTCGTTGACTTGTTCAATGTTGTTTGCAATCTTATTCTGGGATGCCCCAGGACCTTTCCCCCATACTTTTTCGTCTAGTGATCCTGCCCAAATTGTCCAGCTATGGGTGATCTCAGGAAAGGACTAGATACTAGTAGACAGGACCTTTTGGTTGCTCACTCTGTATCCAACGCAACAAGCTTCGGGAACATGATATAAGAGAAGAGCACGCAGAGGTTGGTAGTGGATGGCAGGAGACAGAATGGACTTCAAGGACCTGCCCCTTATATTGGATGTGGTAAGAGTGATACGAATCACTGGCAAGTCGACGTGAACGACACGAGGGTTGGCAGTACAAGTTGCGAAGCAGAAAGTGCCCAGATGAGACCGATATGGTAGACTGCGGCGCCAGTGAGGCTCGTCAGATGCTAAGGACTTAGACTGTACCGCAGTCATGGAAGCTTGGAATGACTTTAGAAGTCATGGGGAGCACTTCGTACGACAATTGGAGACCAAGCCGCGTTGCAAGATTATGATCATAGCATCCAATAGACTCTATGTATGCAATTCTAATCACCGTACTCCACTCTCCATACTTTAATAACTCCTGCACGATCACCACTCACAATACCTCCACGGAATGGTGCATCAATACAGGCCAGTGCTGTAATTATATCTTGGTGGGACTTGAGCAAGTTCTCCTGATTATTGTTAATCAAGGACCACCTCTGAGGCGCACGATTGACTTGTCCAGTATTTGGTAGCCACATCTCCACATGAGTTGCAGCTCCTTCCGAGCTTGAAGTACTGCAACAGCGTAAGTTACTCGCCTGGACAAACAGTAGTTACTCACCTGTAGCTTGGCCTATCCTGATCCGATTCCAGGCCGCTCAACACAGCCGTCCGTTCCACCCGGCCAATATCCCATAACCTCAACTTCCTATCATCCGACCCAGTGACAACGAACCCTCTCGCAGGGTGCCTTGAAGACCCACCCGCTCCACTGCCTGCGCTTGACTCTCCCATGTCAACAAATTCGGGTCTGTGTGCATGATATCCGCCAAAATCCAGTCCCACAACCATCGTTCTGACATCGGGTGCAGGCGTTGGTAACAATGCATCGCCAGTACGGTTACTCATACCAACCGCTCCCGCCCCTCCCACACCATTGGTACCACTATTGCCACTACTAATGCTGCTCCTTGAGTCCATTCTTTGTCGCTTATCATGTGGATTTATGATGCCTTGACGAGAGCGGACTAGGGCGGCTATCGCAGCTGCAGGGCTTGAATCTGCCTCGATACCCACAATCTTCTGGGGTTCGGGTATGGTAGGTTCTGGAGTAGGTGGTGATACCTGACTGGTTGTCGCTACCATCGAAGTGGCTGTCCCGTTGGTTGAAGGGATGGCATTGACTTGGTTAGTCATCGTTCGTGTGACGTATGTCTCTACCAAGGCGGTCTCTTCAATATCCCACACCTCGATCAACGTTGTCCCCGCTGAGTTCGCATTAACGGTACCTGTAGCACCACTAGCACCAGCATTTGCATTCGCGTTCGTCCCCGGTCCTTGCCTATCCACAAACGTCGCCGAGGAGGCTGAAGGGGACATGCTCTGTTGTGCATAAGGTGAATGCCGTTTCGATGCTTCCAAAGCCACCATAATCCATTTCCCTTTCCCTTTTGATGGATGCAGCGCAATTTGATGGATTCTCGCCGTTCGACCTGCTGTTGTAGCACCCGCATGCCAGCTCTTGATTAAAATCCCGAAACGCCGGTCCCAGAGCGTTAGGACACCTGCTGAAGTTCCAACGACAAGCCATGTCCGTTTTCGGTCCATGCACATGCACGTTATAGGTCCAAAATGCCGAGGGTTTTCCATGGCTTGGACAACCTTCATTGTCCGCAAGTCAAGGATGACGATATTCGAATGTGTGGTGGCGTAAACCAAATTTGAGGCGGATTCTACAACCAGAGTAGTCAGCCGATTGGTACGAAGTAAAATATCAAGAGCATGTACCCACCAGTATTGAAGTGAGTCATACAAGTAACATATTCTCCAACATTCTGCATCCTATGTTCCCTCACCAAGTTCAACTTACTATACTTCGGCAACGCGCCCGCCGGTCCACCTCCCGCCGTACTTCCCAAACCCAAACCAGCCACACCCATCTGCCCTGTATGACTGGTCGTCACTCTCACGACATGCAAACTCCCGTCATCGGCCGCACTGGCAAAACAATGCACACCCTCTAAGATACAGACGCATTTAACCCTTGCGTGGTGGTGGGAATACGTCAGTCTCGGTTTACTTGTAACGTTCCTTTCTAGTCTGGCTGTATCCCAGATCTTCACTGTCTTGTCGTCTGAACAGGAGACGAAGAACATGTGATCAGGAGAGACGGCGAGACCGGTCACACAATCCGTATGTGATGTCAAATGAGCAATAAGTGTAGCATCGGTTTTGTTTCCTCTCGAAGACCCTCCGCTGGTGGATGGTGGGTTCGTATGTCGAACATTACGACGTCGAACGGGTCCTTCATGAACACGAGGTCCAAAATCGTTCTGCAAATCCCGATTATTGTCAAGATAAAGGTTCTCCAGAATATTGCTGATCCCCTGTTCTGAGCCATCTGCAAACATCATAGTCAAGCACTTTAGAATCCGTATAGACGCTCAGCTTGAAGAGATGCCACATACCGTATGTCGAAATCGGCAGAACTGAAGGTGCTCTAGACCTTCCCACTGGTCCCAACCCTAATCCATGCCCATACTGTCCAGGTCTAACTGTCTGCGACATAGCAGGCGATGACCTCCCAGATATATCCTCTTGTCCAATCACGCTCATCTTCGAATGAGCCTCCAAAACCCCCGTAGCATTAGCCTTTGATGATCCAATCAGGGGCACAGTCTTCTGTCCATCTAGAACACTACCGATTTGCAACCTGCTTAGAGGTCGGAAGTTGACTGAGGCGGTTGTGGAGACAATAGATTCCGTTGGACTTGCAGGTCGATCATACGTTAGAGGGGTAATAGGAGTTGTCGTTGTGAGATCGTTCGAGGTGATGGTGGGAATGGCCATCGTAGTAGTAACAGATGTAGGCGTGGGTAATGTGTGGGGCAATGGAGATGAAAGAGCACTTGGCACATGCGATGATTGTGTTGGAGTCGTAGGTGTTATTGGGGCATTATGTGACGGTGAAGATGAGCCAGGGGCGACAGGGAAAACTACAGGAGATTGAGATAACCCGCTCCTCGGACTGGGTCCTGCGCCTCCTGTTATTGGCCCACTCGCTGAAGGACTGGAACTTGTACCAGGACCTAATGATGAGACTGAACTATTGATCGAAGCCAACCTCCTTCTTAGGTCCTCAAATGGAGCGGTTTGCATGGATGCAGTGTCAAGACTTGTCACACGACTAGATCTAGGGCTCAGCAAAGGACTCCTAGCATTCGATGCTGTCCCTGCACTTCTTGGGTGATGATGAATTAGTCCAGATCCGAGCCTTGGTGTTCTGCTACTGCTTGAGCCTTCAATTGCGCTGCCTGTGAATGCTGAGCCGGACGTTGTTGAAGTTTTGGAGCGGAGGAACACGGTCTGTGGAACGACGCCGAGCTTTTGGAGTTCTAGGTTTCCAAGCTGTTTGAGGTTCTTCTCTGCTTCGGGTTCTACAACTATACGGGATGCCGAGCTGTCGTGACCAAAAACCAGTATTTAGTACAAGTGCTGAAGACAGCAGGGCACAGAACCCACTTTGTTGTTGCTTCAGCGAGTTTCATGATATACTCCCTCATCGCGAGCAGTTTATTTGCCTCGCTCGGAGTCATTCCTAGTTGCTGCAACTTCGCTATTTGTGCCTCATCCCTATATAAACCATCGGCATCACTTACGGCTATACGGAGAACAGGTCAACTTACTCTTCAGATTTCGCCTTGGCAATTACACTCCCTGTCTTTCTCAATGTAGCCATATGATCCTTCAAACTCCTCCAAAAGCTTGTCTTATCACCTCTTTGGAGCGCCGTATCCAACAGCTGTCTAGGAAGCTATAGGCACCCGAGAAAGGCCAGAATGAGCAACACTTAAACTCTCACACTTCAACATAGCCACTTACTGGGGTTTTCATCGCAGTCAACAAACTAGCTTCATCAATCTCTGCGATATCCGAACGAAGATAATGTCTCAACGAGGGATAAAGTATACACCAAACGTCCGCTGTGGGCAGTTGCTTTGCTGCTGCAACAATAAAAGCCGCTGCTCCTTGTCTTATCCAGATATTGGGGTGATACAAGAACCCAAGTGTCGATCCCATGAGCTCCCATATCCGCATTTTCTGGAATAGACCAAGTTCGCACAGGCTGGTTAGGGCCCGGAGAACTTTCGCTACGACATGCTCTTCGACATCTGGCAAGCGCGTTAGATGGAAACGAGGAAGCAAATAACGAGGACTATACTGACCTGATAAAGCCTGACTCATCAAAGGCACAATATAATCTTCTAAATCTCTCCCAGCACAAGCAGCAACGTCCACGATACTCTCAAAGAACGCGTATCTAAGCATCCAATCTCTATCGTTCAAATATGTGATCATATGGCTCAACAAAACATCGTTCGTTCGTTGCCTTCCCAGGAAGATGCATAGCCCTGAGATATCGTGGAGAACTGCACGTTTGACAATGCTTGAATTGTCTACTAGGAGGGCGGAAAGGTGCTCTTGAATGTTGAGCTGGAGATCTTGGAGGCTGACGTCGTACGAAACCTGTACAATGACCTTATCAATGCGGCCGCCTACGTGATAAAAGGAGCAAGCTCACCTCATAACCAGCGTGTTCGGCCTCCTGTCCTTCTGCTGATAGCTTAAAAGTCCCATGGGCCTTCAACGCCTGTCCCATCTCCAAGTAACGCGCAGCAGTTTCCGCAATTTGCGTTATACATTGCGCATACATGCACCTAACTGACACCTCCGGATCCAGGACCAGGTGCTTGATGTTGGGTATGATATACTCTGGGAATATGGCGGCGTTTGATGGTGTTATGACAGTGACTAGCATAAGCTGTTGATAAAGCCGTTAGAATTCTAAAAGCGATTAAAATGGAAGGAACATACAACTTGGACGAGGGTCCTTAGGGCAGATGCTCTGACAACTGGTGCCTCGTCATGAAGCAGATCAACAATATATGGTACCATTCGGTCTAGTTTGGCCTCATCAGTCAGGTGGACGCACAGCGCGAGAAAGACGTCGAGAGCCCGTAGTTTGGAGCTAGGCAAGGAACAGTTCCGGACATTGGCGGTGACCAAGGCAAGTATAACGAGCGCTGGACCATCTGTGCCGAATTGGAAAATCAGGTTGGGTATACCTACTTGGCACGAGGCGTACTGACCTTCCTTCGCGGCCCAAGTTCCGGGCCGCGTTGCGCCATGAATCTTGGAATCACGGTTCGGTATATGAAGTTCGACAGGAAAGACATCCTAGAATACGGTCAATCGAGAAGAGGTGATATAACATCGATACATACTTGAAAGGGTCGAGAAGGCCCCGCCAGTGAGAATTCTCTTTGCGGAGACTCTTCTTCAACAGGCTCTACAGTAAGATAAGGCTCCATGCTCTCATAATCTGCCCAGATCTGCTCTATTCTGTTATCCGAGTCACTTGGTATTAGGTCATCTGTGTTTTCTGCGTTCGTGACATTCTGCAATTGGTGACCCGTGGAGGTAGAAGGTCGTAAAGCGGTGCTGGATATTGAGGGAGTTGTGGTAGACGGGGCAGCGGAGGAGGGGGCAGATAAGGTTTGGCTTGTCGAAATGGGGGAGTTTGAAGGAAGTTCGTTGAGGGTGGAGATGTAGTTGTGGAGAAATGAGTAAAAGGTTTCAGGAAACACTGTGCCTCGAGATGTATGCAAGAGAGTATCGAACGTTGGGCGGGCGTCTGGATTGAGGTTAATCATTTGTTTGATGAGGTTCTAAGGAGTATAAGAAGTAATTTAGATGAAAAGGGAACCACACTTACCCGTACGCCACCATCTTCTATAGATGTCAACTGAGCGTCCACATTATACTCTCCTTCACGGTACTTGAATAGTTGACTGAGGGTGAACAAGGGTGCAACCTCCAAAAAGAGCTCAGCGATAACGCAGCCAGCACTGAAGACGTCCATAGCCTCCGTCACCTTACCATCTCGTTGCGCATTCAGCTCCTCCATAGCCAGCCGTGATTTCCTAGCACTGATCTCCGGATTATCCACCACAGTGTAGAAACGCTCCGGCGCAATGTAACACGTTCGACGTCCGGAGGTATCAAAGAAATAGGAAAAGTCCGCAGGATCGTCGAGAGGGAGGTAGGTAGGCTTTGTGGAAGCAAAATCGGAAATGTAGACCCAATTCCAACTGGTGACAAGGATGTTCTCGCATTTGATATCTCCATGCGCCACTTTGCGGTTTCGCGCATCACGAAGCCCATTTAGTATCTGGAATGCGATCCATTTCTTCTCAATTGGGCTGAGAAACGGTCGGGTACTGAGCAGGGTGTTTTAGTGTTTATGTTGTGAGGTTTGGCTACAACTGCGCACCTTATCCTGTCATAGAGATTGCTCGCTATCCATTGTCGAATGATATAGCCAGCTTTATCCGTCTCCACAAACGATTGATAATTGTATACATTCGCAAGGTCGACCAGGGCCTCCCGATCCGCTAAAGAGCTGTTGAGTAAGTGTAGATACGAAAGCTAATTGAATCCTACACTTGAGTCGTTTAATGTAGTTGCGCAGAGGAAACCCAGGGTCCGGTTTGATGAAGATCTTGATGACGAGGTATCCATTTCGGTGACGACATTTAACTGTCTTTAAGAATCGAGAAGTACCCAAGCTGGAGTTTCCACGCTGAGCTAACGCGAGCATGTAGGGTTAGCGTGGCGTACCTCTTTTCATGAATGATATCTGATCCAAGTTCGGACACAAACGAGTCCAAGGCTCCTGTCGTACGTGTTAGGGCTGTCCCGGACTGGGCATTTCCCATTCTGGCTTGCAAGGACTAGCTGTTGTCCCCGGTGGTGTATTGTATCCGTGAAGATGTTGAGATTTGAGAGTGTTGCAAGAGTTCGGCGATTAGGAAGTGCAGAGTTACGGGGCTAGTGTCATTAGGAGCCGATGAGAGCAAGACGTGCAGAGGCAAGCAACGTAACCGCCAATGGTCGCGGAGAGACGATTCGGTCATAGCCCAGTCAATAACCGGATTTGGCAGGTGCGGGGGTATTTGTTTGACTGCGACCCCGCTTCCAAACCTGCACCTGCGTCAGAGCCTCACGACCTCCAGCGACTACTTCAGGACAATGACCCCTAGCAAGGACCGTGGTTGTCGACAGAATCAGACAACGACGGTGGGAAACCACCATGATTGCTGACTTTGAGCCAAGGGGAGATGGCACCTTGTGGAACCTCATAGCTTGAACCCTTTGAGTAGCTCTTAATATTGAGCTTTCTCAAATCTCGCTTTGCACTTTGAATCACAGAACTTGAAAGTCCTCGGCTTCAAGCGATTTCTTGACCCCCGCTCCGACATATTCTAATTTAATTCCAAATATCCGAAGCTCGCAGTTTTTGACGAGACCATAAACCTACTTTAGCATCTTTGGCCGTTTACCAAAGGTAAGACTCATTATGAATGCAAGGAAAGCATCTGACGCATGCATAGATATAGGTACTGGAATGAGACAACTCCAGACCAATAGCCAGAATGGGACCGAGCTTGACATCGCCTGGAGTCAGAAAAACCGAGATGTCCAACTTGGAAAATGAGGTGTCAAAAACCTCACATTTTCTTCTCAAGGCATTACTACAGAACAGTATGCCCATTCCCCCTGGGAGGTGGAACGATGTCGTTGTATATAGCCAAATTCAGGAGGCTGTTCGGATGTCAGAGTACGAGGTCGAGAATACAATTCGTGCTAATAACGATCCTCGTCTTGAGCGGATGATAAGACATTGGGACATCACTATGCCGGAACGACTTTAGGAGCCACAGTAAGCACTTTATAAAACCGTAGCAGGATTCTATACATACAGTACTCAATGGTTTTAACGTGACGAGTCGAAGCCCAACGAATTGTTAATTTCTGATCCCTAATTATTTGTAGTGCTCGCTGGGTTTCTCAAAACCTCGTTGATAATAACATTCTACTCCTTACAACATCGGGAGGCGACTCAGTCATGGCCTGGACCGGAGTCCGGACCGCTCTCTGGTCTCCAGACTCACCCCCAGGCCACGCCGGTTTTACAAGTTGCCATCTACAACCAAGAGTGTGCCAACCTCTTCTCTTGAATCCACAGATGGCTGTCCCTGCTCAATTTGAATCGAAAGTAAGCCCATAGAAGCACCAGATGACGTGCTCATGCGCTTCTATAGCGCGATCCAGCCTTAATGCCTAGATGCTCCGCCTCGTCTTGAATCTTGATCAACCTTGACGATATGGCTACAGTGACGAACAACCCGGTCGATGTTCCCGCCTGGACACCACCCCCAGTCACTTCTGCAGAGCTGGAGTGGGCAGATATTCTCACTGTCGATCTTTCCAAGTTCGAAACAAATAAAGATGAATTGGTGCGGACAGTCGACACCGCTCTGCGAAGGGATGGGTTCTTCTATGCGGTAGGCCATGGTTTGGCGACAGAAAAGGTGTGCACCCTCGATCACCTCGTCAACCTGCTGACCGAATGTTTTCAGTTGAAGCGCCAATTTTCGATAGGTCAATTGGCATTTGATGCTGTCACACAAGAAGAGAAGAAACAGTACCGCGCACCGATAGCGGAGCAAGGTTCCTTCATTGGATACAAGGTACGATGGCTGTGAACAATGGCGCTTGTGAAACACCCCTCAGGCTAATTGCTTTAACTAGCTTCAGAAATATTGGGAAATCAAGGACGGCGTAAGGGACCGAATTGAACATTACAACTTCTATCTAACACAGTAAGTACTACCCGCTGTAGGCTCCCGAACTATTCCATTCCATTCTACTCCACCCCACCTTCGCTTAGGTTGGATCCGGTCACTCGCCACCCACAAGCACTTCGCCCTTACCATGAAGAGGTGAAATCATTCCTATCCGTAAATAGTATTGTTCTCTCTCCCGGCTGCGAGGGTACTAATAAGGGTCGCTCTCTGATCTAGGAAATTCGACAAAAGGTCCTTAAACGCGTTTTGTCCCTCATAGATGCTGTGCTTGGGCTGGAATCGGGCTATCTCTGGAATTTGCATGAGGACGACAAGGGGAACACCGGCGACGACGTAGGTTACCCCAGCTCCACTGTTCCACCATCAGAAGCCTCATTCTCTGCTTCGACAGCTGTTGCGATACATGATCTATGACCCCCTAACTGAAGAAGAAGCAGCCACCACCCGTGGTGTCATGCTCAACGGTCACACAGACTTTAACAGTATCAGTACTCTCATCTCCCAACCAATCTCCGCGTTGCAGGTTTTGATGCCGGATAACGTTTGGAGGTATGTGAAACACAAGGATGACGCTCTTGTCATAAACATCGGGGATCAATTGTCATTTATGAGCGGTGGCATCTTGAAGGGAACAATGCATAGAGGTAACGACAATCTGTCAAGAAACTACTGTTTAATCTGAACCGTATCTCCCCCAAGTTGTCCGTCCACCACCTGACCAAGTTCATTTCCGCCGGTTAGGGGTTTTTCATTTTGCTCATTTCAGACATGGCCTGCCGTTGTCTCTTCTGCCATCACGGAAAGTCCAGGACGAAGGCCACAAAATTTTCGAAGGGCACACTCCAACAACTGATGAGTAAGTCCATTTCTTCGCCAATGCCAATGCTTCTCCCACTAGTGTCTTCTCATACGCCGATCACAATTGTGGCGCTCACTCGACTGATGTGCGCGTAGGTGGGAGGCAACGCGTGTCAAAAGTTACGGAACTGCCACATTCATCAAAGGAGAGGAATATGATATCGAGGTTATTGCAGGTCTACAGGTACAGCCCTTTGGGCCTTGGTTGATGTCCTTGGAGTCTGACAGTTAAATTCAGGTCCGCCATTACCACTGATAATAATATCACCTTCGCATGTACTTTATTAGTTCAGTTTTTTCTCCCCGGAACTCCCGATTGCAGTGCAGCTTTGACAGGGCAGCTCCGTGCCCCTCGTCACTGTGAGATGCGCCTGCATATGTCAGGACATCGCTGTCGTATATTCTCGAATAAACACAATTTCAACATATTCGTGGCCACAAGTCCGAAGTCAGTACACTCCTGGAACTAGCTTGTACCTAACTCTCCTCGCCCAGTCCACCCATTCCTCCCCAAATTTCTCCTTCAACATATCCTCCTCAATCGTCAACCTCTCAACCATGCCCCAATAGGCAATGATCACCACCGAAACCCAAAGAATAATATCAAGCTTTATTATTAAGCTCACAATAATTTTTACCAGCCTCTCTTGGCTCGTAGTGCCGTCCGCCAAATTCCTCGCTCCAAAATTGAGATTCAATACCCCAGATTCCATCACCCAGGACCCATGGCTTGCATTGGCAAGTATGATTCCGATCAAGAACAAGATAAACCCAGTGTAACTCGGGTGTCGAACAATCGAATAAGGTCCAGAGGTGATGAGTGTGTGGTCCGGCGAGATGTGCAAGTGGAACGTGAAGTGTTTGCCTAGAGTTTGGTAGCACTTCAAGCGGATTAATCCACCGAGTACCAGGAAGATTGTGCCAATGAGGAAGCTTGGGGTGAATCGGATAGAGGCAGCGCCAAATGGGTCAGTGGTGAGAGTTGAAAGAACATGTGAAGCAGTAGATTGGACAACTGGATACTCGGTCAGCATGCCAGAGGACAGCGCGAGGTTCGAAAGTATGGTCAACAGCTCGCAGAATATGATTAACTCGTATCCTGCCTACGAATTATAGCATTGAGCACCGGTAATTATCTCAATTCTTGCTTCATCAGCGCCTGGATGACGAGTAATACTTACTGGGATACAAATCGCAAAAAGAGCTATCATCTGCTTCTGTACCCATGGCTCCCTCTTATCCGCCTCATCTTTTGAAATACGATTGGCTGTACTCGAGCGAGAGGCCATCTCTATTGCCATGATATGCAACAGGAGAAGCAAGATTTTGAAGACGATTGACTGCATCGTTGGCTTTGGGTTGAAATTCAGTTACAAGGAGCACAGGGAATGGGTAGATATTGTGCGGCCATGGAGGGCCATTGTGTCTCAGTTATTTTTGCCTTGGGCGGCAGTGTGTCCTCGAACAAGATCGATTCTGTAGGCATCCGCCCCGTATGTATCATCATCGCTGAGTTTGTGGTGGGGAAAGCACAGGAATGAGGTACCGCGGCAGAGAGTCGTCATCGGCTTTCCCACTGGACGTATTGTTGTATCAAGACACGAATACCACATACCGGATACCGACTTTATTCCTCGCTCTGTGAGGGGGACACTCACTTCATACTGTCTGAGCAATTGCACAGATTCTAAAAATGAGTGGATTTATATTAGCAACGACGCCAAATAATGCCACAGCGGACCGGGTCTCGGAGCGGCGAAATCCATCGACATTGACGAGGAGTCAAAGGTCTTCCAAAGTATATACACCCCTGCGGTAAAGACCATACCTGACTCATAACAGTACCAATTCGCGTATGGGTTCAGACCACCAACGTCCTATTTCAGAGTCACTTGACGGTGAGGTTGGGAGAATGCCGTGATTGACCTGAGGCGCCAACAGGGTCACAGTATCAGATTCGGAATGGCGCTAACACTGGGGGCGCTGACATACAGCATCGGACAAGATAATGCTATCGCCTATTTTTGAGGCATCTGACATATTGAATGGATGCCGTGGCGCTCCACAATTTCGTGACTTGAAAATGCTTCGCACCCAATACCGTGACAGACAGGCAATCCTAGTCGTACCACCGTGACTAGGACTTACTAGGAAGCAATTATCAGTCACAGGTAATATTGCTACAAATAACACTTACAGAATCGTCTTGAATATGATGTTCATGAGAACACAGTAAAAACAAGGACTATGATATCAATCATACCATATAAATAGTATTGGTTATCCCATTGGCTCATCTGGTGCCGATTGGACCTTTGTCTATACACTGGATTCAAACGCGCCACAAATGCTCAAACAGGACCTCATTTTTTTTAGACTATGGACAGCGCATAAGAGTCATACACGCGTACTCGATGGAAAGAATGGCGAAAGCGCGCGCCGACGGGATTGTGCATAGTTGGTTACGTAAGCATAACGCATCGTCCCCGCTCCGCGTGGCGGAGTCACTACTTTCCATCTCCCATCCTCCATCTCCACTCCTGTTAAATCTTTTCTTTCACTACTCCCACTTAAAGGCGGCAGAAATGGCTGATACTATGGACGTTGATGTCGATGTTCCCGCCAGGGGCAGTAAGAAGGAAGGAAAGGATTCCAGCAAAGCTCGCTTTGAAGTAAAGAAGGTGTGTGCATCGTGCCTATCGCAGTCATCGGCAATCCGTTGACGCGTTCTTGCATTACTCGTATGTGGAATTAATAGTGGAACGCTGTCGCTCTTTGGGCATGGGGTAATTATCATCGTCTCTCTTATCTTCGCCTGCGTGGGGCGCGCCTTCATCTGAGCGGCCACGCCACACACGATGATGACTGGTTTCTCATCCCTTCACTTCTCATTTAACTAAATAGATATCGTCGTGGATAACTGCGCTATCTGCAGGAATCACATCATGGATCTCTGTAAGTACCTACCACTCAGCGCCCGATTTGCTGTTGCCCAACCCTCATGCACGCATCTTTTTAGGTATCGATTGTCAGGCCAATCAAGTTTCAGCAACCAGTGAGGAGTGTAATGCTGCTTGGGGTATTTGCAATGTACGTTCCATCCCTTCTCATTGTCACCCGATATATCTGACTATCTTGTTTCAATCTCCTGCTTGGCAACAAATAGCATGCCTTCCACTTCCATTGCATCTCTCGTTGGCTGAAGACGCGTAATGTCTGCCCGTTGGATAATCGTGAATGGGAACTCCAGAAGTACGCACGCTTTGTGACTCCTCCTGCACTTCCAAAACCTAAATGTATCTCTTTTACTTTCTCTCTTACAGATATGGTCGATAAACGATATGTATCGCATATTGTATCGCTATCACTGCCGCAGCGGACATAGTCACAGTTATATGCACCATTGAGGCTTTGTAATACTAGAAATTTAGTTTCTTCTCGTATTCTTGTATCTGAGCGTGGTTAATGAAACTCGATGACATTGAATTGAATGAATGGTCTGGACAGATATCTGCATGACTCGAACACCATAGGGACGATTTCGCGGTACCGGTGCCATCTGTCGTACCGACGCGTTCGCGTAATTTGTCTTCAAGCCACGACCACCTCACTTCTCGACTTTGTCCACTACATTCTTTTCCAATGAAGGGGCCCCCTCAGGAAAGCTGGGGATTCGCTCAGGAGTTTGCAAACCAATTCCATGTCCTACATTCTGGTTTGTCTCGTATCCGCCAATTCGGCTTGCCATGCTGATCCCCACGTATCACCTGGATCTCTCCCCTCATCTCTGGCCGACGTATTGGGCACGGTGCTAGATAGACCTAGAAACTCGATTAAAGGACACTGAATCAAAGGTTTCCTCGTCATCAACTGTACAAATACAGCAGGCGATCCAGGAGTTGGCTGTAGATCTCGCAAAGCTGGTGAAGAAATTAGATGGTGTAACCGGCTCTTTACCGAGTTATGACCAGAGGCTCTACGAGGAGGCAAGTTTTCATCGCCGTTTTGCTCTGATGAGATTGACGCCTGGCTCTAGCGCTTGCGATCCTTGGAGAATGATCTGAACGCTTTGAGGACGAGTGCTACACCGAAATCTAAGTTCACGTTCAGGAGGACGGCGAAACCGTCCCCCTCTCCCTCTACCCTTACCCCTGGCTCTGACTCTAGTTCTACTCTTACATCGGCTCGTGAGGCAACCAGTTCGACTGCATCCTTAACTCGCGATTCTGGATCTGTTGCTATCTCGACACCGACCTCAGCCTCGGCCTCAATCTCTGCTCAATCTCCAGGAACAGGTACAACCAACCCTACCGTGTCGTTAACTGGGAAAGAGGGTCAATACCTCGACACCTGTTCTTTACCCCTCGGCACTTTGTTCCCTCCGTCGTCACAATCTACCACATCACCTTCAAGCCTGACCTCTGACGTCACAATATCCGACATTCAAGGATGCATCATTAATCTCTTACCATTATCCCAGCAGCCAGAAACTCCCCAACTCAACGTATCTGCGGTGCACATCAATGCAGTTTCGGATTCAGTTTTGTTGCTACCTTTGGTCAAGGGGAGTATCATGATGCATAATATCAAGAATTGCCTGATTGTCGTTGGGTGCCATCAGGTATGCTATTCGTCGGATTTTATTCAAATGCTTTACAGACCTTCTCGTCATAATCAGTTTAGGATGCATACATCCACCAATGTAACAATATACCTCCAGATACCATCAACACCCATCATAGAACATTGTTCGTCGCTCAAGTTTGGGTTGTATCCTTTGGAACTGGTCGTATCAACAGAAGATAGGGCCAAGGTAATGCACTCTCCTCTGACTCTTCCAAGTCATTTTTAACTAACAGTTACATTGACAGGTTAAGCCTTTCAATGTACAGGACTTCTCGCATATAAGACCCACACCTTCCCCTAACTGGAGGATGCTAGAGGAGGATGAAGGCAAGACGAAGGAGGACTGGCCATTGACGAAATTAAATGACCCGGATACGTTGAAGAACGCTATTGAACGTTTGTTGGTATGAAGTGGGTCGGTCCAGGGGTTGAATTCTGTAGGGTACGACAACCTATATGTGTTATATAGTTGCAGGCTTCGCTTATCACGACTTGTATGCCAGAACGTAGGGACATGGCACTCAAGAATCTCTTGTGCTCATTGTTCCATACATCTATGTGCACATAAGTACTTGATAAGGCGCTCGGACACGGCTGCACCTCCGCCTCAAACACCGGCATGCGTTATGATATCACCGAACTTCCGCCGTGTGGGCGGTATAAAGCTACCTTCGGCCGTGGACCGAGCATTAGTGCCCACTTCTCAGCTTCAATTCTAAAGCGGGAGCGTTCGGCTGACATTGACGCTCTTCTTCGACGAAAATGATCGCGACAGTCGGTTTTTTAGCTCCCCGCGTGTGATCTCGTTCTCCACCTCCTCGCAAACCCCGCACCGTGGGGGTTGTTGGGAAGGCTGGGACTTGACACGTATTATTCCTGCTGCAGCGCGTTACCCATGCGCTATTAGTCGAACTACCTGGACAGGCCAACGATAAAATGAGAGCAAGCGTACACGATCCATCAGCTCACCACCCCTAAATCAAACCGTTATTGGCTCTTTATCGGTACCGCGACGTACGCTACATATTCAACAGCCCGGTGAGCATTCATTGAATTTCATTTACACCTCATGTCCTAAGTGGCGTTTACCTGCTGTCCCGTTGTACGTGTCCATCCTGCCAGTGACGACTCCATTCATACGAACCTGGCCTCACTAACACCCCTCCAACAAGTCTGACATCTACTCCACTGCTCCATCTCATCATCCCACGGGCCAACACACACAAGGGATCGTTATTGGTTTCAAAACACGTTTTCGAAGTTTTTAAGCTCAAGAATGGACGGCGGTGGTGACATTCCAGCTCCATGTTTTACGGCATGTTGTGGTTTCTTCGGTACGTAGGTCCCGATTCCGATCCAGGGATTAAAGTTTGGCTTGTCCCTTGCGAAGCTTCGGACTTCCTAGTCGTTATAAGCGCCTAACGATTCCGTTATTACCCCTTGTAGTCACATGCTGTACCTCTTCGTGTCAAGGCTGGTGGAATTCGAGGATGGGTAAGCAGTTTACGCTGTAGCTTTGGCTACTTTGGCTCAACTAGCCTCTTTGGATGCTATGCGTACTCGCCTTTCTTACTATCCCATTATCGATTCCTGCGCGTGCTCCACCGCCATCGTCTGACACAGGACACAGCCAATCTGCTGGAAAAGATAGTGGAACGGACAGCTGGTGATGGGGCCGCTGCAATTGCATCTGTAAATACTCAGCTGGCACCTGCTGCACCAATGTCATATTAAATCTCCAATGGCGTGCATTTGGTGAAATCGAGCAAGCACTATGGGGCGCTAAAAGCTGGTGTTTGGGCGATGGTTTTATTTTCCATATTTCCGCGAATCACTATCAGAACGCGGCTCCTCTCCCTAGTACGTCGGTGCATTTCGATGGATAGGATACATAGCGGCATTAAGCGCGCTAAGCTACAGAGGACATTTGCGACATCGGTGAAACTAATCATTGTTCAACAACATTCTATGGGGCAGCGACCGCTCAGCGCCCCCCGCCCAAACTCTTTATGTCTGCGTCACGATTAGTGTATGATACGCTGAGTGCGCAGTGATTAATTAGGGTTCACGAGTAAAGTTGATGGTTGGGTTTGGGTTTACGGATTGGGTGGTAGACGAAATAGGGCCTCTAGGCTCTTGTGGGGCTGGCCCGTCATGGCCACTAGCGCCGGAACTCCCGCTGGAATCTGCGCTAACGATTCCGTAATTATGCATAAATGAGGACCACCTATCATCAATCATCCCACCTTCGCCTACGGGGTGCTGTTGATACAGTGGATTGAGGTGTTCTTGCCTACCGGACGAAGCTGGCGCGGCTTGCATGCCAAAGGTGGGAGCAGGAACTTCGCGAAAGAGACCGTCCCAGCCTCCAGAAAGGTCGGCGAATGTCCTTGAGGTTTGCATTGGTACATCTTCCTCATTGCGGCTGTGGGCACTAGCCTGCATAACTCTTGGGTTGATTCCGAGGCTAGCCCCTAAAGGCAGAGAGGAGGAGGAAGAG
>KB722766.1:276583-296013 GCA_000349905.1 Volvariella volvacea V23
GCGGGTACATATAATACATTTCCTTTGCTTCAATGTGTTCTTGCGAGTCTGACGTGAAGCTTATTGCATCCCCCTTCAAACACGTTCCTTTGTGGTGCCTCAACTACGGCCAACAATGCTGTGCATAACTGGATTGTCTACATGCCAACGTGTACCTCGCCTGGTGCGCACGCCGATCACATCTCGCTCGTTACTTTTGTGCAATACCATTACCACCACCAACCGGGAAACAAAAACCGACTTACGCAAAACCACCTTTGTCCGTTCACGATATTTTGTGACCTGTGCGTGTGTTCCTGAACGGCCGAACCCTACCAACAACGCCAACCATGACGCCACCACCACGGCGTGAACCCCGTTCAAAACCAAATTCAATGTTCATTCCGCCCAAAAAACGCGTCAAACAAATTCAACGACTCCAACGCGAACGTGTGCCTGCTGTGTCTGCGCAACCGCCCCACCAACCCCCAGATCATGAGACTGCGGCGTCAGCTGTGCGGAACCTCAACAACGTGGATGTTGGGGGCAGGCCGCTCCGCATTGATCTTGCAGATTCCGATCCATTCCTCGAAGGCAAGACCACAGTGCGAGGAGAACTAGTAGACAGCGGGGGAGGATCTTCCGACCGATGGGGACGTGGACGAGACCGTGATCGTGACCGTGACAGGGAAAGGGACCGTGATGGAGGATATGGTGATAGAAGTGGCGGTGGCGCAGGGGATATCAATGCATTCCTGGCAAGTCTTCCTCCGGGGGTCCAGGTCCCCAAGGGATCGTCTGCACTTGATATGATCAGTCACACTTTGGCCACTATGCCTCCTAATCAGCTAATGGAAGTATTGGCTCAGATGAAGGTTCGTCGCTTGCTCTAAACGCCGTCGGAGGAGGTTGTCTCGTTCCGTTATGCCGAGTCGACACATCAACCCGACTTCCCGTTGACATAATGGAACAGTTTACTGAACCTGAGTTCTCCTATTTGCTTGAACCACTAGGCATTTGTGATCACACACCCAGAACAAGCCAAGGCACTGCTCGTGGCTCATCCACAATTAGCTTATGCGCTCTTCCAATCTCTTCTCTTGAACAAAATTGTAGACCATGCTATCCTACAACGTATGCTTGAAGCAACTTCAGGGGGTGCTCAATCGCGTGGTCCTGTTCCTCCTATACCACCAGCGAGTACTCTTCCACCCCACCTTGGCGCACCACCTGCGCATACGCATACACCCGTCCCTCCCATGGCACCAGCGCACTACCCGCCACCGCCGCATATGGGGTATCCACCCCCATCTGCGTTAGGTGGGATGCCACCTCCGTCACTCGGTGTACCTCCGTCCCCAGTTATGTATCCTCACCAGCAGCAGCAAGTCCAACCGCCGCCCATACCACCATATTATAGGCCACCACCTGCTGTCACCCAGGCTCAAGCTCCACCAACTGGACCTGGTCAAGTGCCTCCACAAGCACCTGCAGGCGGCATTCCACCGCAGGGTGCACCTGAGATAAATGAGAGCCAGAGGGTGAGAGCAAGGCTCTTTTAGGCTTGTTTTTGAATTCTGATTTTGTTGTCGAATGCCAGGTGATGTTAATGCAAGTGCTAAGCCTGACTCAAGACCAGATCAACGCTTTATCAGAAACGGAGCGCAAGGCTATAATGGAATTGGTATGCTCGCATTCATAGTTAACATTGTAGCCCTTTTGTTAACTTTGGTTCTTTTCCGCGTAGCGGCAACGGTTTATGGGTACGCTTGGGTAAAGAGGGTGGATCTAGTTACTCAAACCCCAGAGAGATAGCCAGTATGAACTGATCGATGTAGTGCAATGTCTCCATCCAAGTATTGTCTAATACGAGGAGTTGACCATGGTCGAGATATCTATTCTTGTCTCAGCGCAATACATAATAGGCTCAACTAGTTCTAGCGATTTCGACAACAGGGCCTATTATGTTTCTGCGCGTAGTTACCAAAACCAGAATCCATTATGCTTTGCAGTATGCTGCTCGTTATCGGTATGTCAGATATCCGCCTAACCGATGGATCCTCGTAGGCTGGTGGCGAGATATTCCTTGCTGCGTGACTGATGCAAAGATTGAAAACTAAAATTATACCTCTATCATATTCACTGCAGATGTTATTGGTTGTGTCATCCTATCTCACGATAAAATGTTCTCCATGACTACTAAAAATCATCCTGCGGAGCAGTGATATTCCAAGGTCTTATCATTTGCTCAAACTCGAACCTGTTATTACCCCAAGCATTAGCACGAATAACAGCATTGACCTCCTGATCTAACATCCGAATGGTGAGGAACAATGCATCCTGAGTTTGGAGATATGCCACCATTTCGTTTCACCTACCATGAGGTGGGCATATTGGCCATGTAGTGATGCCCCGAGAAGAGGGTGTAGAGCTTTTTTGACACCTCATCTTGCTACTTGGGCGTCTCTGTCTTCCTGACTCCAGACAACAGGAATTCATCCCAACAACTAACTATTGGTCTAGAGGTGGTCCCATTCTGGCACCACAACTATTTACACGCCAAGGGTAGGTCAACATTATTGCTTCCTCAAAGTGCTAATGAATCTTACTTTCTGCATATTACCAAATAGTCTGAGGTCCTAACACATTATTGATCGAGTCGGCGAAGTAACTTGCTCTGCAATCGGGTATTTGAGCACAGCCATAGGGCCGAGGACCATGCAGAACTCACTCTCATATCCCCATCGCGCAGCTTCTTTCCTATCCAGACGCCTTCTACCATTCTTGAACGCCTTTACGGTCTCCTCGTCCAGCATACCCTGTCAGCCTCCTTGGATGCAAGGTTAGATTTCTCCCAAGGGATGGGACTCGGATTGCCTCGTCGCGATACCACATCTCGATACATTGTTGATACTTGTCCCATATCAGACGCTGTTGGTTGCGAGACACCTGAAATGTTGCGCCTGCGGATTATGAGCACGGGAGCAGATAAATGCGATACAAACGTACCGCCGTCATCTCCACTGGGTTGTTGATAGTCTCACTGTCGAACAAGACCTAATTCGAACATTCAATCCAGTACTCAGTAGATTCAAAAGGGATAGAAAGTGGCGTGTACCATGTCAGAACAATCGATTCTGGCTCGTTCAATGATATCACGTCACCGCATTCGGTGACCTCTTCTCCCAGGCTTTCTGTCCGATGACGCCGATGCCTATTGAAGCTACTGAAGGGTGATTGGGGTGATCTGCCATCAGTTAGCCGAGCATTTAGTCTATCAATAATAACGGAGAAGTGAAGCTGGGGGTGGCGGCATCAGATGATGGGTCTGATGACGGCAAGTTCAGAATAGTAGCGCCCAAGAAGCAGATGCATTAGTCCTCCCGCACAGGATGATTCAAAACTTCGACTCAGATGCGGGCATACCGTGCTATAGCGTCCTCACTCAAAGCTGCTCGTCCTACCCCGCAGCCGACCTCGACCAGGACCAGCTCTCGAGAAGACAAAGCGACGATCAAGCTCATTGCTTTTGAGCTCGAGTAAGTTACTGAGTGGGATACGATTTGTATGGCCGTTGTTGGAGCTGATTCTCTAGTTACACCTTGTGGCATGGTCGGCTAGATAAAAAGTATTGGGGGAAGGGCCGAGGCGCATCCTTTGTGATTGAGGATAACCTTGAGCTCGTCGATGGTTGGGTTATTCGAGATAAAAGGTCATCGATATTCTTTATTCGCCGACCAAAATCAAGAACGCTCATAATTCTACAGTGATGAAAACAACTACATAACCTTACACCGCGATGTTCCCGGTATCATACACGATATTCACAAAAGGGGCATTCAAATTGCAGTTGTTTCTCGAAACACTAGTAAGAACTTGTAAGACCTTGCATTCTTCAGCTGTGATTGGGCAAAAACTTGATTTCCCACTCTTGTTAGGTGCGATCGAGCACTTTGGCATTATAAAGCGAATGACAAGCACGACGAAACCCAACCCATCATTTCGCTTGTTACTTACGACGAGGTTAAAAATGGTGGGCATATCGTCTCTAGGTTTTGGAGTAGTTTGCGCTAATGCAGAACAGAATCGAAAGTCGAACCTTTCAAACGGATCAAAGAATGGAGCGGACTGGATTACAGAGAGATGGTGTGGTGTTTATTCTCCTGTGGCAATTGGGTCCTTATCGTCTGCTAGCTCCTATTTGATAGTGATTCCTCGGGCAGCGAGGTTCATAAAATGTTAGGTGAGCCTGCCACGATCCAAGCACCTGGCTTCATCATAATGTGCCCATTAACCCAATGTATGAGCAGGTGTGAACTTTAAGCAGCTTTCGAGGAGCACGGGCCTCTCCTGGAAAGATTATAAAGAGGCTTTAAATATCCCAAGCGATGGGAAAGATCCATATGACACACCCTTCTGTAGGCAAGATTCATTTTCACTGGCTGGTTCCTCACGCCTTTTGTCCGATAGATGGTCTACCGCCCCTGGGAAAGCTCCTAGGCTTCGGGAAATTTGGTACCGCATATGACATTGCGGACGATCCTGATGCTGTCATTAAGGTGACGAAATACTGGGTTGCAGAACTGCGTCCCAGGTTCCTCGAGATTTACAAAATGATCAGCGCGGGCAAACCGTTCGAATCCAATGGCAGTAATGACGACCAGTACCTCCTAATGATCGCATTTGAATTGTGTAATCTTCGTGATATAGGACAGCTCAAGGCACCGAGTCCGGAACACTATACGGGATGGTTTACAATCACTAAGATTCGGGGGGCGTTACTGTGGAAGACACCAATATATAAGTCTCACCCTTTCAGCATGCCTTTCCAGCGGCTCCTCAGGACTGCATGCCACCTTGCCGTAGATGAGATTGAGGAGGAGGTGAAGAAGCATGGTATCGAGCATCTGTACGTGAATACTACTTTTATTGTCGTGAGGTTTACAACTGATGGTCGATTAAGTGATGCGCATCTTGGCAATGTCATGTTCACGATGGAGGGGGACAAGCCCGTAAAGGCACATCTATTTGACTGGTGAGCTCTTCGTCTCTCAGTGCCAGTTTTGGCCTCATTACTTCTCCCAGGGGTCTCGCTGTTCGCACGAAATGGGACGGCTGTTACTATATCCGTGGAGAGGAAATCGTACCCTGGGGATGGACGGAACCAGGAGCGAGATATACTGCAGAGGAATTTGTAAGCCCCCTGGGTACTTTGCTTGTTCTCTTACGAGCTGCTGCTTTGCACAGAGGCGGTACTGGATCACCTGGATGGTCAAGACGGAATATGAGGCAAACATGAAACGACAATCGATAACCCAGGAAGATGGCATGGATTTCCTGAAGGATTTGTCGTGGTGGTTCAGGCGGGACTAGGTCAAATACGTTGAATGTAGTACTTTTCTCCAGTTGTACTTGTCTTGTGCTGCATTGGCCTGCTCTGATTGGCTAGATGGAGGAGATACGCGTTAACGTGACCAAACACGCAACACGCAAAGACCTGCCCTGAAGACCTCGGTTGGGACCCCGTCGTCCATCGTCCCTGCTTGGAACAAAGCTGGCTGCTGGTCGCCGTGTATCATCACCCCTTGTATACTGCTTATGGTCCTCAACTAATCCCACCATCGACAAAAAGAGCGCTCGCATTAAATGGCTTCTCACTCTTCTGGTCCATGGTCACCCCAAACCAACGACGGAACTACTTTTACCGGCATGTCAGATACAATAATGTCGCCCTCAAGATATTCATATTCCTCGCGTTCCGGTGCGAATCACTTTGCTGCGTCAATGCATCCATTTGACTCCATTTTTCATTCATGGTTCACCAGACTCAAACCGGTTTTCTTCAGAGGGCGATGCCGATTCCAATGGTCGAATGAGGCGTATCACAGTCTCTCCCGGTCCTTCACGTCGCAGCGACGATACCTACTCCTACTCCGACGACAACTCTATTGACGACATCGACGAAGTTGCAGCAACCCTCAGTCAAGTTGATACACACCTCGATGATACAGAGCATGCGTTGTCAGAGTGGTCTGCGACTCGTTCCCCTGCCTCCGGTTCATACACACCCTCGAATACATCTTATACCGACTCACGGACGGGCTCATATACCGGTTCATCGACATCATACCTTAACCTTCCTTCCGTCACTCGCCCTTCACGCGATCGCGATCATGGTGCCAACAGCGCCAGCGTCCGGTTGAGTAGAATCACAGAACGTACCGAAGAGTCAAG
Source organism: Volvariella volvacea V23 (assembly GCA_000349905.1). Lineage (NCBI taxonomy): Eukaryota > Fungi > Basidiomycota > Agaricomycetes > Agaricales > Pluteaceae > Volvariella > Volvariella volvacea. The sequence goes on from KB722766.1 coordinate 282,797, forward strand.
ACCCCCTTCTGCGTTATTCGGGAATAACAACGGACGTTCCAACAACCCTCCAGATGCTTTTCGACGATCCACGCTAGGCGCTTCTCTTCACACTCGTTCATCCACAGACCCAAGCGCAGATCGTACTTTACCACCCCCTGGTCGAGCTACTGAACTCATCACAATGTTCGAAACAAATAGTCCTGGTGGCGGTCATACACGTTCAACTTCTTCCCCTGGTCTCCGTTCTCCCAGTCCCTATCATACCCGTAGTGGTTCAGGCTATAGCTACGGCTCGACCACGCCCTCTTCGCCAACAAAGTCCCAATTCACTTCGACGTCTGCAGTCAATTCGAGTCTTTTATCTCCACCCTACACTGGTACCGATCGTTCTCCGAGTCCTAGTACATATACCGAAAGCCGAACGGGATATCTGAGCCCAAGTACATTCACTCAGACTCAAACTCCAAGCACGTTCTCACGTGGGTTTTTTATCTCCTTCCAATGCTTTCACTCATGTCAATCTCGATCCCTTAGGCTCGGGAACAGGTCTATTTTCAGGAACAATCTCAACTCTGAGAAGGCCGACTTTGAATGCACTGACTAGATCTCCGTTGGATTCGGTCAAGAATTCCATACAGCTTTGGAGGGAACGTCCTCGTACTGCTGGATCACCACCGAAAAACAACGACGGGTCCCTGAGAAAACGGGCACAACAGGCCGCCGCAGCTGCGAGACTTGATAGCGGTGAGCCAAGACAGCAACGGAATAACAATGTCAGTGCTAGGCCTTCCCCCTTTACAAATCAAGGAAGCGGAAGTGAGACGGTTAGGGCGAGTAGCGGGAGTGGAGGTGAAAAAGGAAAAGGGAAGGAAAAGGCGAAGGACGGGGATGAGCTCAGTATCAAGAGTGGAGTTGGGGTTTTGCCTCCTGAATTTGATGTTGGAACGTTGACGCCTTATACTCAGACTAACGAAGCTGTGAGATCTATTTTTTGTTGTTCCAAGTGTTGTGCTCATGCATCGTTTTTAGCCATTGCGTATTGGTTTGCTATGGTATCTTAATGTCCACGCTGATCCTCCCTACCGCTGGAGACGCTGCCAGGCCCTTCTCTACCCACATCGTCTCCTTCTGTCATGGTTAGCTCCAGGTGGAGGACGTGGTATAGTCGTTCTCGACTTGTTAAACTGCACCACCGTTAAGCCTACGCCTTCACCTACTCATCCGAGTGCGAAAGAGGATGTAGGTACGATTGCTGCGAAGATGCAGAGTAGCGAGAAAGGCAAGAGGGGCGAGGCGCAGCAACCATTGATGGACATGTTGGTGCCTTTCCATATGATCTATGAGGATGGTGTGGAGAGATTGGCGGCGGAAAGTTTGCTGGAGAGGCAGAAATGGATCAACGGAATTTTGTATGTGGACAAGTTGATTTTCTCTGTGTGCAATTCACTGACGTGGTATACAGGGAGTCTGTCAATCTTCCAATTAAATCCATTCCAGGGTCTATTCGTGAATCTATGCATTCCCTCCATACCATCCATACCATGAGGTCGCAGTCCCCAACAGGTTCAATTCGTACCATCCGCTCCATGGACAGTCGAACGAGCGTTCATTCCATTGGGTCACCCTCAACAATCTTTGTCCCTCCGGAAAGCGAAATGGCTTCAATCAACGATGACGATTTTGAGACGAGGTCGACTTTAACGTCCGTTTCGAGGAATAACACCAGAGTTAACCGGGGCGCTTCTATCCGGAATCGTCAATCCCTTGTTGTTCCTGGGGCGCAGTACGATAGAACTGTAGACGACACAGTTATCAACAGTCAAGGGGAGTACGTATATGCGGGTGATAGGAGGGTTATTGCCCCTCTTTCACGAGGAAACTCGTTGAGGTTGAGAAGAACAGGGAGTATGACGGATTTGGACGACGAATTCGTCAGTGCGAGGAATTCAGCCAATATCAATCCTCCTGGTGTACCTGATGTGACTAGGAGAACCAGCCAGAGGATTAGCGGAGCCAGCGGCGATTTCATCTCTGCGAAATCGGCACTTTCGAGCAACAGGAACTCTAAAACATCTTTCCAATCATTCCAGACCGCTACTTCTGGTCCTGGGGAGGCAGACGAGACTTTCCACTCCGCGAGTGCAGGAAGTAATAGGAACTCGGGGATTTCGAGTGGTTCTGGAGGATATGGGACTGCTACTTCTACTGGTGCCCCTGGATCGGCAGGGAGTGGGTCACATGGAAATAACAGATCGTCGTTTTATTCTCAGGGTTCTGACTCGCAGCAGTCTGGGTCTACGAGGGACTCGTATAATTCTACTTTTACGCCTACAGGTGGAGGCTTGACGGGTACGATGGATCGGGGGACGACGACGTATAGTGCGACAGGATCATACACGGGCAGTGTAAATGGAAGTGGTAATGGTAGCGGAAGTGGAAGTGGAAGTGGGAGTGGAAGCAGGACGATAACTGGCTTTGGGCCAGGCACGAGGACCAGCATGCTCAGCACTCATTCTGGGACCAGCGGCAATATGTCAACAAGTAACCCCTCGACGAGCACAAGGAATAGTTATACAAGTGGGACGGATATTGTGCAAAGTTCAATGTCGTTTAGGGGTCCTGAATCGGCTTCGTACTTGGGAGATTCACATGACGATAGCTCAACTTTTACAGGGTCTAGGACAGAGTCGGGTATGTTATGTTGATGAATATTAGTATTTTGACCGGTACTGATGCTAGCTATTTTTGTAGGAACATTCACTAGAACGGGCGGAACGTTTACCGCTACCGGAATGAGTGGTGGACCTAGCAACAGTTCTGGCTCCGGCTCCGGCTCCGGATCGGGATCTTCAACGCTAACAGCACCATCAAGATCACTCTCGAGGCATCATGAGATACGCCGAAGATCTGGTACAAGTCCTCGTGGTCGTAATGGCAGAAGTCCAGGTGTATCGCCCTCTGCGAGTTCAGAGAACTTGTCCGCGACTATGTCTCCAGATGATTCGGTGTCTGTATCTGGTGGTGGCTCTGGCTCTGTAACTGGATATGGGTCTGGATCAAATTCGAGTTATACGTATAGCCCAAGTCAGACGGGAAGCTACACACCCCAAAGTCAGAGCGATATGATGTCACGGACAGGTATTGAAAGTGAGGGCGATTCGGGGAGTTACACATATAGTCCAAGCCAAACGGGAAGCTACACAGCTGGGAGCTATACAGTTGGAAGTAGCACCTACACTCCTGGAACCGAGAGCTACACTATTGGAAGCGGGACATATACTCCTGGGAGCAGCACTTATACGCCTGGAACGCCTAGTACCAATGTTAGCGGGAGTGAGAGTAGGAGTGGAGGTGGAAGCGAGAATGGACCGTATACACCCTCCTCTCAAGCCGGTTCAATAGTCTCGGGCTCTCGAACAGGCTCAGGCTCTGGAACAGGAAGCTATACGCCTAGCGATTCGTACACCAGGTCAGCATACACCTATGATTCGAGGTCCCAGAGCAGCGGAAGAGGGAGCTACACGCAAGGTAGCGATAGTGGAAGTTATACAAGGAGTAGCGCTGTTAGCGGGACGGGAAGTTACACTCCCAGCAGTGGAAGCTATACGCCGAGTAGTGGGAGTTATACCCCAAGCAGCGGAAGTTATACCCGTGGTGGCACTGATAGTATGATCAGCGGAAGTGGAAGTGGTAGCGGATCCGGCTCAGGTTCGAGTTCGGGTTCAGGTTCAGGCTCTGGGACTGGAAGTTATACTGGAAGCTACACACAGACCGGCTCCTATACCCCAACCGGAAGTTATACACCCACCAGTGCAAGTTATACCATGACTCAAGATTTTACGACCAGTAGTCAAGAATACTCCACCACCCTCACCAATACTATCACACCTTCTACCTCTACTGTCGCAAGTGACCGTGCAAGTTATTCCGCCAGCAATACCACTATCCTAGGCAATGCCTCAAGTGAAACGGGTTATGATATTTGCCAATCGTCGGATCTGTCGACTATGACGCCTCCTGTTTGTACCACGGACACTATAACACCGATCACTAGTTCGCAGTCAGGAAGTTCTAGGACTGCTGGTGATCGCGCTGACACTGCTTCATCGAGGTCTTCGACTTATCTGACCGTAGACAAATATCGTGACGCCTCTCCTGGGGCTAGTACGGACTATCTTTCGGTTAGGACGCCTTCCTCTATCGCGTCATTTAAGTCGTTGCCTGATGAGGAGGATGAACAAGAAGAGATTGAGGTGGCGAGGGAGTTGGAAGGGAGGTCAGAGTATGAGACTGCACCAAGCTACAAGACTACATCTGAGAAGGTGACCCCTATGACGGAGTATAAGACTGTTGCTGGTGTTACGGAAGCTGCAGAGACGGAATATTTTACGGCTCCTCAACCTCCCACTTCTCGTGCTTCTACTTCTCGCGCTCCTAGCTCTGTTGCATCCCACATATCTCCATTGCCAAGTGAGCCAGAAGAGGACGTACAAGTGGAAGAAGAGGAATCAACAGAGCGAGCCACAGAGACTGAACAGCGAACAGAAGAATTCGATACGGTGGAGAGATGTCCTACTGACCCCGAATCAATTCCCTCAGCACCACCGACTCCCCGCCCTCCACCCGCCCTTCCACCACCCCGCTCCCCGCCCCGTGTTTCGCCTCTTCCGTCACCCAGTGAACCGGAGCTGGAGGCGGAGCCTGAAGAACCAGAGCCTGAGGAATGGATACCCGAATTAGATTATAGGGATGAAGACGACTTATTGGACACTCAAAGCGAAGCTCCTGAGCCTGTGCCCACACTGTCGAGGATGCATACTATCAGGACCAGTGTTAGCTCGTCGCCATCTGTCAGGCATTCCCCAGCCCTGCACGCATTGCCTCCTCCTGCACACCATTCGCCTGCAATGTCAGCCTTATCGGATGTATTGGCGCCCACACCATTCCCAGCTTTTAGACGTGTAGAGGCTGAATCGCCAGCCCCGACTTCAAGTTTGTCGAGTGGTCCTACTCCATCAACTTTTCCCCGAACTGTACAGGCTACGACTACATTATCTACATTGTCCACCTCATCTTCGCCCATGTCTAGTTCAGCCATATCACCTTCATCATCCTCTTTGACACTCTCATCAGTAACACCATCGTCAGTAAGACCCTCATCAGTAACGCCTTCAAGTACACTCTCTTATCTCAACCCCACTTCCACTATTCATACGAGCACACCGTCGGCTTCGTCAATTCCTACGAGTTCTACTTGGACGAGCTCATTATCTCCCATATCTTTGGGGGGAACGCCCGCAAGTCTTGCACAAACGCCTTCAGACTTCACGATATCTGATCCAGAAATCAGATTCCCTCGTCAGCACTTACCCTCAGAGACATCCATCGCTGGTCCAATTACGCCCTTCACTCCAGGCTCGGATGCCCTTCCACCTATTCCTAGTCCTCAGGCCTGGGCAGAAGAGACAAATTTCTCCTACGAGTCTTCAGTGTTGAACCCTTCGCCATCAGTTGGATCAAGAGCTTTCGCTGAGCCGCCGGACAACTCATTTGAAACGTCCTTTTTGAGGCCAAGCGGCTCGGTGGTGTCGTCTATTGATAGGTTGACTACCATACCAGAATCAATTGCGTCGACTGAAGTGATGCGTCCTGTTCCCCTTCCCGCTGCACAGGAGCCTCAACAACCTAGCGTTCGTCCAGCACCAGTCCCCAGTATTGCTCCTGCACCGGTTATGCCAGTGAGGAGGCCAGTACCAGTGACACTGAGGGACGATGGTCCGGTTTCTCCCCCACCGCCGCCACAACGACAAGTCCAGCCTCAGCCTCAACCTCAACCTCAACCGCAACCTCAACCGCAACCTCACCTGCAACCAGAACCGGAACCGGAACCTCAACCTCAACCTCAACCGCAGCCACAAGTGCCGGCAACTACGAGGCCAATTTCAGCCCCTGCTCAGCAATCACCCCAACGGAGCCCAAGACCCCTCCCTGCTCGTCCTACTTCCACACTTGCACCTCCTATCCGATGGTCTGTTATTTCCTCGTCGTCATGGACAACCAGTTCCAGTGCTTCGAGCGTCAGTAGTCCTATGAGCTCATCTGCACAACTCCTGAGGACACCCTCAAGCGCGTCCACGATATCACAGCTATCCTCTGCGTCCATGAGTTCATCCATCTTTGATTCGAGTTCATTAGTGGATTGGTCTGAGGATAGTGATGAGGCTGAGAGAGCGAGACAAAGGACAAGATTAGAGCGGATTGATAGGCCACGCAGACGGGAGGAGACACCACCTATCATGATTCGACCTAGAGAGCTGAGGGATGAAGGGCGATCAGAGAGAGATGACGAAAGGAGTGAAAGATCGTTTGCTGCTCCAAGTGTGTCAACTATACCCTCTCTGTTGACTACTCCTAGGGCCTCTAGAGCCGGGTCGGTAGCAAGGGTTTCGCTCGCGTCAAGCTCTCGTTCGGTATGTGCCACTCCTCTTGCTTGTCAACGTCTTTGCTAAATTCAGTTATGAACTTGTAGGGCACGCCATTAATGCTCCCTCCTAGGACTATGAGTGAGAGTGGTAGGAGCGCAAGCACCGTTAGGCCAATCTCAAGGAGGACTACGCCGTCTGTCAGTGTTGGGACGCCTCAAGGCCTTTCACCATCCACGAGACCAACACTCATCACGGAGGCTTCAGAGAGTGAGCCAAGCATTATGACCGAGCGAGATATCGCCAGGGACTTGGAACGACTAGCTGATGAGCTTAGGGAATATGATCAAGGGAGGAGAGAGGAGAATAGAACGATTGCAGATAATGTCCGGGCACTGGGAGATCAACTCAGGGATTTATCGGATTTCCTACGAAGACCCCGCACCCCACAAATGCAGCCCGCGCCCCCTCCAACGACAGTCATAGTTCACCAGCCGCCACCTCCTCAGTCTGTTCGTGCACCGACAGAAAGTCCTCAGACCACCCATACCCCATTAGGTACCTCCCGAACGCCAACTCCAACCGTCCAGCCAAGGGAGATTACTCCTCGGCCTTCTGCACCGCTTACACTTGCACCACCGCCGCTCACAATTTCGCGATCACCCAGTGTCTCTAGTTATACTTCATTCTTATCCTCTCATCACTCTGATGAATCATTGGAGGGCTTTGAGGAATCAGAACCCCCAACTTCGCCACAGCAATGGTCGGACCCACGGTTGACAATAACAGACGAGTCGGTCTCATCTTTCCACGACGTTGATGCCACCACCGAGTCTTTCGAATCCTCCACTACATCCTCTCCGCCATCGTCATCTTCCTCATCCTCCAGCGGCTCGGATGGTGAAACGGAAGTAGCAACTCCTAGGGCTGCGCCAAGCTCTCCGGTAGTTCATATCCAGCCCGCAGAACCTGGTCCAGATCTTTTGACGCCCTTAGACGGGATTAAAGATCAGTTGGATGCTCTTAGAGATGGTCAGATTGCCACATATCAGATGCTCGAAATGCTTCGTGAGCAACGTGATCAACCATTCCAAATCGATAATTCAGAGCTTGAGAAAAAGATCGTGGATATTGAAAACTTGCTTCACGAGTTATTGGAAGAAAATCGTTCGAAGGCCCCTCAAGTCATTTATCAAGATCGTATCCCTCCTTCTCCTGCAGTCGATGTTCGTCCACCCCCGTCAGAGGTATCAGAATCCACTATCGACACTAGTGATACACTTGCTCAGCTTAGGGATGTGTTGGCCGGGTTCAGGGATTCGTTGTACATGCCAAGGCCCATGCCCTCGACAGGTCAGCCGCTAACGGAGCAACTGGACTCTATTCTAGCAATGGATGCGAGCGTTCAGGAGACCGATATTGCGCCTCCCAATCCGTTGATTCCCTTCCAGTATCAACCAGGAGCGGCTCCATCTAGCACTCGCAGTGCAAGCCCGGTTATATCCATTAGACCTCCAACAGTGCCTGTTTATATCCCGATTAGACCGCCACCAGGTGCGAGGCGAAGAGATAGTCTGCGTAGTAGACGAGGTGCAAGAAGGCATTCCCAGCCTGTAATGCCAGATCATCCAGGAGGAACACTAACTACGACAAGTTCAAGCCCACACCCCGGAAGTCGCGAAGAGCAAGCCATTCCCCCTGCCCCACAACAATCCGCCCCACCTCATGATGAATACGACGATCGGGAGCAGGAGCCGGAGCCAGAGTCAGAATCGGAGTCAGAACCAGAACCAGAGCAACAACCGCCTGAGATCGCGATGGGGGATCTGGGACGCTCAACAACTCCCGCTCTGGCTTCCATCCCTGGACCTTCTATGGAGCCAACGACAGATACATTTCCTACGGCTCCAAGAACTAAGCTGCCCCCACCTCAACCAATCGTAAGTTGATTGTCGGGGCTGAGTCTGTTGCGAGCTAAAGACGATTTATAGGATTTTAACCAACCGATACCTGAGTCGCGAGCATCTTCCGCCCCTGCAGATGTTAGGGGCCCTTGGTATCATCCAACGGTTCGTGCTATTGCTCCTTTATAATGCTGTTCGTTTGCTAATCGTTTGACAGCGCTCGGAGGGAACAGAGTCTCCCGAGGAAGCAACCGCTCCCATTGTCCCACCACCACCACCTATACATCGTCCAGAACGTACCTCAAGGAGGAGTCGACGTCAAGAACGCCCTCCTACTGGGCCCCCGGCTACCGCCCAGGCAGGACCTGCATATTTGCCTATGCCTGTAAGATGTCACTTTCTTCTAGTGATGCAAGGCGCTAAATACCCCGCACCCGCAGCCCATTGTGCAGTTGCCCCCGTTATTTGATTCTCTGTTGGGCGTTTTAAGGGTTTGTGGTTTCTGATTTCTCCTAGTCGTTTTTTTTTTCTCATAAACCAGTAATGCAGGAAAACCAAGAAGCCCAACAGGCCACTGTTCATCAACAGCGGGAGTTGATGCGCTATATGCGAGACTTGAATCAGTGGTTGGAGCGAGATGTCAACAACCGTCATACAGAACTGCAAGAAGTTGCCGCCAGGATTGAAGAACTCCGAAATCAGCTCGGCCAGCAGCAGCAGCCACAGATACCACAGCAACCACAGATACCACAGCTACCTATTCATCCTCAGTGTAAGGACCTACCCTCGCTATCTACCTGTCTGTGATTGACAATATCTTAGACGCTGATGATGAATCAGAAACCGAAACTGAAGAGGATGATGGTCGAGGAATGGGGGCGATACCTCCAGCTCATCCATACCCGCCGTTCATACCACAAGTATTTGTGCCCCAAGCACAGCAGCCTGTGGTACCTCCTCCTACCACTCATCATACACCGGCGCCCGTGCAGGCTGGTGGTCCGCCTGTAATACCTGGCGGTGTTTCTCAGCCTCCAATGGGGGGTCCACCCGTTATCCCAATTGCACCAGGGACACACCCTCACCACACTCCGTACCAGGCAGTTACGCCTGTGCCTGCAGGCCAGCCACCCTTCGTGCCCTCACACGGGACAAGTTCAACAGGATCTCGTGACCAAGGCCCTTCTTATAGCCCCCATAACCTGCGCCCAGTCGGTCCCAGCTCTCCTAGCACGAGCATTGAGAGTAGCGAGGACGACAGACACCATCGCTACGGTCAGGCTGACGGTCCCTATAGTCCACCACCAGAACCCCCTCTCCCGTCTACCGCTGGGACCCTCCAACTACACCCCAGTGTCGAAGGACACCCTCCGCGATCTCCTATCGAGATAATACAACTACCTCCTCCCTCAGCACCGCCTCCCTCGCAGCAGCAACTTGTGCCAGCGCCATCATCAGGACAACCAACATATATTATCCAGCAACCTGGCCCAGTTCCCTATCCAGTGCATTCAACTTCATCAAGTTCAAGTTCACATTCGTCCCCTGCTCCAGCTGGTCCCACCCACGTTGTTACCCAGCACTCCCCTCCCCCGACCACGCCAGGGAGTCGGGACAGTAGGAGTCACCCTACAACTATCGAAGTTGACCGGTCTCAGACAGGCTCCCCGAGCAGATCGCACTCCAGGCGTTACACAACCTCTCCTTCACGCGGGTATTCACATCAAGGCAGCAGGTATTCTGATTCATCTCGTACCCATGGGCGCTCCGGTCGGTCAAGCCACTCGCGAAGAAGCTCCAGCTCCTCAAGTTCGAGTTCGTCATCCTCAAGATCCTCCCGCCGCCACCGCCCATCGCGATCAGATACCCAGTCAACGCATGGACGTCACTCCCGCCCCGCTTCGCCTCATACCCAGTTGCCATCCACTACCGTTGTAATTCCGCCGATGCCAGGTGGGCCTATCCCTGGTGTGCCCATGCCTGCGCCTATGCCTGGCATGCAACCATCGATTCCAATGCCTATGTCAACACTTGCCCCGATGCCAGTGACAGCATCAACGCCATCGATGCAACCCCCTCCTCCTGGACCCATTATTGTGCAGGTACCTTCACGGCCATCGTCTACAGAATCAAGTCACAGTGCTAGAACATCCCGGTCATCTGGGTCACATCGTACTAGCTACCCACCACCACAAACATATCCCCCAGCACCAGCTCCGGGTCCTGCACCGGGTCCTGCGCAACCAGGAACAGTTATACAACTCCCAGGACCGCCTATGCCTATGCCTAGCATTCCTGCAGCCCCAATCGGGCAAACACCTGCATTTGTTGTACAACCTTCGTCGTCTGGAAGCAGTGAAAGCGGGGACCGTCACCCCCTAGTTATTCGTAGCGATTCACCCAGCCGTCAACCCACCTACATATCATCTGGGCGTCGGTCTGGTCGATCCTCTAGCAGCTCTAGACGTACACAAGCACCTCCAGCTCTACCACCCCCAATAGTGCTGACCCACCCCAGCCAATCAGGTGCGCCTGCACCAGTTCATTCTCCTCCCCCTGCTCCAATGCCACCTACAATTGTTCATATGCCTGGTGCACCTGGACCGTATCCTATTCCACCACAAGGTACATATGCTATACCCCCACCCCCACCTGGTGTTTCAGGTTCCCAATATCCTCCAGGTACGAGCCAATATGGATACCCACCTCGGGATCCTCGTCGTCCAGGAAGGCGACGGAGCTATTATTCTACGTCGTCCGATTCCTATGATAGACGCCGTCCACATCGTCGTCACTCGCGATATTCTTCTCGTTCGCGTTCTCGTTCATCTAGCAGGTCGAGGACACCCCCTCGCAGACGCCATGGCAGACATGGAAGAAGACGCAGAAGCTACAGCACAGAGTCGTACACCGACTCTTACAGTCCACCCCCTAGGCACTCACGATCATCTCGTGATCCTCGTGAATCTAGTCGTCCTCACCGGATTCAACGCTCTCCTCCCTCCTCTTCTCCCTCGACTCATCCAGGTCATTCCATTATCCGAACTCATACTTCTCCGCCCCCTACAATCCGTCGACAAAGCCCTACCACGAGTCCATCACCTTCGGAACGCACAGAAAGGCCACCAAGCAGGACCAGTACGGTACACGGAGCTGGTCCAATGGTCATTACAGTGCCAACCCAAGGGCGACCGCCAAGCAGAACGCCTACCCGACTCTCTGTGAGGGACGATGAGTCTCATGACAGACCCCAACCTAGTCGCCGACCAAGTCACTCCAGACCTCCCTATGCACCTACTACGTCCACTTATCGAGACGACCGAGACGACTACAGCGATCATGGCACACGTAGACCAACTTCACCTCACACCTCTCGTCCACCCTCGAGGACCCCTACTCGAACCGGCAGTCAACGACACCCTTCTAGACCACCCTCAAGACCATATGGCCGCACAGGTTACCCTGACCCAGATGGAGGGTCCTCTCATCCTTCTTCCTCAGATTCTCATTCTCTCCCCCCGATTAGACACCCTACTTCACCTCGCCGTCCACCGCGTTCCCCCCGATCAGACAGTTCGGACTCAAGGACGAGTTATCCATCGGGTCGTCATTCAACACCTCCCGTCCCCGTCCCCCCTCGCCGAGACACCGCCACGCCTGTACACTACGCGCAGGACGAGAGGATTGACGAAGTAATCGATCGCCTTGAAAATTTGCAGCGAGCAATGGAAGATTTGCACTCACGACCCCAGCCTCCTGTTGAGCACCACGCAGAGCCAACTCAAGAGGTTGTACATGACCCCCAATCCACCCGGCATGACGAGATTCGGAGCCAGCTTGACGAGATAATGGACAGGTTAGGAGAGATTCGAGATCATCAAAGACGGCAAGCAGACGAACAGAGAGATGATGCTGAACTCATAAGCCAGGCTGCAACAGAGGCAGTTACTCGCCATGCAGCCTCACTCGCAGATACCCTTAAGCAAGAGAGAGAAGCCGAAGCAAGAGATCGGGAAATTCTCCTTGAGGAGATCCGGCGTGCACATGCTCAAGTTGTCGAAGAGAAGGACGCTCGTATCCGACAGTTAGAAGAGGAATTGGCCCGCGCACGTGGAGATCTGGATTCAGAACGAGATCGACGCGAAGCTGATGCTGCAGAACGCCGTGCGGTTATGGACCAATTACTGGATGTGACTGCTAACGTCCAAAGAGCTCATGATCTCGTTGAAGCTCAGGCTCAAACTTACAAGGTGCAAATGGAGACTAAAGTGCAAAGACACGAACAGAAGGCTGCTCAATGGTTGGAGCTACAGCAAAAGCTTGATGCAACTCAAGAACAAATGCGACAATTAGCAGATGAATCCAGAAACGGTAGGTTGTTCTACCTGGGATACTGAGTAGCTTATTCAGACTCCAGCAGGTGTCGCGGACATCCTTGACAGGATTCAAAGGCAAAACCAAGAATTTGAGGGTATCTTGCGAGAATTGACTGAGCGTAAGTATCTGTTGCTAGATGAGTATTACTGATCGCAAGAGCCTATTTTCTCAGAGTGGCGTGCTGATTGCGAAAGACACCATAACGAAACACTGGAGGCTGTGAAGGATACGTCTCATCAACAAGTTCCGTTCAATGTTCAAGGCGTAAGGCATATCATTCTTGTGTGAATGCAGCCCTGACCCTGAATCCACTAGTACCTTGACGAATTTAGTAAAGCGTTAGCATCTGAAGTACGTTTGTTGCTTGGCGAAGTGGGTAAATTGCGGGAGGAGCGAAGATCTCTCCAACAGTGAGTTTAAAATATTTTACTGGCTCTTATTCTGTTTCAACTAAATTCTGTTCCTCCAGTGAGCTTGGGCTCCTCCTTTGCGTTAAGGCCAAGTATACACCAGGTGGAGAATTTGAACAACC
>KB722766.1:296113-342615 GCA_000349905.1 Volvariella volvacea V23
AGATTTGTAAGTTATCATGTATCCCTCGAATTTCCGATGCTGGAATTTTGTTTATTAGGAGGCATGCACCACCTGCGCCGCCGCCGCCACCCCCACCGGGTTCAGGAGGTAGTGGTGGCCCGCCTCCAGGAGAAGGCCCTCCAGGTGATCACCACAAGCCGGGCTGGAAAATGAAACCGACGAAGAAGAGTAAAAAGAACCAGCAGGCACAACAAGCACAACAAGCACAACAAGCACAACAAGCGCAACAAGCGCAACAGATTCCACAAGCACCAGGACCAAGCCAATACCCACATTTGAGTGATTTCCGTGCAGCCCGTGGCCAAGCCCAGTCCTGGACTCCCTGGTTCCGTAAGCCCTCGCCGTTAATGTTGTTGAATGTATTCCTCATATTTCTGCGATCAAATTAGCCATAAATCATCCACCTTCGACTGCCAGTAGCCTTGAACCACAACCACAATTACTTGTACCTACCGCCGCCGAAACTCAACCAACTGGGTTATTTGGTCCCCTGAGTCCCAGAAACTCAGGATTATATGGTCCATGATCAACCGCAATCCACTGTCTTATCACTGTGTGTATTCTATTGACATCACGACCACGTCACGGAGTCTGTTTCATGATCTTGGACAGTTAGTATGATATAGTTATAAAAAATCTTGCATCCTCGTATTTTTATTGCCTTGTAATGATACCAGTAGAATATACCCGATATCTACCTGTTGTGTCTTATATATCTCTTTGCAATTGTCCCTTTCTTATGAGAACCCCGTGAACTTTGTAACCGAATAAAATTTCTTATTGCTATCTGAGCCCTGGGATAGGTTGAACGCTATCGCATCAGCACCACAAAGCGGCAGGATATCCAGCTTTGTTTCGATCATATCAAAACCTCAGACACTGCTTCGTCTAGATTCGCAATGCTGACCTCTCCTGAACTCCCTTGACTGATCTTCCTGACCGCCCAACTACCCCGTAATTGCCCCTCAATTACCTCTACCTTCAGTCCACCTATTTTTTGCGATCCTGTCACCCTGATCGCGGCTTTAATTTTCCCAGGAATGTCGACGTCAGGTATTTCCACCACAGCATCCATCTCCCTCTCCTCCTCCTCGAAAGGATTGACTAAAATGGTCGGCGATTCGGCGTAATCGTATACCGCACTGCTCCTCTTGCCATCGGGCTTGGTGATATGAGTGAATGTATCCCAATTCCAGGTGTTTGAGTTGACAACTACAACTCCACCAGGACGTAGGAGGAGTGGTAGACTGTCGTAGCCATGGGATTCGCGAATATACCCCGGTCCACGTCTGATCTTCCCATCCAGCAACCCCCACCATCGTCCTTCCGGTACATACCCTTCCACCCACCCTTCTTCTTCTTGATCAAAAACGGGCATAACGAGCAATTCTGATCCTAGCATGTATTGCGTATCTGCTATCCAAGCCGCCGGATGGTCTGTTGGGAACTCAAGGAATGTTGGACGGAGGACTGGGATGCCAGTTTGATGTGTTTTGATGGCGGCGGAGTAGATATAAGGTAGGAGTGTGTGTTTGAGGTGGATGAATTTAGAGAGGACGGTGGAAGTGGAGGTTGCATTGTCTGGGTCGATTACCCACGGTACCTAAGGAATTGAAGATAAACATAGGGAAATGGCAAATAAGGGGATTATTCACTCTGTACGATCCGGAACCATGTAACCGTGAATGGCTTGATAGGGCGCCAAAGGCGAACCAGCGCTTGTAAAGTCCTGGGTTGGGCGTTCCTTCGAACCCACCTATCTAACGTGTTAAGCACGCCAGCCTCGCACTCAGTAATTAAAGGCACGCACCAATATCATCTGAAAGAATACAAATGATAAATCAGACATGCCTGGATTGCTCTGCGATCAATACTTACGAGCCCAATATCCAAATCCACACAATCCCAAACTCATTCCACCTCTCAAAGTCTCCGCCATAGCCTCGGGCGTACTCATCGGGTCACCGCCCCAATGTACAGGGAACCTCTGACATCCCGCCGTTGCCGATCTAGCGAACACCAAAGCTTGATTTTTACCTTTATATGTCTCTATAGCCTGAAAAGTGACTTTGTTGTAAAGGAAGGGGTAGTAGTTGTGCATTTGGGTTGTATCGAATGCACCTGAATTGTAGTATACTGCGTCGGCGATTGGGATGCGTTCGCCGAAATCGGTCTAGATACGGCAGCAAGTTGAGAGACAACAGGAGCGCATGGAAGGGATTGTCACCTTAAAGCAGTCTACTCCAAGATCCATGAGTCTGTGCAGTTTGGACTGGTACCACTTGCACGCGTCAGGATTAGTGAAATCTATAATGGCCATTCCCGCTTGCTATGCAAGGATCAGGAGATCAGCATAATGGGGGAGAGGATTGTGCTTTACCCAGAAATCGGTTTGCCAAACGCTTCCATCGCTTCGTTTGATAAAGTAGTTATTCACCACTCCTTCATCGAATATCTTGCTCTCTTGTGCAATGTAAGGATTAATCCAGACGCAAATCTAACCCAAAGGCGCGTTATTGATTCACGTTTTACGGTGGACAACCAAAACAGAAAACATACCCTATAGCCCTTCTCTTTCAACCTCCTCAACTGCCCCTTTGCATCAGGGAAAAACTCTTCATCAAACTCGTAATCGCACCAATGGAATCCCTTCTGCCAAAAACAATCAAAGTGGAATATCCCTACTGGTATATCCCGTTCTTCCATTCCATCTAAAAATGAATTGACGGTTTTTTCATCGTAACTTGTCGTGAATGAAGTTGAGAGCCAGAGACCGAATGACCACGGCGGTGGGAGGGAAGGTCGGCCGGTTAGGAGGGTGTAGAGCTGGATTATGGACTTGGGGTCTGGACCGTGGATTATGTAGGCTGACAGGGTTTCGTAGGGTGCTGCAATGTTGATTCTAGTCGTGCCTGCGCAAAGGAGGTTAGGATCGTTGAGTACTGAGACGAGCAAGAATGGAAGGGGTGAGGACTTACGTTCGCTTTGGACTTCGAAGCTAACAAATCCGGAGCATGGGATGAAGATACCATAACCGCGAGAGCTTAAAAGGAAGGGAACATTCTTGTACGTCAAGTCGGACGATGTTCCTCCATCTTCATTCCACATCTCTACAATCTAGGGACGACACCAGTCAGCTTCACAGATCAATCCCCAGAAAAAATAGGGGGTGCGGCGCAGGGCTTACCTGACCATTTTTGATGAAAGGCCCAAATCTCTCGCCCAGACCATAAATCTTTTCTCCCACCGAGAGCTGAAACTGCATTGTAAACCACCTCTCCCCTTTATCGACTTCCTTCAACATCTTGGTTGGGTTTAACGAGTTCGTGTTGCGCTTGATATACCCAATAGAACGCCATCCAAACTTTGTTAGAAGTTGACGATTGCTATTATCTGAAGAACGCGATATGCTCGTTGGAATCTGTGTATTATGAGAAAAAATATCGATGTTGAAGGACGCAGGGCGAGTGTCGACTGTTGCAGATATGGAATTCGTGGCGATAGTGAGAGATGTATCGGTTTTGCTCGTTCGTAAATTATCTTGTCGTTCTGACGCCTAGCACGCTTGTGAATACCCTAATCTAATGAATAGTCAGAAGGGCCTTACAAGTTTCTCGACCTCGATACCAGGGAAGAGCTCGTAATCTCCGATAACAGACGTTTTCTGCGCCTTCCAGTGGTATCCCCTCAATAATAGGACATCGGGGATCGGAGAACCACATTCTATAGTAAGCGTCGGGGTATTCAGTGTATCTCCGCGATGGTTTATTCGTTTGCTTGACTAGAAAGTAAATGAGGCCGACAGAACGCTAGAGGCATGTGCACTCTCTCGAAAAACCAACTCACGGCAATACAGCGAATATACTTCTCAAAATTCTCGCTCTTGATGATTTCCGTTGCCCAGTCGATCACAACGCCATCGGCGTTCCACCACATCCCATTTGAAAACTTGACCATCCTAGGATTGCAAAGATCCTAACCTTGAGCTATTAGCTGGAGGCGGATGAAGCCAAAGCTTAGAGGAATTGTAGTTTTATATCGTATGATGCAGGGCTCCTTAAATCGGGGGTTAATCCCGATGGATGGATATGGACGGAAAGCCATTCGTAACAATGTCCAGCTGACCACGCCGAGCAAATACCGGGATCACCACGGGGCAAGGAACTGACAGCGAAGCCAAGGAACACACCCTCAAAGCAACATCGCGGGACGTAGGTATATGAATGTTCGTTGCTCTATGCGGGCTATATCACATGAGTTGGGTGAATCTACAGCGAATAGATAAGTCTATCAATGATAGTATTCGAACTGTCTGCTAATTAATTAAACGGATGAATGGGGAGGATCGTAACATATCACAGTACCTTCGCGTCCAAGTCCTCTTTACGGTAAGAACAAACCTTTTCCTGACCCATCTACTCCTTATCCGCACCTCTCCTCCATCAATCGACCATCAGATACTGAGACACGTGAGATCCTTGATTAATCCTGGCTCTCGTTGAGCTTTGATGCTTCTGCTTTCCCTATGTAGACCCACTCTTAATCTCTGCCTTTTCAGCTTCAGCCTCTTGCAATAATATCTCCCGAAGTCGTTCGTGTAGTCCTGGC
The DNA here is from genome assembly GCA_000349905.1 of Volvariella volvacea V23. Classification (NCBI taxonomy): domain Eukaryota; kingdom Fungi; phylum Basidiomycota; class Agaricomycetes; order Agaricales; family Pluteaceae; genus Volvariella; species Volvariella volvacea. Next base: position 300,743 of record KB722766.1, read on the forward strand.
GTAAGCTGTATTACACCATCCGCTGTGCAGAATCGGTATGCAGGCATCGGTTGATACGTGTCGGGTAATATCTACTCGAGTAGATTGAGTGGGGAGAATGTAGATCATAAGCCTTACTGACCTTGCCGTCTTCCACCAGGACTGTAGCTAAGATATCATCCGGATCCCCTATCCTTCCTAAGGGAGGTGGATTGCGCTCATCTAGCATACAGGGTAAATGTAAGAACAGCGCATACATGCACATAAGTCGAAGAACGTACCATGTATATGCATCCATCCATGTTGCAGCTGTATTGCACCATTGATCTGTATTTCGTCCACACCATCCCTGAGTCCGCTTCGTATTGCCTCATGCAATATTTCTTTGAACCGCGCTGTTCAGGATTTCGTTGTACGTAGAGATGGCCAATCCATAGGCGAAAACGAGCAAGTCGGCGTGTGTACGTCAAAGTAGTTTCCAATTAAAGTTCAATACAATCAATTAACGTACTAAAACGTATTTCCAATAATAACTACTTACGATTCTCTCTGAAATCATTCAACCCCGCACCTTCTGCCTCTACCTCCTCGGGCAATGATCCCTCCATATGTTCGCTCTGGGCTGCAGCGCTAGTTTGAGCGGGTAGCCATCCAATTATAGTTTTTGAATCCTTCCTCGGAGGTGAGCCAGGTAGAAAAGAGATGGCGAATGCAGGCAGATGAGATGAGGATGCAGGTAGCGGAGTGGGTGGTTCTAAGAGATGATAGAATAAATCCGGGCGTGAAGGGTCGGAAAATGACGTTGATGAGGGTGGTGGTCCGTCGAGGTTCGGGTTATGACTTTGAATCGGATGGGTGCCTTGAAGTACTTTTGGGCTTGACGTGGAACTGAACAAAACCTTTTGCGTCCTTGCATGGCGGGTATTGAAGGCAGGAAGAGAACCAGACCGAGTTAGGTGGAGTGGAATTGGGAGTGTGAACAAGGTGCGCGTATGTGTTGGGAGCGCCCTTGGTGGTGTGTTGCTCAAAATCCTAAGACATGAACGAACAGGGAGCATGTTTCAATGCGAAAAGGACTTGCGTGCGCTGGACGAAGTCGGCTTGTGACGAAGAGTATTTGCACATGTTAGATCCCAAGGGCGAAGTCGTGATGCTACTACCATTTATGGGCAAAATTATCGCGACTGATGGGCTATTACTAGCCTTCACCGTCCAAGAGACGCGAACCCAATGATTCATTTCCAAATAATAATATATACAGGTAACTGTATCGATGTCATGATACTGTGGGTGCTCTAATCTAGTATTATGGCTCCGCGTCGACACCTACAAAATTCCTGGTATCAATCTACTTGGGACTCTCTTTGCATACTCTTCCCACTCCTTCCCAAACCTCCTCTTCAAAATTTCATCCTCTTGGTCCATTCTCACCACCGACAAAAAAGCAGTTCCGATGCAATACAAACACCAGATGTAAACCAATCGCGAGATCCATGGAACTTCTCTAGCGCCGGTACTGTGGTACCATATCCCTGGACTGTAGATTATAATGCCGCAACCGACCGACATCATCATTGCGCCCAAATATGAAGGATGTCTGGCAAAAGAATATGGCCCAGAAGTAACGAGTTTGTGCTCCTTCAATTCAGTAACAACCACTGTGAAGTATTCCTTCATGACGTCGTAGCATTTCTGGCGTATGATTGAACCCGAGATGAGCATTGCACTGCCGATCAGCAGACTCAATCCGAGATGAGGGGTTGACTCTCTGTGTAACATTCTGTGTCAGATTCTACCAGAACAAGTTGCAGCGACGACATACAAGCCGAGGGTGTTGGTATTAATACCAAATGCCCGCAAGAATGGGACAATGGTGTCTTGCACCAAGGTGGGATTATAGAGGTGTAATATATTCACACAGTTCCACAACACTTCTACTCCCATGAACGCGACATACAGCCACTTTAAAGTGATATAGTGAATGTCGGTGCGCGATTTATCTAGTCACTGCTTACCTTCATTACTTGCAGCATGGCCACCATAGCATCTAGAATCCTCCGCGCTGCCCCTCTCGTTGGTACAAGTCCGCTCTGGACTACTTTTTGTCCCTCCTTTGGTGGTGTGGTGCCCTGGTAAAACGCCCATCCGCCCACAACCGCTAGCAGGGATTTCAATACGAGCAAGATACACGATTTGGAGAAATGCATATGGCTGATGAGTGAATATTAAAGGTGTGCGCTTTATTCGTGGATGTGCTTATATACTCGACTCTATGCTACTGCCGTACTACGCCCAGTTGGAAAATGGGGCGCGCAATACTCCGAGTAGATTAAGATCTGCGTGACAGTTTATTCACCAGTTCTAATGTTAGTCTGCTGTGCCAAAAGGCGGTCCACTACCACTGATATCAATCACCATCTCATTTGGCATAGTATGAGTCCATTCTTCGGCGTCAATGATGCGCCCACAGAGTAGTGACTCACCAACCGCACATGAGAACGACAAATTCAAATAGACTGAGCGCACCCTGAGTGCGCAGAGAATCATAATCGGCGAATCGGCCACTCCGAAACTGATAAGCACGCATCCACTATGGGTATCTCCTGAGGTGCTACAGACATTTCCGTTGGTCGTTCCTCTGCATAACGATGACTCGGACGATCGAGTGATTTTCTTGTTATAGACAGTGCATTATCTGGATAGCACTGCAATATCATGGCGCAGTGGGTACTCTATTTTTTGGTTATCACATGCAATTACAGAATTGCATGTATCAGCTGACAGGGGACTCTCTTTGCGTATTCTTCCCACTCCTTATCAAACCCATTCTTCAATAATTCATCCTCCGTACTCAACGGCAAAAAGAGCGTCGTCCCGATGCAATGTGTACTCCATGCGTGAAGTAGTATTGTAATTAATGGGCCACCTTTGGTGCTCGTATCGTGATACCGAGATCCTGGCCTGAAAACTGTGGCACTGCTACCCACAGAAACCATAAGCGCGCCTAGATAGGAAAGACGTCGAACAATGAAATACGGTCCGGATGTAATGAGTTTGTGTTCCTTCAACTCGGTAATGACGAAAGTGAACTGTCCTTTCATGACTTTGTAGCAATTTTGGCACATAAGAGAGCTTGTGAAGACGAGTGCAGTGCCAACAAGGAAACTCGGGTGGAGATGAGGATTTCCTGGACAAAGTCTCTGTGACCAAAAGGTAGCTGCGTGGCGTCAACGACTTACTGGGACAGAGCACCTATATTGGTTGCAACGGTTCGCAAAAGCGAGGAAATAGCGCCTGGAATCGTGTTATTATTATTGAAGTATAAAACGGCCAAAGAATCTCTCGGTGCCTACTCTCCCATATCTGCCAAAGTATAAAATATTAATGGCCCTGCTGTGTCCATACGCAGTCAGATAAAGCTTAGGGGAGGCATCTTGACAGCGTAGACGCACCCTACTCACCAAGTTCGAAGGTCCGTTAAAGTAACGCCAGGTCTAATTTTTCGTCCATCGACCTCAACTTTTTGGAGCACACCAAAGCTTTTCAGCTCGCTGACTTGAAAATGAGCACCCGAAGATTCTATACCGGAATGATAGTTTGCTGTATTGAGTTAAGTGTAATTATTGTCGTGTTCAATAATTGTAATATTTCATTTCATGTCGGACATTCGGGACTTGCCAGCCAGCGCTTTTCAATGCGCGTGCGAACTTCCGGATGGGGCAGGTTCAACTTTGGCCATCATTTCCAAAGACAGGTGCATAGGAAACGCGACGCGCTCTTACAATCAGGCGTGCATCCCGACCCTGCTCATCAAGCACGCGTCGACTCTTCAGGTCAAAGGACCCCCAAGTTCCCGTAAGTGTACAGTTCTAGGCACCATGATGGCTTAGCTGCTGGCGCCTTGCTTTCAGTCCTTCTATATATGGTGCTGACGCGCTCAGACGCGTGTTACAATAGCGCCAGTGGCGATGTTGGGCGTGAAAGGTCACAAAAACCACAAGGCCAATCGATTAGAAAAGGAAATGCGGCTTTTCCCTTTCATAATTAGCGAGGCCCCCTTTATAAACAGCTCTTTACGCTTTTCTTTCTTGCCACTTACATCCTCATTTCAGACTCGCTTTGTCTACTCCCTGCCGATCAGCTACAGCTCAATTCGAAGTTCGCCTGATACTCTCACTTGACAATCACGATGTCTGCCTCCGACGACACAGTTCCACTGGACGAACAAGCTGAATCCGAAATAGAGCAAATGTTCGAACACTCCGCGGCGCTCTCGAAGCTGGCCAACTCCTTCATTCTCAAAAGACAACACTACCGAAACACTAGTATATGGGATATGATACACGATATATTTGCTCGGTTACCAACGGAGGACGAGGAGAACATATTAATTGCGTCATTGTGAGTTTTCACACCATCGCCACACTGTTGGACACGAGCTAAATGTTGACAATTTAGTGTTAATGTTCTTCTGAATACCGAGAACAGATACAAGATGTACGCTATCTATCGTGACATGGTTGAGGGCACCGAAGGAAACGAAGGAACTTCAAACCAAGCTGCCGATGATACAAATGCGAGTGGCGCACCAGCCGCCACAGCATCCAACGGCGTTAACGGAACTCATGGTAAGAGTAGCTCGCTATCCCGATTTACCTCGCCACTTACTCAATCAGACATCGATGACTCTCTCGAAGTTGAGAGGTCGGTTCTGGTATCAGACACTTCTGAAGAGGGCAATTCGGCCTCCCATGGATCCCAAATGCCCGCTCTGCCCGTCACGCCAGTCAGGACCACAACGAGCAAAGTAGGGCGGAGTCGCTCGAATAAAGCCAGGAGACGTCGAAGCCCTGACAGTCCCACCTCGTTGGGTGCTCTTCCGAGCACATCTGCTTCAACCCTCGGGCCCTTCTCCGCGTTCGGGAAGGCTCATAGTTTGCGCTTCGCTCCTTTCGTACCTCCTTCAGCAGGAGAGCCTGAGGAAGAGCTGCCTCCGCCACCCGAATCTACGCCAGATGAAGGGCCCTCTAATGCATCCACAGTGCTGTACCCACCCCTATCTCCTCAACCTCCTTCTACACCAGCTCCACGGCAACCAGCACCTGTAGCAGCCTCCAAGTCTGCAAGTGGGTTCACTAGCAATAACAACTCTGGTGGCAACACAACTACAACCGACATCGCCACAAATGCCCCCGAGCGCTCAGGAAGTAGGAGCAAAATCGAAGGAGCATCCTCCAATGCGGATCCATTCTTGCCTTCCGATCATGGTGACACTTCTCCCGCGGGGGATCCGTATTTGACGCTGGGAACTCTAGACGGCCGAGTTGATGACGCGAACGAGGTTCAGGAGGCCGAAGCTGGTCCGGGGCCGACTACGATGGAGAATAGGGCACGGAGCAAAAGTAGGGAGTTGGAGATTAATGCTGTGAAGGAGGACGAGAAGGAAGAGGAGGAAGAGGAAGAGGTGGTTCCGAAGAAGGGTAGGGGTAGGAAGGCCAGTACTGCAAAGGGCAAGGGCAAGGCTAAAGCAGTGGTAGTCGAGGAAGAGAATGAAGAGCCTGAAAGAGTTGTGGAGGAAGACATACCCAAGGCCAGAGGAAAGGGCAAGGGCAAGGCAAAGGAGGTCTTGAACGGGAATAAGGAAAACGAGGAAGAGAAAGTGGAAGAGGTGAAGAAGCCCATTAGCAGGAGGAAGTCCATCGCGACTACAGGGAGGACAAGTACGGGGGCTGCTCGCGCCACGGGTATACGGAGGACAAGGAGCACCACTGCTGTGACTGCTGCGAGCAATACGGCAGCTGCATCGTCTGCCCAAGCTGCCCCGGTTAGCGGCCCCAGAGGCAAGAAGAGGGCAAGGGCTGTGGACGAGGAAGAAGAGAAACAGGAAGAGGGAGCAAGACCCACCAGGCGTCTTCGCTTCTCGACTCGCCTCAAGAAGAACGGGAGCAAGTGAACATCTCTCTCCGCCGAATCTTTATCTTTGTTTTCTTGTTCCATTTCGTTTTTACCTGGGTTTCCGTTAGTCCCGATTTTTCTATTCAATCTCACCTTAATCTTATTTCTTGTCCCAATTTCGGCCTGAGGCTCTACCAACTTTTTGTTGATCATATCCCCCCTATACACCGATGCCATATACCCAATCCCTACCGCATCCCTATTTTATTCGAGTCTCATCTTTTTTCACAATAATACACACAATAATCATAATACCTCCACCATCATCTCAAATCATAGAAATATACTCACCACATCAACGGGGTTTCCCTCTATCGACCAGATGAACACCGACGCTTCGCGGCTGTGCACCGTTTGGAGCTGAAGGAAGGCATGAAACTACCCTTCACGAGTTGAGATGGGGTAACTAGACGAAGAGGACCTGTATTTATACCGTCAGAACCATGTCAGCATGCGTGAAAACCCAGGGCAGAGGGTATCGTCATCTTGTATTACGAAAGAGGCTATATTGCATCACATAACTTGCGCATAATTTTGACTCGTCGCCCAAAAACCCTATTCCAACTCGTACATGTCATCATAGCAACCAGCAGGACAGTGGTCTACCACTGGCCAACGCTTTGGTATTACAACCTCCAGCCACAACTGCGTTCATAAAAACGATTAAGCATACAGCAGTCAAGAATATTCAATTAGTGTCAAATGTCTAACATGTAATGCATTATGCACAGTGCGACTAAATGCCTATACGAATACCACCATGAGAACCAAAACCGTAGTCCCATCCAAGACAACTCAGCCACACCAAATCCTTCTCCAACACTGCACCCACGCCCCCTGCTACGAAGCACCAGCTGTCAGATCCACAACCCCCACAGGCGTCTGCGGTATCTCGGATTGTCGTTCCCTCTCAGCCTCCCTAACCTCCTGCAACAACTTCTCTCGCGCGATAGCTGCTGGACTGGGCGAGCGATCTCGTTTGGGTAACTCCAGGATCGTATCAACCCATGCGATTCCCCAAGCTCCATTGCCCGTCTTCGTGCCTCCGAGAATGCGTTTCTTTGTTGTTGATTCCGGCAAAAGTTCCCATCGGCTTTTGGTAGGCTGTGTATCGCTTCGGTCTGGTAGGACAACGCGCTTGGTGAGCAAAGGCACTAGAAAGGAAGAGGCAAACATACAATATATCAGCCCAGTATGGGGTTCATAAATTCCGATAGGAGTTCTGTCTTCCTGGAACCCGACTTTCTTTTTCTTCGCCTTCGGCTCTAACGAGTCAACATCAACCATCTGCTCGTCCTCTTCTCCATCCCCCTCCTCAACCTCTCTCTTCAACGCATTAATACCTGTCTGCTGCTGTCCCTGCGTCTGAACTGGTTGCTGCTGCCCTGGCTGCCCTCCCACCGATCCTTGTCCCGCAGCCAGCGCCAACTCCTCCGCCAGACCCGCCTTCAAAGCCTCCTTCCTCAACTTTGCCCACTCCTCATCCGACTCTCCCGACTTGCTTGCAAACATCCACATCCAATTCTCCTCCGTCACGCCATCTCTCGACAACACACTCTTCCGAACAGCGTTCAGTGGTCCATCACTATACGGGCCCCAACCGCTGCCACCAAAGATGGTTGTCGGCCCTCCGGCTCTGTATATGCCTGCTCCACCACCACTTCCGCGTTCACCCTTGATGGCGGAGGATACGCCACCGGTTAGGGCGTTGAGTTCGTTGTTGTGGTGTGCGGCATTGGGGTCTGGGAGTTCGCCGACTGGATCACCGGCTTTGAGGCCTTTGGCTGTTATTTCTTCGAGAACTTTGTCTTCGTAGTAGTCGTCCACTACCCATCTTCCATCTACAAAGGAAAGGATTAAGGCATTCAACACTAACCGAAAGGGTGAACCTGCATACCAATGACCATCTTACTACCATGCAGTTTGAAGGCACTTCGAGCAGTGACGAGTGTAACGCTTCTTGTCCGCAGATGAGAGCCTAGTTTTCCTTGTTCAATGAGATAGTCCTTTTCTGGCTGTGTGGCATTCAGCTTGAAAGCCAGGAGGTTTCGTCGGAAGTAGTACAGCGAATCACGGAAGCCTGAGGTTCGTGCGGCATCAATAGCAAGCATGTATTGTCGTTGTGGGTGTCTGTTGGGTAGAATGAACGTCGAGGCCTTGAATTTGCGACCTGCAGAACGAGACACGCGTTAAACAGAGGTCCTGACGCGTCCAATATGCACTTACCACCCAACAAGTTGCCCCATTTATCAATCTTCTCGTCACCCTTTGGGTCATCCTCAGTGATGAACTCATCCCCATCGATAACATACGCCTTCCCTTGAATCCTCCTGAACGGTTTTCCGCCTCCAACAGGTCCTTCTTCTTCCTCTGCGGCTGCAGCAGGTTCTGCCTGCGGAGTGCCCGCAGCGGCTTCTCCATCCGCCTCACCCTCGGCCTCATCTTCACCATCTTCTTCATCGCCTCTTTTAGGCAATTTTATCGTCAGAGCTTTACCCCGAGCTTTGCCTTTTGCCCTAGCTCGACCGCGTGTCCTCGCAGTGCCACCACCAGCTGTTGTTGCTCCCTTCCCTCTGCCACGAGGTCGACCTCTTTTCGGAGCAGACGTTCCAACTGCACTACCCTCCTTGTCATCTTCCGCGTCTTCGTCTCCACCTGCAATACTTTCGTCTACCGTAGCATTGTCGTCTTCCCCTTTCACCGGGGATTGTGGCTGATCCTGTGGCTCCTCAGTAGGCTCCCGTGTAATGGTTGATACATCGTCGAGGTCCATAACATCGTCCAACCCCGTTCCTTGGTCTGCGGATGAGACGACTGGGTCTTCGGCTGGTGTTTGGGCTTCTGGTGTGTCAGCTGCTGGCGGCTGCGAACGGGGTTTTATTCTGATTTTTGGGACTGTTCCTTTCATAATTGGTACGTGAGGGATTCGTTAATGGAGGAGGTGGTAGGACTCGTGGAGGTGAAATTCGTAAAGTTCGATAATTGAATGAAGCCCTTAGCTCTCGGCAAATTACCTTTTTTGTCTCAACTGATGTCAGACTATCGCGCTTTCCCACAATCAGGAGACAGATAGGCGCGCGACACGGAACGTGCGCAACAGATCACACGACGCGAAATAAGAATCCAGAGAGCAAAGAAGCTGAATTGAAATTCACATTGCTATCAAGTACATTTTGAAACGACCCATTTGACCGACCAGTCCTTCGCCTACAAGCAACCAAAGAAACCGGACGACATGCACCCCTCATTCGACTGACTTGAGATGCATATGTGCAAGGCGACACGACAACCACCGGGACATCCGAGATGGAGGTGTAGAGTGACCACGTCGAGAGCGTAATTGAATAAGGATGACCACTGCTAGCGGGGATGATTCTCCACGAATTCGGTTTCAGACATCCAAGATATTGCGGAAGCCAAACACATCGAGGGCGTTTACTCTAAGAATAGTTGGAACGCATTAGCTTTTGTCGATTAGATTAAACAAGTCGAACAACGCACTGGATCGGGCCCTCATCTTTCGGCGTTTGCGTCTGAGTCTGCGGGATCTCTTCTTCTTCCACTTTTCTCTCATACTACACGAGATGAAGCGAAGGGGTTTTGATGAGCATTTCGCGTGGCGTTTTCTGGATGATGGGCACTTACATTGGCTCGTTATGGGAGAACCTAAGGAAGGCGGGGAAGGTGAATGGAGGCTAGGTTTGACTGCAGCTGTACAGTTATTACGTAATGTGTTCGCACTCCCCTGTTTGCTCCAATGCCTTTTTTGTGCTCGAGACCTCCACCAATGAAATCCATCCAAGGTCCCTTGGCTTCAGCCATCACGGACATCACTGCGGTCTATTCCCTCTGTCGACCATGCCCAGAAACCACAAGCTAGTGCCCGATGCCTTGCGCTCCGAGCTTGACGAATATGCGTCGTTGATTAGGGTTTTACGAACAAACGATGCGCTGGACATTACCTCTCAACTCACTCGACATTCATCTCGCAACTTGTCTCATGATGCACCTCAGCTGCAGCCGCAGGACGATGAAGGTGCGCAAGACGTAGAGGAAGACCAGCCCTCCGACTCTGAACACAAAGGGCCCAAGACCCGCTCCAAGGCTGCTGCCGGCAAGCCAAGCACGACCCCACCAAAGCCATCACGCAAACGAAAACGACCAGAAGCACGACCCAAATCCTCAAGACCTGCCACAAAGCGAGATCTCTGGACACGTTGGCCTCTATTAGCTGGTGATGTTTGGCCACCACAGTGGGGCTTGCAGGACGAAATCAACTCACTCGTAACGCATATACTCAAGAATCGCCCGCTACCCCCTTTCCCGGACTCCATTCCAACGGAACCCTTTGCTGATGCTGATGAAGAGAGTGGCATGGATATTGACACCCCGCCATCATCTCAGCTGCCACAGGAATCTCAACAGGACGATAGCGATAGCGACATCGACGTTGACATGCATCCGTTCGTGCCTTACCTTACAGCAACATCAACGCATCTCTTGTCAACCATACTTTCACTCCTGGCTTCGCACACCCCAAATCGCGCTGCGAGTTTGCAGAACCGTATTGAGCCAATGGGTTGGAGAAGTGTTTTGGATGTATTGAGCGTCTATCCTGATCAGAATTTTGTTGACGAAAAGTTTGTTCATTCTTTTACTCATATATGATGTATTATATTTATCCTTTGTGCTAATGCTACCTTTGTTGGTACTTCTTCTCCCATTGCGGGATTAAGTATTTTGCAGAGAGTTGCCGAACGCCTGCAGAGCGTATACCCTACACCTGAGTCAGATACGAAGTCAACCAAGTTCAAAGGTTTCCTCGTAACCCCATACATCACCCATCGAGCTTTTGCTGACACTACCCCATAGCATCTGAACGCGCGCAAATATCTCAAAAAGCGCATCGAAAACTCTCAACTGCATTAGCAGCAGCTAATTTAAGTCTCTTCGAACTCGCACAACCACCGACAGACGACTCTTCTGATTCAGACGAGCCTCGTGTAGTCAAGCGAGCTCGAAATTCTCCAAGTGAGTTTGTGGCATCTCAGTGCCGTATTCATCTGGTAATTGGACTCTGACCACCTCACATCATGCTCTATGCTGTAGGAGCAACAAAAGCGCGTGCAGAAAAGGATATTTCCAAGTTGTACGAGCTTACAAAAGGATTTGAAACCGCGTGATGCCTTGATTGGGACGATATAAGGTCACATTTTTGGGGACGTGTGTAGGCGGAGATTAGAGCATTGGTTCATGACACACTGTACGTAGATCGTTTTCATGGTTGTGTAGACCTGTGTTCATTCTATAGATGTATGTGTCTTCATCTCAATTCGAGCACCGGCAGTGATGATCAAGTTCATCGAAGACGAGACCCAGGTTGTGTCTAATTCTCCATCTAGCCACAACTCAATTGCGCCATAGCATAGTAAGAAGCCTCCTGTCTGATTAATCCTCGTCATCTTGATAGAACTTCTTAGACTTGGCTTGTTCCTACCGCCCCATCCACTGTGGTTAGATTGCATGTTGCTTTGCTTTGCTAAATCATCCCCCGTAGTCACATGTAGTCCTGTTCGATGCATCACAAGCTTGTTAAGGCCGATTTTCGTGGTTCCATCAACTTCGGTGAGTGTAGCTTGCCTGTCTCCCATTTGTTGAGTTTTTGATGTGTTCATCAGCTTGCGTAATAATTCAAGTTCAGTTGATCTATCTGAAGTCGTAATCCATGAAGGGATCAAAGCGATAACCAAGAGAAACAAGGCCGAAGGTAGATCACGTCCAATATCTACTTGCTCACCTTGAGATCTGAGGTTTACGAGCATGCAATGGACCCTCCACCCTCCCGAAAGAAAATGCAATCTTTGCATTTACAGTTCCCAAAGGCATTTAATCTCACTCTGCTCAGTGTGAATTAAGAGGATCACATTGAATTTGAGTTATTTGTAAACATTGAGTACGAGGTTGAGGTCTGCAAGTCGAGCGAATAGAAATGTTAAGAGGACTTTGGTGAGTACTGGGTTTTCAGGGTACTTTTGGTTTAGTTTTGTGAGGGTAAAGGGACAACAATCCTTGTTAGGAGTTCGCGAACCCTTGTTCATATTTGGACCATATCCACAATATTGTGTTCGTGTTTATTGTCGTCAAAGCGTTGACGTGATAATTGATGGCAACCGTCATCCAGCATGTCGATATTGTGTAGTGGACAGCCAACCCATAGTATATAAGGTTGTTGTGAACAACCATCGCCAGTCAAGTGCCTCCCCCTTCACCCCAGAGCGACAATGTGGTGCATCTTTCCCTCAGAGCCAAAAGACACCTGCCATTATGTATCATCCTCTAGCGTCAATACTCCACCGACAACCGATATCCTCAACACTCGTTCATCAGCTTCAAGCGCTAATGCTAATAAACGTTTTGATTTCTTCAAACGTGCCCGATTCTATAATTATGGCAATGTCATCAACAGCGTTGCCCCCCAGGTCGCAATGAAGACCACACCGACTTGGTCAAAGGTAAGTCTGCTGGTGCGGTTTCTCCTACACGCAATAGAGCTCATTCAGGTTGTAGCCAGGGAGCTGCTGCGCGCACTTGTTGTAGTCGATGCAACCCATACCGGTAAAGTGCGCGCTGACCCGTTGCGCTGCCACCCAGATACCCGTCAAGCCATAATTGGTGACATCATCTCCTGGATAGAGGACGTACTCCGAAAAAAGAACATACTTTGGCCATTGGGCCCAGTTGGGATCGGGAAGTCTGCAATTGCCACGAGCGTAGCGAAGCGACTGGAGAAAGATGGTTCCAAGGCCAAAGTGGCAGGGTCATTCTTCTTCTTCAAGAACGATCCACAACGGAATAGTTTGCTCCGTCTGATCCCGACGTTGGCCTATCAGTTGGCAGTGCGCTTCAAGGACGTAGGAAGGATAATTGATGGAGTAATTGCAAAGGACCCAAACGTGTTGAAGGCAGCGCCAGAGGTTCAATGGAACAGATTGATCGTGGAGCCTGTCAAGGCCGCTCCTATTCTACCCCCTGCTGCCATAATCATCGATGGCTTGGACGAGTGCGGAACCGCAAGGGATCAGAGGCAGATTCTAGAGCTTGTCTCATCCTGTGGCTCCAATTTTCCACTCGCATTTCTCGTCGTCAGCCGACTGGAATCCCATATCATCAACTACTTCGATGCCGAGCCTCTTCTGTCAATCTGTCGTCCTAGAATCGATCTCACCAACTGCAAAGACTCTCGAGAGATGTGCCTATTCATTCGGTCCCGCTTCTCTGAGATCTTCACTCGACGCCACGACATTCTGCAGTACTATGCTGTAAATGGAATTTGGCCATCACATGATACCGTTGACTTCATCACGTCCAAAGCGGACGGACAGTTCATCTATGCTGCTACACTTTTGAAATTTGTTGACGATGAGGACACAAACCCACATGATCGACTGTGCGCCTATATATCTCAGGACCCAGAAGCGTTATCACCCCTCGACGCACTGTATTATCAGATTCTGAGTGCGTCACACCAGCCTGATGACAAGAAACTTCAGTCTCTGCTTCTTCTTGTATCCTACCTTCCAGCACCAAAACCACAGATACCAATACCAATCCTCTGGACTAGCTGGGAACCCTTGTTATTGCTGCGTATGTTGGCATCGGTGTTATACACTGATATGGCTCAATGCCGCCTTGCTCTCAAGAAACTCCAGTCCGTCCTGTTCATCCCGCCTAAAGACGATGGAGAAATTAAGGTTTATCATAGTTCCTTCGTTGAATTCCTGGGCGACCCTCGGCGCAGCGGCCTTTATTGCATTTCACAGTCCGCGTACGCAATAGAGATGATAGAAAGATGTGTTGAAATGCTCAGGCTTTCAAGGACACCGAATGCTGACTTGGGCTATGTTCCGTGGATTTGGTGGAGGCTTCACCAATATTTGTTGGATAAGCGCATTCGGCTACCAGAAAGCTTTGCATTACGATTGAAGGAGCTTGATTTTGTTACGTGCTGGGAAATTACCATGCTACAAGGGTCCTGGATAGACACTGACCGGGATTTGAAGAGCCTTAGAGTCGCTTGCAAACAATACGTGAGTAAATACCTACGTCTGACTGCACTTTTCACGAAACACGATGCGAACAGAATGACCCTTCGTTGACTGCTATCCTACGGCAGAATACATGGAATCACGCTATGTTTGCGGCCTGGTTGCACCGCTTCCATGCGTGCTCATATCATGGTTGTCCCCATTATTCAGTTCAGTACGGGTGGAGATGCCTATATAATATGCACAATGAAGATGGACCGCTGTCTTGGAACACCGCATTTAAACTTTCCAGGGCCTATTTGAGCTTTCGTACGGATATGAAATCTGCATCGGCTGTTGGTAAGTCACTAAAGAACTTCCAGTCGATCGATGTCATTATTGCCTCCCTCCTGGTACTCAGTAGTCCCAGAGTGTTAAGGACCATGTACGTATATTCCACAAATCAACCATTGTTGTCGAATTTGACTATCATGCACCAAAACAGGATGCCGGATGAAGTTGATTGGTTGCGTGCCTGGAGCAGACCATTGAATATGAATTTAATCAAGCAATCTGACGAATTCAAAAATCAGGAGTGGTGTTTTTTTATGGATGATCACTTGTTGGAGCTCATTCACGAGCTACCTTGTGAGCATCACTGCCACGATGTCAATGGCAATGCTGTCCTCAATTGGTTACGAGTCAGTCACTTTTGTTCCTACACACCATAGTTAAACACTGAACATTCGATTAGGGAGATTTGCGCACTACTTTGACACGACTATCAGATGACGTTTTAAGGCATTGGGAAGCGGGGGAGTGCTATTTACCGGCGTTGAGGAGGAAGACTAGCGCGCTGGTATCCAGATAAGAGCTTGAATATTTGCTTATTGAACCATTCATTGACTCCCAAATGAGTACCGTGTTCGTAGTATTAATCCCAGTGGCGACGTCCTCAAATTGTTGGAGGTCAGTTTCTTTGTCAAATTTCGTAAGAATACCGTGCATTGCCTCCATGTGGCCCAAACCTGTGGGAGACGCCCAACTTGTTGCAGACGTTAGTAAATTTTGATGGCCTTCCACATTCGACCAGGACACCGCTTTAGGCGTCCTCCTAATAGATATCATACTCCGTGAATTCCGTCGAACCAAGTATTTTGGGCACCATGAGGCACAACATGGTGGGGTGGACTCGGAGGCCAAGCGGAGGCGTGACTTGATAACCGATTGCCGTCACGCTTCATTCACTCCGGCCCTAATCTAAGCTGCTCATCGTCGGCTGCGTTAATCACAGCCTCTCCCCTAATCTCACGTTGCAACCCTGACACCACGACTTCACGCTCATGTCGGACTCGTTTGCTGATTTGTGGAACTCGACCGCACCCAGTCGTCCAACTGGCTCTTCTACCTCCAACCAAAAACTGGGCAGCGGCAATACGCCCAAGATCTCAATCCCACTTTCGGGACAGCGACGCGCACAGCAAGATGTGTTTTCAATGCTGGCATCTGCGAACGCTACAACTCCTGCTACGCCAAGCCCTCGTCCCAATACACTAGGTCAACCTCAACGGAATTCACCACTACCGACGACAAGATTTGCTGCTCGGACTGGAACGGGTGGTCCAGATGCCTTTAGCGGCTTATTTGGATCCTCTTCGGGGTTAGGGAAGGATGATGCAAAGCTGACAATGGCAGAGCGGGCTGCAAAGGTTCAGAGAGAGCAACTGGAACGCATTCAGGGGCAGCGACAACAGTCATCGGGAACTAGCACAAGTGGTTCCACATCGGCTTGGGCAGGCTTAGACTCTCTTGCCTCCCTTTCCTCGGCATCCAAAGCAACCGTTCCGCAAGCCAGCAAATCCTCCAATGCCGCCTCTCTCTTTGACGATTGGGGACCCGATTCTACACCGTTATCATCCTCTGCCACTCAACCTGCGCAATCCGCCAAACCTTCAGTTCGTGCTACCGCCTCGAAAGATGATGACGATTGGGGACTTGATTTCGCCTCTACAAAATCCACTCAACCCATTCAACCTTCCACCTCTCGGACGACTTCCACGACTGCTAAACCACAGGGATTGCTTTGGGATTTGGATGAATTAACAAACGACACAACCTCTTCACAACGAAAGCAAAACAAAGAACCCGCACACTTCGATTCTCCGGGAGATTTTGATTTTGGCGATCGTGAAGACCGAGTGATGGACAAGGACTCGGATGATGAGGATGATATCTTGGGGGATCTTGCTAAACCTGTTGACGCTGTTAAACGATCATCATCTAGACGTGTGGTGCGCTTTCATTATCTCTATTTTTCGTTATTCATCTATAGCTAGATCACATCTTAGGAAACTCCTCCTCATACTACTCCTTCTCCCAGCACTAGAGGACCCGAAAGGCCAACCACACGAGCAGTGTCCCCGCCCCCGCACATTCTTGGGCAACTTGTCGAAATGGGGTTTTCTGTCCAGCAAGCCAGAGTGGCGTTAGCCTCCACGGACACAGGACTGGACGTCCAAGCTGCCCTAGAAGTTTTGCTTGCCAATGGAGCAGCAGATGGTTCACGTCATTCAACACCTCAACCCCCAAACCGAGATTCAAGACAAGAGCGTCGCCCATCGAATCGTCCAGAAACCACACGAAGGGCAACAAGAGATTCTCCGGCCCCTGTTATGGGGGAACGAAATTTGCAGGAGCAAGCCGACAAGATCTTGGCTCAAGCTAGTGAGATTGGGTTAAACATGTTCAATCGCGCTAACGCTCTCTGGAAAGAAGGAAGAGAGAAAGTGCAGAAAGCTTACGAGGAGAGGACAGGAGGTAGCTCGACAGGAGGCGGGGCCAGACCCGATGGCCGACCGAGGTGGATGCAGGAGGCACCATCGAGTCAAGTGCAGGATGACGATGGTTGGGGAGATCGACCCGTTGGAGCATTCTCGGACGATGTTGAGGTTACTGAACGTGAACGATCACCGAAACGTGCCAAGGCCCCCAAACCACCGCCTGCGGTCGCGCCAGAGTCAGCACCTGCAGCTCAACGGGGAGACTCGCTGAACCTGTTCGGCGACGCCCCTGTAGTCTATACTTCGCGCTTCCGCCACGGACGATCAAAGTCAACCCCTTCCGCGCCTCAATCCTCCGCTCCTCCCGCACGTGCAACTCCACCGCCAGCGGCGGCTCCCTCCGTTCCTCGTCCCGTTCCCCGCCAAAATGTCGTTTCCGCAACGCAGGCCGCTATTTCCAACTGTATGAAACACAAGGAAGCTGGAACTGCCAAGTTCAAATTAGGACAATACGGCGAATCCGAATCGTGCTATACACTTGCGATATCCGCATTACCGTCTTCACACCTCTTGCTTATACCCTTGTATAACAATCGTGCACTTACTAGACTGAAGAATGGTGATTATAAGGGAGCAGCTGAAGATGCTTCGTCGGTGTTGGAAATCGCTGGAGAGGGATATCACCCGTCATTGGAGCTCAAAGTAGAGAAAGAAGAGGAAGGATTGAGTGTCGATATTGCGGATGGCATTATGAAAGCCCTTAAGAGACGAGCGGAAGCTTGGGAGGGACGGGAAAAGTGGGAGGATGCGGTGAAAGATTGGGAAAAGTTATCTGCGCTGGATTGGCTGAAGAGCCAACAAATCCGTAACGAGGCGATTCGAGGCGCCGTACGATGTAGACGAATGACGAAGGATGGCCAAGGTAGTAGTGGTGTGACCGGTAATACTGCCGGCCAGGGAGGTCTGGGTGGGTTGGAGGATATGATGGAAGTCAAAGTCAAACCTCGTCCGCCAGCACCATCAAAGCCAAAACCTGCTGCAGCACCTCCGAGAAAACCAGTCGTTACCTCTAACAAACCATCAGAGGCGCTGGCGAATCTCCGGAACGCCAACTCAAAGGCCGAGGCTGAAGAGCAAGCACGATATGAGCTCAAGGATGTTGTCGACCAGAAGCTCTTGTCTTGGAAGGGAGGCAAAGAAACCAACATTCGAGCATTGTTAGCTAGTTTGGATACAGTGTTGTGGCCCGAATTGGGTTTGCCGAAACTTGGCATGGCGGATTTGGTGACACCTGCGCAGGTGAAGGTCAAGTACACGAGGACAATCGCTAAGTTGCATCCAGATAAGGTGAGATGGCTTTTCTTTCTTTCTTGATTTATCCAGAAGATGCTGACTGTATGGTGTGCCTTTAGTTGAATACGAGCAACACGACCGTTGAACAGCGCATGATCGCTAATGGCGTCTTTGGAGCACTGAACGAAGCTTGGAATGCCTTCAAACAGTAGAAGGATTGCTACTGCTAAATTCGATATGGGCATAATGCGACTTCCCCTCTATTCCAATCCACACCCCCTCATGGTGATCTCTTCTGGTAGTACTTTGGTTACACAAATGTGGCATAGATATATGGATCTTTTAGAATCAACCCTTCAATCTGTATTCCTCATGTCTCTGGCTTGCTTCGTTGCTGAGTCAACTCCTTTGGTGCGTAGGCGGCATCGGACAAGAAGTGGGTCTCATTTCAATTTGCTCATATTTTAGAGGGCGGTATGAGACGGCGTTCGTGAGTTCGGGGTCGGCAGAAGCCGAACATACTTATATCATTAACATTGCAAACCCCCCAGATTCCTGTCAACACATCAACCATGCATATCACGCTTGCGCATACTCAAAAAACAGCAGAGGAAGAATTCGCAGAGCTCGATGCAAAAATTGCGAGGCTACTCGACCTCGTCCGTCAACTACGCACCCGTCGAAATGCTATACCCTCCATAAATCAACTTCCACGCGAACTCTTACGAGAAATTATGCACCACGTAAAGGAGGACACAATGACAGCGGGACGAGTCAGTAATCAATGGGTTAAGGTAGCGCAAGTTTGTCAACACTGGAGGGACGTAGCTCTTGGTTCCTCGACACTTTGGACAACAATTGTGGCCCCGCCTGCACGAGTTGAATGGATAGAAGAATTGTGCAAACGTTCGCGATCTGCCCCACTTTCTCTTGTTCACATTATCACGCACAGAACCGTCAAGAACAGGTACCTGATGCGAGGGCAATGCGAATTCTCAGTTCCTGATGTCGCAAAAATCGGCTCTCTCCTGAGAGCTGAGATGCATCGGATCCGGGGTCTACATCTTAGCGTAGCAGGCGACCCAGAGAGGGATCTCTTGGGACAGTTGACCGATCCTGCTCCTCTCCTCGAACATCTGAAGATTACAGGCTGTTATGGCGCTATTCCGACAATCCCCCCTGAGGTCTTTTCTGGCCAAGTGCCAAACTTACGACGTCTACAGCTCGAGGAGTGTGCGTTCAACCGAGATAGCCCCTTACTCGCTGAAACACTCCAGGATTTGCGTATAATCTCACCTGCAATAGAACTGGATGTTGACCAGTTTACTCGCATTCTGACCTCGCTTCCACGCCTCTGTAATCTGGAACTGGAATCGGCATTGCCAAAAGCTCTTCCTTACCCACTGGAATGGAGCAATTTGAGGATAAGACAAGGTCACATTCAAATACCATCCTTGCGCACTTTGTCTATTAGCTATTCCAGGCCGTGGATCGTAGGCTACTTTATTTCCCTTATCCAGCTACACGACACCCTTTCCTTGCGACTTCACCCAACCGGTTGCCAATTCGACAAGTTTCTCGATCACGTCGCTTCCCCTCTTCTCCACGATAGATTAGCCGGCGTAAGCCACGGCTTCGCGCTGCGTGTGTCGGCGCAGGAGCCACGCGACACGGCTGGCCTAGAGGAACTCACCATCGCTTTCTCAACTCCATCCAGTGACCATATTTGGTTTGAGATAAGCACCCAAACACTTGGTCATGGCTACACGGACACCGATTATATCTGTGCCCTGATCGACAAGTTGCCTCTCGAGAATCTCCAGGAATTTGCTATAGGTCATGCCATGCTGATACAAATGCCAACCTTCCGTAAACTATCACTGGCGTCCAGGCTCGAAACTATTGTCCTCGAAGGAAACATGAACGGAGTAGTCAACTTTGTTTGGAATCTGAACAATGCAGTCTCCCAGTGTCCAGCACATACAGTGAGCAGAAAGGGTATCTTGTACTTGGAAAAGGACTGGCTATCCGAAAATGGGAGTGAAGACGAAGACGAATGGGGTGAAGATTCTGATGGGGAGGGCAGTTTCGATGCAGACGAGCACAGCTCTAATGGTGAAGAATTACTGGCTGAAACTGGGAGCTGGGACACTCCCCAGGATCCGGATAGCATGGACGAAAGGGGCCATGGAGCTGATCGTGGGATAAGGCCTGAAAGCGAACCTGAAACAGATAATGACGAAGAAAAGTACCTGCAAGAGAACGTAGGAATTTGTGAAGGATGCGCAGTGTTCGGAGAGTCCTTTTTTCCTGCACTTCGAAATTTCGTTGTGCGCGACGTCAATTTGAATAGATGGTGGATAGCAAGTGCAGTAAAGATGAGAGTACACCCGATTGCGGAATTCGTCCTTCAAAGGATACGATGCGGTCTTCCAATTGAAACAATCACATTTAAGCCCAGGAATCGGGAGAATGATTGGAGCTCATCCGAATCTCATATGCAATCGCTCTATCGGTCCCTGTGCAAGGATAAAACGCCCATTATTAGGGTCGTGCACTGTTCGTCATCCGACGGAGAGTGGGATATGGCGCGGAGAAAGATATAGTATAATCCAAATGATCGATAAACTACTTTTAACCTTGATGAATAAATCTCTATTAGTCTAGTATTCTATAGTGTAGTATTAGAGGTGGTCGACAATGCCATTGACCGTTCTGAGGCCCGGATGAAGCCGAAGATCTCCGTGGAATGTCCGAATCCTTGTCATCAGCGCACTCACAATGCAAACTACCCCGATGAACCCAGTACTTGCAGAACTTGATGCAGAAATCGCGAGGCTACTCGAGCTTGTCCGTCAACTACGCGCCCGTCGAAATGCGATATCCCCTATAAATCGACTCCCACGCGAACTCTTACAAGAAATCATGCACCACGTTAAGGAAAGTGCAGTGATGGCAGAGCGGGTAAGCAACGACTGGAATCGGATAGCGCAAGTCTGTCGTCATTGGAGGGAGGTGGCCTTGGATCGTTCAACACTTTGGGCAACCATTGTGACTCCGCCCGCAAGCGCTAGATGGATGGAAGAATTATGCAAACGTTCGCGTTCAGCCTCCCTTTCTCTCAGCGTTCACACTTTTGTCAGAGACGATGGAAAGGAGTTCTCGGCCTCTCGTGTGTCGGAAATCGATTCGTTTTTGCAAGATCAAATGCATCGAATCCAAAGTCTGCACCTCGAATTAGCAAGCGGTTCCCCAATCAAACTTTTGCAATACTTAGTGGCTCCTGCCGCCAGGCTCAAATATCTGGATATTGAGGGCTATTTTGGTGGCCGTCTGACGATCTCGGATGAACTCCTTGCTTGTCACACACCGAACTTACGATACCTACGTCTTGCCCGCTGCGCATTCAATTGGGATGGTCACCTGCTTTCAGAAACACTCCGAGATTTGCGCATACACTCACCACAAACTCTAATAAGCGCCGACGGTATTAATCACCTTTTGGCCTCACTTCCACATCTCCAAAATTTGGAACTGGAATCGGCAATCCTTCCTCACTTTGTGGAATGGGGTGATTTTACTCTCAAGCAAGGTCATACTCAGCCACCACATTTACGGGCCCTGACAATTAGGGGTTCTACCTCTACTACCACGGCATATTGTGTCTCCCAAATCCACTCCGCTTGTTTCCGTCTCTTCCCCTTAGAAGATGGCTATGACGAGTTTTTAGAGAAAGTCGCCTCGCCAATACTTCACTCGCGGTTATCCGGTGCAAACCAAGGCTTCGCGTTGAGTATGACCGTCGGAGGGTCGGTTCATTCGCCTATCGTGGAGGAACTTAATGTCGCTTTCTCAACTCCATCCAGTGAACTGACCTGGTTCGAAACGGGTACTCGATCCATAGATGAAATGCATATCTACACCAAGCAATTTTGTGCTCTAATTAAAAGGTTGCCATTGAAGAGCCTCAGGGAGCTCCGTATAGGCCATGCGATGATGGTGCAACAGTCAGCATTCCGTAAATTCTCACTAGCACCTATACTTGACACTCTTGTCCTCAAAGGCAACGCACCGGGAGTGGTGGATTTTGTTTGGAATTTAAACGAATGGATTCCTCAGTGCAAAAACCATGTGCAGACGACAAGGAACGATATGCACTTTGAGAAGGACTGGCTCTCCGAGGACGAAGAGGGTGAAGATGAAGGTGAATCAGATGACAGCTCTAATAATTCGAGCAGTGACGAAGAAAGCGAGCAGGGTTCCATCTATTCTAGTGGTGGTGACGAAGAGGACGAAAGCAAATCCTCGACGGACAGGGAAACAGAAGAAGCAGAGCTCTCTAGCATACTAGACGACATAATGCACTGCGAAGAGTGCCAAAAGCTTGGAAAGTCCTTCTTTCCCGCACTCCGCAAGCTCGTAATGCGTGGTACCGACTTAACTAGATGGTGGATAACGAGCGAATCAAAAAGAAGGATAAACCCAATCACCGAGTTCGTCATTCGAAGGATACGCTGCGGCCTTCCGATTGAGGCGATTACTTTCGAGCCTGTGGATGAATGCCATGATTGGGATTCGTCGGAATCCCACATCCAACATTGTTATCAATTATTGTGCGAGGACAGGACTCCCGTGATCAAGGTCGTGCGTAAGTAATGTTCCATCTTCAGTCATTTCACGAATCTCTATCTACCTAGTTGCGAGTATTTTAGATCCATTATATGTCCCGTAGCTCAGCAAAGTCTACGAGGTTGACGAATTACTGCGGATGTAACCGGATTGTGCATACTTAGATATATAACAACGCTCGTCGCATCTTGAACCAGTACACTGGAGTCATATTTAAACTACAGACTCATAGCAAGAGGGATAAATGAACTCCTGGTTCATCACTGAATCAGGGAAATCTCGACCGGAAGCACACCAGCTTCACCATTCAACACAGGTTGCAGAGTCGGTGAGATTTTCTGCTGAATGACTGCACCAGTGTCGCGGAATTCAAGTGAACGTATAAGCGTGGCGATGATGACCTTCATCTCCAATACCGCTGTATAGCATCCGAAGTCAGTATTGGCTCGAGGGTCACTTGCTTTCAAGTATGGCAAATTTCTCACCAAATCTGTATCCTAAACAATTTCGAGGTCCATCACAGAACGCGACCAAGCCACTCCAGCCATGTGGTAATTCATTCGGTGGCGGGACACCCCCAGGTTTAATCCAACGTGTAGGGTCGAATACATCAGCATTGGGACCCCAAACCTTAGTGTTGACGTGCATGGTTGTGAAAGGAATGCGGAGTACCTGAGAATTCCAGAAAGATAGCGATGATGAGATATAGGCTAAAGTAGTTTTAAGGGTAATCAGACCTGGCCCTTCTTCACGAACAAGTTGTGTATCACTGTTCCATCGGCTTTCTGAATTGGCTGGGAAAGAGGGATTACAGCGTTTCTGAGAGCGACGCGTTCTGTCTGTGGTGAAGCAGGGTGGAGGCGTAATCTATCACGTAATTATTGCTCAATTTCCCGAAATGAATGTTGAGTGGAGATAGCCCACCCTTCTTTGACAACACCATCTAAGAGTGACAGTTTTTGGATGTCATCGTAGCTCAAATCACGCCCCTGCGTAACGATTTCCTCTCGCAACCGGGCCTGTAGGCGTGAAGATTATTAGCTTTGCGCATGTCATGCAAGGGGTTCGGAAAGCTTACTTGAAGTTCTGAATTTTGGGCTAGGCGCCAAAGGGTCCAAGATAAGGTCTCCGCTGTAGTCTCGTAACCAACCATCCTGTGGTGGTTTGACTTAATGATTGAGGCTCAGAAGGGTAGAACCGGAGCTCACAGGAATGTTACAAGCTGAACCATAGGCCGTCGTTCAGTTGGTATTGAAAAGAGCGCTGAAAGAGCTCACATTGTCCAAGATTTGGTCGTCCGTGAGTCTTGCTTTTTTGTCGTCCCCCATAGATTTTAATAGCAGGCTAAGAATGCTACGGTTATTTAACGTCCTTCCAGCTTCAGAACTCTTTGCATCCATCTCTCTTTCTTGGTCAATAATTTTGCGACCTAAAATCCTTCCTGTTGTCAAAACGGCACCTTGAGCCCTCATCAAGGGTAACGGTAGCTGGGTGATAATCGGAATCGCGCGAACGAGCAAGGGGGAGAGGAAGGCTGAATTTGTCAGGCCCACTTTGACATAGGAAAGCGCCGCATCTAGGATGACTCTGGCTTCAGGCGAACCGGTTCCGCCGAATTGTTGCGAAACTGCGTTGAATTCATATCCGTAGGCCACCAAGCCGATGATATCGAGCCTGAGGAACAGAAATTACTCAACGTGACAGTGCCAATGGCATGTACGTACGCGCATGCATTAATCATTTCAATTATGTTGAATGTTTCTTTTCCAGCATTAGCCAACAACCGGTTCGTAATCCTACTCTCGAGCTTCTCCGCACATAAAATGGCAGTTGATGACATTGTTCTTACGCTCTCCTGACTAGAAGCTCGTGAATCAGCTTCCGAAGAATAATGGAGTTTCGCAAATAATAAAAAGAAGGCAAGTAGACTTACGAGAATGCCGGAGAGAAGATCGTCCGCATTAACCGATGTTCTTCTCCTTCCGCCCAAACGATGCCCTTTCCAATAACGTTCGCAATAGGAGGTCTGAAGGCAGGTGACTTGACATAGAGCTCTGTATCAGCGAAGATGTGTTGGACTGCAGCGTGGTCTGTAACGATAGCCTGAACCACCAATTAGACAGGCGTTGTTAGTGGATCGACGTTCGTAGTCCTGATTTTCAGGTACATACAATATCTGGATGGAATAGAGCCCCTTTGATCCTGTACACTGGGCCAAATAGTCGTGCCCAGATGGTATATAACTGTGTCGCCTCATGCTGGAATGTAAGTGCCTCATGGCCCCACAACCAGGAAGCTATTCTAGTGGACTGCAACCTGGTCAAAGGTAGTAAAACCGCCCGACAGAGGTACACTCACTGGGCCCCGGAGCTGCTCAACATCTGATGTGTGCTGGAAAACCCTCCGAAAGAGTTTTAAAAGGACAAAAACCGCAAATACTAAGCCCAGAAGTGAAGTGGCTGGCATGGTGGGCGTGGGCACAAACCTTAGAGGGTGAAGGGAACGCTGGTCGCATGAAGGTCTGGGGCATTTAAAGCTCTTAAGCGATCCTGGCTTTCCTATCTTGTTCACAAAGGCACCTTGTAACTCAACATCGTGATTCAAGGGCCAGCAAAGTTGACAGCGGAATTTCCCTAAGCGGAATGCAGGGCAAGTGATACACTCACCCCACCAGAAGTCAACTTAACATACTGATTGCCATCGGGCACCATCCAATTCCGGTGGCGCTCGATGACATGAGCAGAGCAACCATTCTGGCACTTGAGAGCAAATGCGCTGCTCGGGTACGTGGAACTGATCTCACGTTACACTCTGGTCTCGTACGTTCCATTACCCGCAAGTCTTCGAACCTAGCGAGCGGGTCAGGGCAGAAAAAACGTAGACGCCGAATCAGAACGCGTTCAATGGTAAGAATCTCCAGGTGAGGTACGCTTCAGGATTTTGACGATAATAATCTCGTTCCGCAAGGAGATATTTATGTCCTGTCCAGCTACAGGCTGAAGCATCGGAGGGCAAGTGCAATCGGATGGTTGAATTGTTACGGCATTCCAAGTGGTTGCAGGTGTGTAATATTGAAGGAATCTAGTCGTCTACAGGAAAATGGAAGGTTTAACGGGATTTTTACTCGTGTCCACCCTTGGCAAGGTGACCCTCCTTGCTCTTAAGCCAGGTGTCATAGCTCTTCGCCCATGCATAGATTCCGTAGCCTGAGGTAAGGACAGCCCATATGAGATAGCGGAACAGAAAACACGGAGTACGTGCTAGTACACACCGGCGGCGAAGGGAATCACGAAGAAAAAGGCTTCTCCTGAAAGTCGTCGGTAGGCGTTGAAAAGATAGCTTCGAATCATTTGTGGTGCAGCCTTGGACTGGAATGGTGACAGAGCTTTTTATGCGCGCATATTCGAGGTGCAAGGGAATTCATAAGCCAAGGGTGTTGCAGGTTTAGAAGTTGCGATACGCACTATATTGGACAAGACCCCTTTGCCTGGTACCAGATTTGTCACCCCACCATAGGTTCTAAGCAGTACCAAAAGATGCACCGTCAGCTTCTCCAATCAGTATTCCTGCACGAATCCTTACATAGACCCTAGCTAGAAAACAGGACCCAAGCCATTAGAAAACTTTGTCCAACCATGGTTGTAACGATAGCTACTCACGTCCAGGCATGTCACTGGCGCGTGCAAGTGTAGGACGCATGATGATCTGTTTTCGAGGTCAAGAACAATAGCGAGGAATGGACGTTGGGAGAGCGAGGACGATGGAAATAACTTGAGCTGCAACTTTGGCGTTGGGTCCGTTCCCGTCCGGCGTGGCCAAACAAGTCAAAATAGGACCGCGATCACTGTCAACTTCCAGAATGGCCACGACACGCTACACCATCACACACTCAGCCAGGAGGCTCAACGCTCAAATCATTCGTAAGTCCTCTCAGTCTTCCTCGACTGGTATCTTGGAGAGTTAAATTATATAGGTGTAGCTTTGAATCCACCATGATGACCCATCAGACTCTATATACTCTTGCCAACTCACTTGGCATGGTCGCAATGTTTCTCGTCGTGGGATACCATTTCGTTGCAGTCAACGCACGGCGTTTGAGCGTAGAGGGAGGGGATCAGAGAAATTGATGGGACTTTGGTGCTAGATGTGCTTTGCTTTGCGTACGTTCTTCATGTCCGTTCAGAGGGTCACTTGAGTCTTACCACCTGCGCAATAGTCTCATGGATCACCGAGTTTTTCCATCCATCTTTCTTCTACCATGGACCCTTTGTACGCCATAATGTCATAACTTTTCCATCAGTTCCAACGCTGTGGGCTTGGCTTGAAATACTGGACTGGCGTCTTTTGCTCGGTACAAACCACTGAAACCAGCGCTTAACCTCCTCGCTCGGAAAACTCTACTTGTAATGTAATTGAGCGCGTCTTAACGACGGTCTGTTTGAAGCGCTGCGCAATGACTCTTTCGTCGATTGTGAAAATGGCGTATTGCTGGACGCCATTATGATACGCAACCCATATGCCAAGAACGCCCGTTGCCTTACTTGGTTCTATACCTACTCGGACAATTTCTGAAACGCTACTCGCGGAGTCCCTTTCAAATCCTGCACTGAATATGCAACTTTTAGGCATGGATGTATTTTGCTATATCTCCATCCCAGGACGAACAAAAACTGTCATGACTTGCCCCGCAAGCTGAGCGCCAAAGCACTGCCCTAAATTTATCGATTCACTTTATCTAGACAGACCGCCCCATGTTTTTGACTCAAACCTCAACCCAATCACGAACAAGATGCCGGTGTCCTCCATCGGGCATCGCCATATATTCGCACCCTGCAATGTCAAATTGCTTGACACTCTGACTGCTCTGAGTCCGTCTAATAATATCAACAACAGCAATACCAGTAACTGTCAACCCCCCAGATCTATTCACAAAGTCCCCGACATCAAAATCATGACATATGCGCGATTGCAATTAAACTACAACGCCAACATCATCTCAGCTGATAACCCCAAAGCCACTCCTGCTCCACATTCCCGGGGTGCAACACAAATGCCGCTATGCCCGTCGATCACGAATGCTCCCCACTCTTGACTCGAACGCTTCAACCACGATCATTCACCACACGACTTATCGTATGCAGCGGATACGTATACCTAGGCCGATGCTATGCAGCCCACTTACCCATCGCCACATCTACCCCGCAGTCGGCGGAGATCCATTGCGCATATATACGATGCCGACCTGGCGGACACTACAGCGCTAACCCAGCCTGGCAACACGTACCGCACATCTGGAACGGAAACCCAAAAAACACGTAGATCCGCTGCTCGATCCTGATCCACCTCCACCCATATATAGACATGATATAGAGTTTGTTAATATGAATCATTAACCCTGGGTCTGCGCCCGTACTGTGCTAGTGCTGTACCACATATCTGTGTTCAATCTGGCTATTGGGGGTTGGTTGGGTGCAACGCTGGCATTGGCGAGTACTCATGATCAGGGGTTCGTTGACGTTTGCGGTGCGTGGAGTACAGGTGGCATTGTATAGGGTACTAGTTGTGGCGCATTAATTTTTGCATGGTGTGGTATGCCTGAAGTGGCGGGAAGATCGTAACAGGGGTGGGTAGGACCAAGGATCAAGTTACTCGAACAAATACCAGTATGGGGATCTCGAAGAAAAATTGAAAGCGATAAGACTGCCCCTCTCATCACAGTTGCAAACTTTGTTGCATTCGAATGGGCAGCATTGGGCTGAACCGTACACCAAATACTATCACTATCACCCCAGTTACTTGCAGACACTTATCCATCCCATAATCCCCACCAATCGGACCACGACGCACGTCCGAGTGCCTCGCTCGACTTGACCACCATCAAGCCAGACAAAGACTCAGAATCTCCTCCTCCCGAGCCCTGCAGTGCAGCCACCCCCAGGGAAACTCTTGGAACACTCTCCTCAGGCTCAAGTCCACCAGCGGCCGTAACAGCCTAAATCCCATTCAATCAGCTGTCCGGACGATCACGGCCACAGCCGACCACCGTGGCCTTAGCGGACCCATGGGTGCTATCGATAGCGTAAGTGAGTGTCAACTTTGTGTAGTCATGGCGTCGCATCGTGTCCGGGATGGAAACTTACTTCCTCCTTGGCGTGTCCGCGGCAGACTCTGGGAGGCGGTTGGTTGGCTGGTGGTCGATTCGGTTTGTCCGTTTATCGACTGCACGGCATTCGCCTGCGATAGGGAGAGCAGATAAGAGGACGATATACGGACCTTGATGGGGAATCGAGTTGTATGAAATAAACGCGGGGGTGTAAGTACTGATCAGGGTCGAGCCGGGATGGGAGAATGTGCGTTCGACGGTACCGCAAAAAAGTTGATGATCATGGAGAATCGAGAGCGCGAAATTCGTATTTGCACAATCGAGCAAGCTGTGATGACCAATGGCCAATGGCCAACAGGGCTGAGGCTCTACTGTAACCACCGCAGCCCATGGCCAAGTCATTGTTCTTCGTATTTGCTTGCTCTCGTCAAGGAAATCAGCACGGGCACGGTGCGAGTCCGGATTTCAGGGAACGACAAAGTGCGAGTGGGAGATGTACAGCCTGAGGAGGCCAGAGGGAAAATGCCGAGTCGTGTAAAGACGCATACACGCACACACCCCAAGCTGTTCCTTCTTCTGATGGATCAGCACACGCCCTCCTGCAGAATTCATAAGCCAGCCAGTCGATCACTCCCACCACCCGGACCCGGACAAATAGAAGAACGACATAGCCTCCCTTCTCCCAGTCTGGTCTTGCCGTGTTGAGTCCCATTCTCTCCTCTACGCTGCCGTTGCTCGACACCAGCGGCGAATCGAACGGCGGGTTGTTGTATTCGTTGCAATCCCAAATGCATTGCGGGCCTGTATATAGTATACAGGTCCTGGATCCTGGATCCACACGCGTCCTATATTAGCATTCAAATTTAAACAAATCCGATCCCCGCCCCCCGCCGATCGTATCGTCTCCGACGATCCATTCAGGTCTCCAGCTTCAGGATCAGGTGTTTTCCCCACACCAGAGTCTGGGTACTTGCCGTACATTGTGGATTGAGGCGTGGTTGAATTGAAGAGTGGTGGGGTGTTGTCGTGACCTCTTCAGGACCGCAGGTCGTTGGTTGCGGTTCGGTGCTGTCCATTGAGAGAACCGAGAGATTTCCGTAAATGTGCAACACTGTATACCGAATTCACTGCTGCCAGTCCCGTGTCGTCGGTTTGGAATCGGGAGAAGAGACGTCGAGGGGCGGTTGGCGATTGAGATGGAACGACCTGGTTCCCAGCCGTCTGGGGCAAAAGTGTGCTGCCTCTAAGCGTGGAATGTGTCAATGTGATAACGTACATGTCAGCCCACTTGCACTGAGAGGATAAGGAACGTGGTCGAGCGAAATGCCAGGGGCTTGTCCGTTGTGTGTCGTGCATCGAGGCACCTGGTAGCGTACATCATGGCTGCTCAGCACGCAGCCATGCACTTTGTTCAACCAGGCTGTAAATAGACACAGGATTACACGGGCGTACGCTTGCGAACCTCGTTTCGTTCCTCGTCGATTGCCAGTGGGCAGCATAGGTCGCTATATGCGCGCCAGCGGGGAAATAGAGCCCGTCATAGCTGGTGATACAGCAAGATCTGTGCCGTGAACAGGGCGAGGGGGGAGCCACCCTCCCGACTCGAGCTCAAGCGGTGCCTTTTTATCGCACATATGCGGCATTACGGAACTTTGGTGGAGGCCCAATCTCCCAAGAGGGCTCGAGCAGGGGGTACGGGTAGGAGGGGGCCGCAGGGCAGGAAGGCCACGAGGGAGGTCGACAAGGAGAGTATGTGCAAGGATCGCCGGGCGACCCTGAGAGGAATGTATTGGCAAGTATATCGTGACGGGACGATTTGGATATCATCGGACGGTTCCTTGGGTCGTGGTTGTCCAGTTGGGGCTGGGGTGATGCCACGGCCTACGGGGTGGTATGGGGGCCAGTGGTGGGCTGTGTGCCTCTGCGGGTGGGTCTGCGTCGAGGTGGAAGAAGCTCGGAGATCAGAAGAGGGGACGCTGTGAGCAGTCGCGCTTGCAGACTGCCAGTGCATCGCGGTCCCGGGGCCACGTGATGGCGAAAAAGCGGGGAACGGGCTGAAAGATGGGCGTAGGTGCAGGACGGCTGCCTGGACTTATCTAGGCGAGGGACCCGCACCGTTTGGGACGGGTGAGCGATAAGGTCGGGCCCCTCGAGCCCTGTGCCCCGTCGCCCAGCACTTGGGCTGGTCCGTCGGATTGCAATTGGCACTGCAACAGCATGACGTCGTCAGTCGTTTTCAGGTACCATGCCCGGATGCGTACAAATGGAGATCGCAAACGCAACGAGAGGAGGCGTTGGGGCGAGCTGGGTTGCCGACGCTGGCAGAAAGCATGCAGGATGCCAGGGCTTGCTTCCCATTTGATGCAAAATCCGGCGCGGAGATGGCGAGGAACAGCACATATTGCATTAATAAAAAATCTGCCGCGGCGATGGCCATGATGGTGCATCGAATATCGGTAAGGGCAAGTGATGCGAAATTCGAGTTCTCGCTGATCCAGCGGGGAGAAAATTCTTGGACTTGGCAGGCAGACGTAAAGGGGATTACCTGTGGGGAAAACGAATTGGTCTGCGCAGATTGTGCACACTGGAACGTGGTGCCCCACTGAGCGCACCATCGAGACAAGGCAGGCCTGGACGGCCGACGGGTGGGACATGCAGAGGCAGAGGCATGCAGCCTGGCTCACGGCGGCGCAAGGGCCGCGGGCATCTCACACCAAGTATGGGCAATGTTCTTTGGGCGTGCTTAATACAAGTAAAGAAGCCAGAACGAGTAATAAGGGAAATGAAGTGGACAGGAAGTGGCCAGATTAGCGATAATGATGGGGCAGGATGCTACGACGAGACACTGGCTCTGGGGAAGGGATCTGATGGAAGGCGGGGACCGAGTAGAGAGGGCACGGAGAGGCGGAGAGTGGGGAGAGACGCGGGGGAGGGCAGGAGGAGTGGTGAGATCTAGATCTGAGATCTGGGTTGCGCGGTTGGCACGACAGATAGCCTCGTCAAAAACTAGTCCCGGGGAGAGTCGCGCGTCCTGCGCCTCTGTGCGCCCTCCTCGCCGCGTCCCCTCCCTCGAGCTGGGCGCAGAGAGGGACGGGCGGGGAGTGACAGTGACTGCCCTCAACCCGGTCACAGGTGTGACGTGGTGGTTTGTTGTCTCCAGACGTCTGACTGAGCCGTCCTTGTGCGATTTCGTGGAAAGCTGACGAGCGGGTGGCAGCTCAGAAGACTCGCCTCCCCTTTATATTTTTCGTCCACAAGCCCATCCTGCTCTTTCGGCCCTGACTTCCGGCCATCCTCCAATCGATATCGTCCTCCCCGACGACAAGCCCAACATCAACAAAAAAAAGTAATACACACGTACTCTCCACTCCCCATCCATCTCACCTGTCCCCTGGTCCGTTCCCTTCCCTCCCCGCCTCCCTCCCGCCCCATCTCCCGCCCCTCCCCGCCCTCGTCCGCCCTCTCCCGCCCTGCCCCTCCCCGCCCTGCCCCTCCCCGCCCTCCCTCCCTCTCCCGTGCTCTGCGCATATGCTGACCATGCTTATAGGTTCTTCCCCACTTTATATCCTTTCTCCTTCAGCTCTAGCCGTTCCGGTATGTCCCTCCCGGCCCCATCCAGCCCCATCCGCCCTCGCGACTGCTGCACCCATGTCCCTCCTTGCCGCTCCTCCCCGTCTTTTCTCTGCTCTCCGCCGACACGTCATGTCCAGCATGAGGCTCACACTCCTTTCTCACAGGTTCCGCTGCAATTTGCTCGAGACAACACACGGACTTCTCTCCAGCTATCCACTGATACCACCGAGGTGCGTCTATATGCGCTTGTTCCGCGAGCCAAAGTCCTCAGCCAGCATGTCCAGTTCACGAGTTGCTGCAAGTCACCATAATCGTGAATCATCACCGTGACTTTCCTTCTTTGTATGTTCGTTTTTCCGCAACTTTTTCGCCCTGTTCTCATCCATTTTCCCCCAGACTCTTCGGCATAACCACTATTACGACGCAACGACCGCATAGTGGTGCGTTATCTCTCTGTGCCCCGACTTTGACGCTGACCTTTCCCAGCGACTCGTCGCAGCATCACCCCCACAGCTACATGAACTCAAATACGTATCCCCAGTCCTACCCGGCAACCTCCCCCACAAATCCAACCGCGTCCAACCAGGCCATCAACCCCGCATTCCTGGGCAATTTCCAGAACCAGTCCGCGTCCTCGAATCCCAAGTTCCCTCAGATGTACGGCGCCTCGGCGAATGGCGGCGCCATTAATCCGTCTCAACTCATGAACGGCATGGGCTCTGGCCTCGGAAACATGGGCATAAACTTCAACAACACCACCATCAGCCCTGCCCAACTACTGCAGCAGCAGCAGTCCAGTAATTCGATGATGAACGGCGCCAACATGGGGCTCATGAACATGGGCATGATGAACGCCAGTGGCATGCCCTCTGCCGCTCTCGCTGGTGCTGCTGGCAACGGTATGCACCAAACTGTCTCCCTGTCCAACTCCATGAGCTCTCCCGTCATCGGCATGAACCCATCGTCGCAGCAATCGCACCACAACATGGCTGCCGGCAATCCTGGCCTAATGGGCATGCACGGGAACATGGGAATGAACGGTATGGGCATGGGCAACATGGGAGGCATGAACGCCATGGCTGGTGGAATGGGCATGGGTGGAATCGGTCCTATGGGTCAGAATCCCGTTGGGAACATCGGCATGAGCCAGCCATCTAATCCGCCGATGGGAGCACAAAACATCCTCCCGATGCTGAGTGCTGCCGGCTACACTCGCGAGCAGTTCATGGCTATGAGTAATCAGGAGAAGCAGATCATCATGCAGAAGATAACGAGCATGCAGCATCACAGTCGCGAACATATATCCCATCCAGCTCAGCAGTCGCTGCATCTTCCTCCACAAGATATTATGCAAGCAATGATGTCTCGGGCGGGTGTCTCCGCTTCCGCTGTAAATTTCGATCGTCCATCTAGTTCTGCTTCTACACACTCCAATACCCCTGCTCAGCAGCCATCGCAGTCGTCTCCCGTATCGGCAGGCAGCAATCCCATGAACCCTCCGCCGACTCCAATCCAACCATCTCAATCCCAACAGGGTTCTATGATGCCGCCGCCACTCACTCCCGCTCGACCGTCGACTGCACAGAGCCATTCCAGGCCCGGTACATCCATGTCCCATCACTCTCCTGGTGCATCTGGTGTGCCACGTCCGCCAAGTAGAGCTACACCAGCACCTGGCGGGGAGTTCAACGCCGCCAACGGTTTCCCAGGCAAGCCAAACTCTCAGCAAAGTCAAACCCAAAGCGGGCAGAATCCATACCCACAAGGTCAAGCGGCTGGTCAAGGGTCGCCGCCTCCAGAATCTCCTTACCGTGGCTCGAAGAGAAAGTTGGGAGCTACCGACGTTGTCGCTTCGCCGCGCATTGGTGGCAACATGGGCCCTCCGCAAAGTATACCACGAAGTAATAGTGATTTAATGAACAATATACAAGGGATGGGAGGTGCTAATATGACTAATATGGGTATGACCCCGGCAAGCCTCGCGATGAACAACATGAACAATCTGGGAATGGGCATGAACATGGGCGGTATGAATCCCGGTGGTGGTATAGGAATAGGACTTGGCATGCCGGGGCAGATCAACGGGTTTATGGGCAATCAGACACAGCAACCTTCCCAGTCACAACCTAATCCGCAGATGCTTCAGGCACAGAATCAGAACTCGATGCAGGCCGTTCTGCGAGCCCAAGCTCAGGCGAACCAGCAGCGTCAGTCGCCAAGACCTCAGAGTGCGAATGGGATGATGAATCCTAGTGCTATGAATATACCTGGTGGAATGGGTCAAGGCGGTCGAGCAGGCACTCCCGGGCCGTCTCGAGGACCATCGATGGACCTTAGCATGGGCATGAGTATGGGAGGGATGGGCATGGGAGGTATGGGTGGTGGAATAGGCATGGGCGGGACGGGTGACATGTCCATACACTTACCTCAGCAACATGGACCCCAAGGCGGGCAGTTCCACCCACCATCGCAAATCCAACCCAGCCACTCGCAAGGCACGCCACAAACGCCTGCAAGGCAGTCCTCGCTGCCGCCACAACAGCATCCTCAGCAGGGTATGGCTGGTCAAGGGATGCCCCAGAGCATGTCGCCGCAGCATTTCGCACAACCGCCTAATTCGCAGCAACCCCAAGGCGCGAATCCGCTTCTCCAATCGCTTCATGGACCACAACACCACCACCACCAGCAGAACCAGCCGCCACAACTCCGACAGTCGTCTCTTCCACCGACACCGTCTACGCCTATCGGCATGGGAGGCATGTCCATAACGTCCCAAGGGCTCCAGCAGCCTCAGATGCCACAGAGTCTGCCCATGGGCATGGGTGGTCAGAAGGGGATGATGGACGGACACAATCTGTCTGGTGCACATATAAAGTCGGAGATGAGGCCGGGCATCGTCCCCCCGGCGTCTGGTGGCGCACCGATGATATCATCGCCCGTCATCCCCGGCACCGGTCCCGCAACGCCCTCTGTTGGTGATGGTGTGCCTGTGAATGCTGGAACTGGAGCTGCAGGTGCAGCGGGTGCTGGGTCAGCTGCCGGACCGGGAACTCCTATGTCGATCACGCCATCCAATTCGACGGGTGGTGTTGCACAGGGCGGGGCCCCTGCGGCTACGAACGCTGCTGCCTCTTTGCCCGCGTCTGCAGCCAACGGCGTTGGTAGCGGTGTCCCCGGCGTTCCCTTGGGCGAGACAGAGAAGCTCATCCCGCTAGGCGACGAGGAGATGGAGCAAGTCCAAGGGTGGCTGAAGCTCGACAAGGAGTACGATGGGCTGCTGACGAAGATGAAGGAGCGGATGACGGAGGAGATGCGGGAGGTGTTTGCGCCTGGCGGCCCGCACGCGGCGTGGTGGGAAAAGGGCAGTCGGGCGGTGAACCTCAACAAGTGGAGGGCGAGAGCGCCGCGGGAGGGGTTTGATGTGAGGTACCCGAGGCCTGCGAGGAGGGATAATGGGCAGAGGAGGAAGAATGGGAGGAGAGAGGGGTTGAGGCTGTAAGTGTTGTTCCATTTTCTTTTTTTAACATGCCGCCTTTGGCGGGATGGCTGTTTCTTTTGGGGGGTGGTTGGATACGAGGCTGATTTGAATGGTTTGTTCTTTTATACAGGCCTCGAAAGTTAGACCCTGAGGAGGCCAACAAACCTGAGCAACTCGTACCGATACGCCTCGAATTCGATGTAGAACATCATAAGATGAGGGATACCTTCATTTGGAATTTAAATGGTGGGTTGTTGGTTCTTTGTATTCATCATACTATTCGACGGCACGACACGGGAGCGCGGTGGGGGTGCTCCGTGATGGCCTTTTTTTGCCTTTCAGGGGGTAAAGGTACCCCATTGCTGGGTTTCTCATTTTTGTCCTCTGATCGTGCTCGTATTCGTTTTAAAATGAGATCAATGGGTTCTAACGATCTCCTTTTTTTTTTTTTTCCGCAGATCCCGTGGTTACCCCGGAGATATTCGCACAAACGATCGTGGAGGATTATAACCTGGCACCGAATTATCATGCAGTTATCACCAAATCCATTCAGGACCAACTGAGTGATTTCAAAGCGCATCACGTTAGTTACGACAATGATACAACCACGACGGCGATGACGACGACGGGTGTCGGTCATACTGGTGGTGACAACGACGGGGACGATGAGTCCTCTAATAAGCAAGATGGCGAAATCACGAGTGCTAGTCCGTTGCACCGAGGACAGCTGGACGAGAGCAACGCAGCATGGTGGGAATCGTGGAGGAAGAAACTGCGGACTGAGAAGGGATATGTCAGAATCGGGAAACGACAAATTAGTAAGGGACGGAAGAAAAGGAGGACACCAGGTGCAGCAACCGGCGGTGCAAAGTCTGACTCCGAGAGTAAGAAGGGTGGTGCAAACGCCGCTCTGGATAGCGAAAGCGAGGTGGATAGGGGAATGTCCTTGGAGGAGTTTGTGATTGACGAGTCGTTGATGCATGAAGAGATGCGCATTTTGATCAAGGTTGGTGGTTCTCCATTTGTGGGATCTGGCCGCGCGTCGTCTGACTTTTTGGTGCTTTTTCTTTTTCAGCTCGATGTTATTGTTGGTTCGATGAAGCTCGATGATCAATTTGAGTGGGACATTGACAACTCGCATGCTTCTCCGGAAGGATTCGCGGAAGTTTACTGTCAAGAACTGGGTTTGGGTGGAGAATTCCAGTGGGTGTTCTTTTATTGGATTTTTGGTAAAAAGGAAGCGCTCTTACGCTAATTGCCATCTCCACAGGACTGCCATCGCACATAGCATCAGGGAACAGGTACACACGTATCAAAAGTCATTGTTCCTCGTTGGTCATCCGTTGGACGGGTCGGCTATACAGGACGATGACCTCCGATCTTCCTTCCTACCGAATTTGGTGTCTGGGGCCCGGCCGCTGGACCAAGTTCAGTCGTACACACCCACGCTCAATTATATGAGTGATGGCGAAATTGAGAGGACGGAGAAGGATCGCGAAAAGGACATCACCAAGCGCCGGAAACGTAACATGCGTGGTAGAAGGGGCGTTGCTCTACCGGACCGTGAGCCTATCAGGACGTATCGTACCCCTGCAATTGGATTCCCAGAGTTGGACCCGGCCGCTTTGGCTCTGGCTGCTGCCGCCAGCGCACCAGTTTCGTCGAGGCGTGCGGCAGCAGCTGCGGCTACTCTGACTATTGCCAATATGGTTGCTTCGGAGAATAGAGAGCAGTTCTCACCTCAGATGATGACCGCTACTCTGCCCCAGCCTGCTCCTATCCCTGTTCCTCAGGTGATTGCGCCGCCCAAGGAGAAGAAGGAGAAGCCGAAGGGGTTGTTCAAGGCGCCGTCGTACCCCGACTCGGTGCTCCGTCCCCGTGCGCGCGTTGTCGCTCCAACGCCGTCTACGGCCGCCGATGTATCCAAGCTCCCTGCACCATTAGAGAATGACCCTCCGCCACCAACGGCCGTGCCTACCGTTATTCCTCCGGACAGCAGCAAGATGCAACCAAAAGTGAATCCAGCAAAGAGGGCGAGGGAGCTCGAGAGGGAAGCAAAGGAAAAGGAGTTTGTTGATGGACAGCACCCTAATTATATCGATGGGGTGTGGCATTGTTCGAACTGTGGCTGCCCTGAGAGCATAGCAGTTGGCAGAAGGAAAGGCCCGTTGGGAGATAAATCACAATGTGGCACATGCGGTAAGTGGCGCCGTTTATATGGAGTGATTCTTGTGATGAATTGATACTTACACGTCATCCATTGCGGGTCTTCTTTGGCCTTTTTCCCCTTCCCCCCCCCTCCCCTCCCCTCCTTTTTTCTCTTTTGGCCCTTTTATTCTTTCGGCTCTGCAGGCAAATTCTGGCATAGACATAGGAGACCGCGTCCGGTTGAATATAATTCGGATCCCGAATATCATAGCGGGCTAGCGAGAAAAGAAGCTGAGCTGGCCGCAAAAGCGAATGTGAAAAAGAAGGGCTCGGCCTTGAGGAATTCAACGGTTGCTGCTACCCCGGATGTGTCGGAACCCCAAACCCCAAGCAGGTCAAACGCGGGTGACGCTGCGACTGAAGCGAGACAGTCCCCACCCCCTCCGTTGGCACCTGAGGATGACGATAGACCAATGTCCCCTGTGTCGACGACGTCGAGCGCGTCAGAGTCGCCGCTTGCTCAGCGTGTCAAGGTTAATGGGCATTCGAATAGTGCAAGCACCGCGTCTGTAGGCAAGAACCACGCCGAGGAATCGAAGAGTACGAGTGGTGGATCAGCGAGCGCGGGACCAACTTCGCAACCTACGTCGCGAGATGGTGCAACGTCGACTCCGGCTCGGGCACCAACTTCCAGCGCTGGGGTAGGCCCAAGCCCATCCAGGCCACCGGTACGTCGACGTAGTGAGTCACGATTATGAGCAACCTTTGCTTACGGGCCCGGGGATCTAGGCACCAGGATGGCTGCGGGAGGCAGTACAGAGTACAAAGGCAAAATACCCACATGACATATTCGAGTTGGTGTTACGAAAGGTTAATGGACAAAGCGCATCAGAGTGGCGCATCAAGTGTCAAGACTGCCCAGGAAAGGTGTGTATATATAGTCCTTCTGGGAACCCTATTTTGACGATCGAGTGTGCTGATTTGTGGTGCATAGCTTTATACTCCTGGCCCCGGTGAAACGCTGTTGAATTACGAAGTGCATCTGAAGAACCGACAACACAGGCAGCGTGTCTCGGAACGCCTGGCTAAAATTACTGGTAATGCAAGTGAAGGGAATTGAAGGAAGAGTGATGAGACGGAGATTCTAGAGGAACAATTGGTTTTTGATGGTCTCTGATTCTATTTTCCCCCCTCTCTCGATAGTCTGATGATATCCCGAACGGTTTCACTTTTGGTTCTCCTCTCAGTTTTATTTCAGACCTTTCCCTTTCTCTCCGCCCGTGTTCAATTTAATATATGATCTTCCATGATCATCCCATTCCCATCTCGTTTTGCAGCCCTTCCTTAAAAGTTTTGTTTCCTTTTCCTCTTCCTTTCTCTTTTTCAATTCTCTCTCTCCTGATCGATTGGGCCATTGTTCGCATTTATCGACCTTTGGCCGACTACTAGCTTGAATATATGTGCTGTTGTTTGTCTCCGTTAAAACCTGCTTTCTGTATTGTTATCTGCTTCGAATCTGTAACTACACAATCCCATGGATAATATCAATTTCTTTTCTATCCTCTTCATTCTTCGGTCCTAGGCCTGTCGCGGAAGACAGAGGCTGCAAGTGACGTTGTGCGAAGATGGCTATCATTGGGGGTGGATATAGATAGTTATCAGGCTCGCTCGG
This sequence comes from Volvariella volvacea V23, assembly GCA_000349905.1. Lineage (NCBI taxonomy): Eukaryota > Fungi > Basidiomycota > Agaricomycetes > Agaricales > Pluteaceae > Volvariella > Volvariella volvacea. Next base: position 340,377 of record KB722766.1, read on the forward strand.
AGTTACTGGTATTTATGTCCGGGCGCTAGCGTCGGTCGTACGACCAAGTCATATTGTTTCGTGACTTTAGGTTAGCAAAGGTGGGTCGTCGGTCTTCAGTGACTTCAGTGACTCAGTTGTTTTCTCAGCCAGAACACGCGTCTTTCACGAGCTTGAAGAAGAAACATGGATTCCCAATCGAGCGGAATTTAATGAAGCGGAGTGGTTGGAGTCACTTGATTTGGGTGGTGCACAACGACGCGTGGGTAATGAGGGTGAGCTTGCGTCTGATAGGTGTCACCCTGCTAATTTTGTTGTCGAAACAATAGCTCTCAATCCATCGCGTCTAGTACATCGCAGCCACTACCTACAGGACACTCAGCGGATGGTAATGACAGCAGTGCGAGTGCGGTTACCGTAGCTGAGAACACCATACTAGTAAGCACTGAGTTGGGGACGCTTATAGGTATGATTGCTGATTCGGATGTTGGTGCGTTGCATTTTAGCCGCCGGAATGGCTGCTCCAGGCGCTACACAGTGCACAGGTGCGATATCTACTTGATATATTTGAGCTGGTCCTTCCAAGACGTACATCGCGAGAATGGCGCATCAGATGTCGAGATTGTCCAGGAAAGGTAGGCATAATGCATCCAACCTCAAATTTTGAGCAAGCTGATCGATATTGTTCGTCACAAAGCCCCTTACGCCGGGACCTAGGGAAACGCTGCAGAATTACGATGTACATTCAAATTAAAGGGCATCGCCAGCGGGTCTCTGACCGACTATGTAATACTCCCTTGCAAACGGAATTACTATTCGCGCAACCAGTTAATGTGTACGAAGCCGTTTATTCTGGGTATACAGCAGCTGGTGTAAAGGATGGTACCTCGGAGAGCGCCAAACAACCAGAAGTAATGCAACCCCCACAAGGAGCTGATTTGGGCCTCCGTTGTGTACCATATCGTGATGAAGTCGAAGAGAGACATTCAACCCAAACGGTGTTAGGCTAGTGGTGCGTTGCTCTTGTGATTTTGTGGTGGAATAACACGAGTGAAGGAGTTCCTAGGTCCCGTGGCTTTGGAACGCCTTTTAGGACGCCAAGGAGAGATACCCACTTGATCTATTTAATTTAGTGGTACGGAGAGGTGATGTCCTTAATCCCCTAGAGCGGCGAGTTAAATGATCAGGATTGTCCCGGGAAGGTGAGTGCCTAATTTAAAACCCTTCAATGCTGAGATCCGGTGAGATTAGACTTTTAACTGTTTGCCGTAGTATTGGGCCAGGCGAAACTTTGGCGAATTTTGAAGTTCATTTGAGGAACCGTCAACATCAATAGTGCGTCGAGAAATGCCGGACTAGGAGTGAAGTGAACAATGGCTCGAGTCGTCAAGGAAATATTAGGGATTCCATATGATTGATACCCTTCTTAATGAGTCCTGCAGCCAGACTTCAGTCTCTCCTGTCTTCTATATTTCTTCTGAAGCCTTTCAGCCTCTTTCTCCTCATATTTACGTTGCTCACCCTATGCACCCTTGTGGGCTATTTTGAATATTCATCTTCAACCACTCTTAGCGTAGGAGATATCTGCATCGAGGCGATCACCAGCCTCGTGGAGATGAACGCTGACACGACCTCATACACGTGCTCTTCTATTATGCTGTTGAGACACCAGAGGCAAGCTCAGTCCCTCTTTAGCCTTTATTCATCGCTGAGTATTCGAGTCAGAATGTCAACAACTACTGAGTTATCTTCATTAGCCAACACTCACCCAAATGAAGGTGATATCGTCCCAATGGACAACTCACTTCCGTAGGCTCTGATTCATTGATATAGTACGACTTCAATGCTAATGTTTTTCATTGTCTCTGTTTATTTTGTCCAGTGTACAGACAACAGTAGCTGTAGGACGTTTCGGTGATGATAAAGCCAGTGAATCTAGCGCAGGTACTGGGGTTGACTTGCAACCCACATTGCAACTTGAAGAGGATGTAGCGTCAACGCTGGCGCAGGCTAAAGAGTTACACACCGATTTTGGAACACCCCCTTCAAACTTATCAAGATCACAGGTGCGTGAGGAGTCGCCATTTGCGGCGTTGTTAACCCATGGGGCAGAATAGGCTCCAGTATGGCTGCGGGAGGCAGTACAGAGTACAAAGGCAAAATACCCACATGACGTATTCGAGTTGGTGTTACGAAAGGCCAATGCACAAAGTGCACCAGAGTGGCGCATTGAGTGTCAAGACTGCCCAGGAAAGGTAGG
>KB722766.1:342715-353032 GCA_000349905.1 Volvariella volvacea V23
AACGATGTCTACCAGTTTCAAATGACTTGATCGACCTTGTTCTTCGTACAGCTTTATACTCTTGGCCCTGAAGAGTCACTGCTAAATTTTGGGGTTCATCTGAAGAATCGTGCGCACCGCCAGAACGTCTTTAGCCGAGTGCAAACTGCGCCTATTACGACGGAGTCACCACTCGAGGAATTGTCACAAGCGCAGAGCAGACGCCCGACGGATGAAGCTGGTGGCAACCACACGAGCCAAGTAGTTCAAAACCACGTCGATGAGTCGAAGAGTATGGATGGACTGGTGGGCGCGAGTAATCCACAACCTACGCCACGGGAGTCGACCCCTACTGGCACACTGGATTTCAGTACGGAAACACGCGATACAAGGCCATTCAAGCCACAGGCACGCAGACACAATTAATCGTTATGTATAGTGTTGCTTACGGTGTACAAATTTAGGTTCCTGGATGGATGAGGCGAGAAATACAAAGTTTAAGGAGAAAGTATCTATATGACCTAATGGAGTTGGTGTTAAGAGTACGAAAGGCTGGTGTACAAAGCGCACCAGAGTGGCGCATCAAGTGCCTAGACTGCCCTGGAAAGGTATTTACACAGTCCCTTTGAGCCCTATTTTGACGATCGGGAGTGCTGATTCTGGTGCTACACAGCTCTACAATATCGGCCCCGGTGAAACGTTGTCAAATTATGAAATCCATCTGAGGAACCGACAGCACCGGCAGCGTGTCTTGGACCGCCAATCAACATATATTAAAATGGTGGATGATGCAAAGAAGGGAATTGGGAGTGTAGAAGATATTAAGAAGGCGATTGGCTGGAACTAAGTACTTCCTCACTACCTCTGTGCCATATTAAACACTTTTCAGTCTACCTCTGGGTCGCTTGAAATTCACTTGTGCGCGTTCACTTATATTCATTCACATTTGTTTTGTTGTATAATTTTCAGTAATTGCACATCCCATGTGTAGCAGGCAGGGATCCAAACCTTGTAGCCTCTCAGAACCACCATAACATTTCAGTAGTAAGTCGAACAACGGTGCCTTTGATTGCTTCACAATTAGGACACTACACATTGTTCTGTTAAGAACAACTCAGTGTTGTATGCTTTGGCGGGGTACTCGTGAATTTCCACTTAGCATACCATCAAAGTCTCGGCAACTGCCAGGACAGCAATTAACATGGGCGGCTTGCCAAGTACTATACTCTGGTATGATTTCGGGTTCCCCACAGTGTCGCTTCTCCTTCTGGCGTTCTGCATCAATTGTGATGCAGATCGTCATCACTATCGACGGTTACCGGTGCACATAGTACATAGCGTTAGGCCGATGAACACCGTTGTAGCACCGCGCAACCCAAAAATGTGCCAAGCCATCCGTATATCGCAGAGGACGGGGTTTAGATAATTCTCACTACCACGGATGGCTACCACCTGGTCTCAGCCCTTAATCGCACGGCACAGCATAGAGTCAACGAAGAATAAAGGGGCCAGCGCCCAACAACTCAATATATCTCTACCACTTACCTTGACCTCACCGCAAATTTTCCGTCATGCCTCTCTGGCACAGAAAGTAAGTTGATTTGGTGTTCTCTCATAAATTATCGACTTTGGCCTGAATTTTTTGATTAGAGTATCGAGCGCCGACTTGAGAGGGGAAGCAGAGGATAGATCAGACACGGCGTCTGTGAGGAGCAGTCGAACTACAGGAGACTCGTTTTTCCGCCCAGGCGATTTGATACCAACTCCCGATAATGCGAATGCTCTCTTCCCAGTGGCGGCTACTGGTATGGGCGATAGGCCACCGCCGTAAGTCCTAGAACCCGAATGCTTCCTCATACATCTTTAAAATGCTGACTCGGAATCAATCAGATACATCCACCATAGTGCTAGCGCTAGCGCACCAACATTCCAAGTTGGTCCGAGTTCTTCATCAGGACCGATAATATATCTACTAGATCCCCCCGGACCCCCGCCCACGAATGACATGAAGAGGCCCATCGAGCCAGAACTCCTACAAGAAGACATGAAGTACACATTCTCCGACGCTGGCTATGGCGCCATGACGGTGTCACTACATAATCCGAGTCCGAGGCAACGTGAAATAGGGTTGGGAAACCCCATTTATCACATCAGCGTGCGTCCGAATTGTTTTGCGCCCTTGTCGTGCAAGACGATTCTGAGGAGAGGGGGGACTGCGGATGGGGAGCTGATTGGGGAATTCGAGTATGTCACAACGCATCCGCTGAGCATCTGGGTTGGTGCATTGATTTTCGCTAATGCAGGATGGGAATATCATCGGAAACCCCGAGATTGGTGTACAAGGGAAGGGAGGGTTCGATCATCGAGGTGTTGTCTAGGTCAGATAGGCCCAAGAAAAAGTCACCAAAGGCTAAAGGTGTATGGAAGTGGACATTAGTGCCTAGTTCTCCCGAGGCGCAAATACAATGGGATTATTCAGTGCACCCCGTCTACACTGTGCGTGTCTTTTTGTATCCGGCGTGGAGATCCAGCTCTTGATTGATGATTTGCGTAGTGTTCTTTCAAGCCACGTTCCGGTGTTCAGGCTACCGTCAAACCCAAGCTTGCGACGTTTTATGCGGAGACGATGCAATCGGGCCGGCTAGTCCCAGCAGAGTTAGAGATAACACCCCTCGGACAGGAGTATTTCGACGAGATAATAATGTCTCTGCTCATCTTGGAACGCAAGAGGATGGCGCCTGTCATCCGCGATGAGTTTGAAATCGATAGACTCTTCAACTTCTAAACGAGCATTGGCATCTGCATAGCTCATTAATCCTAATCACAATACCGCTGTAATTATGTACAACCAGTTCGCCATGAATTTATTTAGCGGGTGCTATTCCGCTCATAACTTCATACAGGCCTTCAACCTGTCTTCTACTGAGTCTCTCGCTCCAAAATCGCATAATTGGCTCCCATTCCATCTTTGAGGCTGGCATGCCTCCTGCGCGTGAAAGCCTCTCCTCCCTTACAACCTGATAGCCTTTCTTCAGATCCGATAGTTGTTCAGCTGTCAATGCGAAGTCTTCGGAGCCAGGCCGGTGTACAACCAGGACGAATGTAGGCGACTTGGTGGAGAGCGTTGGGTAGGACAACAGAGGACCAGCGATCGTGACAATCGAAGCGAAAGCAGATGCTAAGGGAAGTTGTAATGTCAAGAAAGATTAGATGATAACGAGCAAATAAATTACCATCCGAGCCTGTATGAAATCTCCACCATTTTAGTCCAGCCTCTACCGCAACGGTGCCCCCTTGGCCAAAGCCAAACAGGTGAATTCTCGCAGGAGACCACTTGCACTCCTCCACAAGGTATTGAACAATCTTAGTTAGGAAATCCAGGGCAGTGGTCGGATTGGGGCTGCTGAGGGGTTCTCCAAGCTGATCAAATGACTCGTACCATTGGTATGCCTCCTCATATAGATACGGAATTCTACAGTGCCTATAAATGAGCCTTTCTAGGCAAAACTCTGGGTACATACTGTTCGGGAGCACGAAGGGCTAGAACTGCGGTCTGCGGAAGCTTGAGGTTTCCTCCCATTCGAGAAAACGGCACATGCGTATCCCCTGCATTGGTATACTTTCATCAATCACATCCAGATGTGAACATCATAGTTCATACCCAATCCATGGAGGATGATCAGCAGATTTTCATCTGTGCCGTCATCACTCGGAATATAAACGAAAGGAGTTGTTATTCTCTTTGTACTTGGTGCGGGCTTTACGCGAGGATTGGACTCTGAGGAATCCGAGGGTTCCCTCAACAAAATATCTGTCGGAGCGTTGTTGGATGGAGACATCGTCGTCGAGCGCGTCGTTGGTTGGTTGGCACTGGCTTCAGGAACAAACAAATGACATCACCACCATTGAGCCCGCGGCGCGACGACGGAGAGCTTGACGGCAGGACGGACTCGGATGAACCTACGGACTGCTGGGTATTTTAAAGCACGGCATTAGGACGGCATGTGCCTTGTATTTAGCTGGCCGAGGATCGGGTTTCTAACTTGGGCTTGCCACTGCACATATATAATGCGCCATGGAGAGAAGTCATCGCTTCCACTATAGCTATTCATTATGAACGAGCCTTTATCGCTCTTTTTGAAGTTGCTCCTGGTTCTCGTCAATGGCTACAGCTTCTATCTTGCCACCAAGCCGCCAAGCGTTGGGGGAGAGATCAAGAGAAAGGACATCGAAGGCGGTCTCCTTGCGAAGTTCATGAGAGTTATGATCACCTTGCAACCCTTCCAACAAGTAAGCGACTACATTTGACAAGTGGTGTTCCTAACAAGATTATAGGGTGGATATGTACTTCTGGCATCACTTGAATTTCTGTCGATCTTGTCGAAGATGGCAGGAACACAACCTGGTTTGATGATTCCCGATAGTAAACTTCTATCGCTGTTCGTAAGATGTCGAGTATTGCCGTTTCATTAGGGCTGACACGCGTCTCAGGGGTAACGAACGCGTATTCTTGTCTCCATTATATCTCATTGGGACATTGGTACTCTTTGCCGGAATGTCACTCCGCCTCTGGTGCTATCGCACACTCAATGACCATTTCACCTTTGCAATAACGGAACTCAAAAACCACAAGCTCATTACTGCGGGGCCGTATTCTATTGTCAGGCACCCTGCCTACCTTGGTTCGCTCGTCGTTCGCATAGGGGCTTTCCTCACACTTTACTGTCCTGGGACGTGGCTGCGGGAGTCCCACGTACTGAACTCAAAATTCCTCGGTCCTCTTATAGCGGTTTGGACCTTGCAGTCGGGTCTCGTCGGGGTTCTCTTGTCTTTCAGAATAAACACGGAGGATAGAATGTTGAAGGGCCGTTTTGGGAAGGAATGGGAGGAGTACGCTGCACGTGTCAAGTATAAGCTGATTCCAGGTGTATTTTAGTAAATGGGGTTTGTTCAATTCATAGTATTCCTAGGAGCTAATTGCTTATTTCTTTCAATTCATCTAGGCTAAGGCGCATTGTCTGGGCATTATTCATGCCATCTACCTGATGTGAACATACGAGTTATTTGTACTATCCCATTTAAATATCGAACTGATGAATGGTATTGGTACTGATGAGAAAGGTCGGTCAGAATCTCCGAAAAAAATTCGCCAGACCATAAGCAGGTTAGAAAGTGCTCAACGCTAGGCATGGCCATGTTGTACACATAAAGATACCCATTACGCCGCCTTTGTATAGGTGCCCTTTCTTCGCTCTTATAATGCCCGTGTTGTGTAAGCTCCATCGTCATTCACCCGTCGGGGTCTTCGGATTGGGGCACTCTTGACGAGTCGTTTTTCGTACTCGAATAAACCTGTAGGCCTCCTTCTAGGCGTTCCACTCCCTGACCTTTGCCGTGCGACTCGTATCACAAGTGGTTGTGTTGCTGGAGAGGTGGGTTGGTCTGTCAAGTTCAAGAATATCATGCATCTACTGCGATGGCTCAATTGCTCCCATTTCCTTCAGCCAACAGGGTAGACCTTCGGTAGGAATCCACGAAACAAGGAGCGTATTGCTGGACCTCGAGCATTCATTCACGGATGCTCCATCGCATACGGACCATACGTAGGGTCGCTCGTCAGCCTTGCAGGGAGCATCCACCATTTAGAGGCCGGTGAGTGCTCTGGCTTGCGTAGAGCCGAGGTTAGCCGTGGGTTATGGCGGCGCACCTCAATATTCTCGCTCTTCGGTTCCCTTCGTTTCACTGTCGTCGCCAATAAAATTCCGCTACACTGGACGGGAAAAAAAAAACTGACGGCAAACGCGAAGCATATGGTGATATGTGAAGGTATTTTGACTCTGGGATCGCCGTCCTCAGGTTTGCGTCCCATAGCGGAACAACACCCTAGGAATGACGTCCGATACCTCGTCTCACGGCCAATAAATAAAGACGAAACAGGTTGCACCGGGAAATAAACTGTACGTTGGGCGTTTTAGCAGTATATAAGGGATTTCTGGGTTCGTCATTCTCCATCCTCACAACATGCACTACTCAAACGTTTTGGAAATAGCTCTCCTTGTCGTAAAGCTCCTCTTCACCGTTTTGAACCCGATAGCGTTCTATCAAAGCACGACCCCGCCAAAGGATGGTCAACGATCAGGAGATGAGAAGGATATAGTTCCCCATAGCAGCCTGAGGGAGAGCGTTACGATGTTGATGACGCGATATAATTTTATAATACAGGTATGTACGCCTAAAATTCAGCTTTGCTCTTCGTTGACGCTGACGCTCTATAGGGTATTTATGCTGTGTTTTCTGGGTTAGAAGCCCTTCGGATTGGTCTAGCGCTATTGCACGGTTACGGCGTAGGAGTTGGCGTCTATCCGAATATTGCTACTACGTGAGTGGACGTTTAGCGTACAAGATTTCCGCGCACGACTCACCTCCCCAAAAGTCTCAAGCCCGAGTCGACTTTGCGCTTTCCGGACACAGCTTATCTCATCGGCAGCACTTTGGTTACCTTCGGCTGGATCCTCCGTCGCCAGTGCTATAGCGCATTGAAGAAGCACTTTACCTTCCACATCACCACGTTGAAGGATCACCAGCTCATCACGTCTGGGCCATATTCAATCGTTCGACACCCTTCATACGTCGGTATACTCATGGTGATGATAGGGGCAGCCGTCACCGTCTACAGTCCAGGCTCTTGGCTTCACGATTCTGGAGCCACTGGGTCGCCAGGCGTTGCTCTCGTCATCTACTTCTGGAGTATACATTCGTTGGGAATTTCGATGTCGTTGCCGTTCAGAATGCCGCTAGAGGATGAATTGCTGAGAAAGAGGTTTGGAAAGGAGTGGGAAGCGTACGCGAAAAAGGTCCCATACCAGTTGATTCCTGGTATCCTGTAGTTTCGTAAATAGATTGATAGAATGTACCCACCATATTGTTTCAGAGCGAATAGACTTTCTCGCTCTGATAAATACCTTGATCGATGTAGGGATAGAATTAGGACTCGAGAGGCGTTAGGGCTATCAGTCACTGAGCGAAGAACTAGCAAAGCTTCCTATCCCAACCTCGGATGCCTCGCCTAAATCTGCCAGTGGGCGTATAGGACCCCAGGTAAGAATAGATCTATCCCAAGTTTGACATAGCGGTAGGCTGTACACCTCTTCCTCGTGATGCAGACTCTGATCGTGAGTATTCCTTCTACCACACAACTCCAATGGAATCGTAATTACTATGTACGCAGCGTCTCCAGATCTGCATCCAGGCGAACTATTTTTCAATAGCAGCGTCTATTATGTGAATGTTTCAACCTTATTATGACAGGATGTGGGAGGAGCTTTGTTTCTCTGGCAGTGGGGAATTCAGCGTAGCCATTAGAAGTTGATAAACGTCATTGTGCGAGCCAAACTACGCCACAAATGACATCTCGTGTATAAAAGCAAGGCATAATGCTCAGTGGGTCCCTGCCTTCCCGAAATGACCTTGTATCGCCCGCACGAGATAACCTCCCTCTTCATAAAACTACTTTTAACAATCTGGAATCCTGCAGCATATTACCAAAGCACGATACCTCCGAAGACTGATAAACGAACAGGCACAGAAAGTGATATAGTCCGCCATGATTTGAGGGAGACGATCATTATGTCGATGGCACGATGCTATCCTGTGATACAGGTATGCCGCAAAGTTCGAGGTAATCTAATGAATAACGCATACGCACCATAGGGGCTTTATGCTGCATTCTCTGGGGTTGAAGTCCTCCGGATTTTCCTGCATTGTTATCGTGGAAAAGGAAATGATAGCTTTATTGCGTGAGTTCGAGTCAGAATTTGAGAATGGACTTTTTTAGACTCGCAACTCAACGTGCTCAACTACAAAAGATCTGGGCCAAACACATCGTACTTGAGCTCGACATTTCTCATTGGGAGTGCATTGATTAGCATTGGCTGGTTTATTCGTCAACAGTGTTACAAGACGATGCGAGAGAATTTCACGTTCCACATCACCGACTTGAAGAAGCACAAGCTTATTACGTCTGGGCCGTATTCCATCGTTCGACATCCCTCATATATCGGCATGGCGATGGTGGCGATAGGTAGCGTCCTCACTCTTCACAGTCCGGGCCTTTGGTTCCACGACAGAGAGGCTAGCATCATTGCAGCTCTTATTCGCTTTTGGAGCGTGTGGTTTGCAACGCTTTCATTTTTGCTGCAGTTTAGGATGCCTGCCGAGGACGAATTGCTGAGAAGGAAGTTTGGAAAGGAGTGGGAGTCGTACGCGAAAAGAGTCCCATATTGGTTGATACCCGGTGTCCTGTAGTGTCCTGTAGCGTCGTGGCGTCGTAGATACACCATCGGCAATTGATCGTTATTACCGGGCAGGGTTGTTTATTAGAGTTGCAGGGAAGCAATTACTATTTAATTGCTGCTGAGTAGTTTAATTTTGGGCGAGGTCCGGACGCGGGAGCGCTCATAGGTTAAGTATGGCGGTGCATTTCTCGCGAAGATTGCTATTCTTCGGCTCCCCTTTTTGTTATTTTTATTTTCGATTTTGACCTCTGTTGGTGAACGATCCGGCAGCAAAATTGAAAGGGGATTTGACAAGACTTTATGGGTATCGCTGGAAGATGTGGAGCGCATGTACTATATGAACGGTCTTTTAAATGTGGAATGGGATCGCAGCCCTTAAGACTAGCATTCGATATTTCTGGACAATGCCTCAAGACCGAGATCCAACCTCTACCCTTAGAGACAAGAAACAAGTTTCAGAAAAAAAAACCTACACCAGGGGACCAGTAAAGGGTGCTCCATGCAGTATATAAGAACACTGGTAAGAGTCATTCCTCCCTCACCTGGCATGAGCTTACCCCACCCAAACAAAATGATCCTCCTCGTAAAACTGCTCTTCACGATTTGGAACCCAGTGGCGTTCTACCAGAGTACAACTCCGCCGAAAGCCGGCCAGCGAACAGGTACAGAAAATGACGTTGTTCCACCTAAAGACCTCAGGGAGAGTGTCATGGTGTTGATGACACGATACCGTTTTATATTGCAGGTGAGTACAAGGCTATGAGTCGTCTGTTGTATTATGCTCACCAGCGGCACTAGGCCAGCTATGCAGCATTTTGTGGGTTAGAATTTCTGTGGATCTGCACGAGCCGCTACGAAGGAAGTGCTATTGGTCCCATAAGCATTACCGCGTAAGCATGACTTTGTGATAGCAGACCACGGCTAACATTACCCCTAAAGCTCTAAATCGGATTCTTGGTACTCAGGCTTGACATTTATTATCGGCAGCATCGTCGCTACCTCTGGCTGGGTTCTCCGTCGACAATGCTACAAAGTAATGAAGCACCACTTTACCTTTCACATCACCACATTGAAGGACCACAAGCTCATCACGTCTGGACCATACTCCATCGTCCGACATCCGTCGTATTTCGGTGTGCTCATAGTGATGATAGGGGCGATCATCACAGTCTACAGTCCAGGTTCGTGGCTTCACGACACTGGAGCCATTAGATCGCCTGTTGTTGCATTCGTTATTTACTTTTGGAGTGCATATTCGTTTGCGGTTTCGGTACTGTTGCTGTGTAGGATGCCTACAGAGGACGACTTATTGAGGAAAAAGTTTGGAAAGGAGTGGGAAGCATAAGCGAAAAGGGTTCCATACCAATTGATTCCAGGTGTCCTGTAATTTTGTACGTAGATCAAGCAATTAGTTGATAAGTACTTCTGTTGCCTCAGGTCCTCAGTGCTGCTGTAACATGTACTACACATAGGACCCCAGGTTAGACAGACGTCTAGGTTACCGTGAGCTCTTCCTCACGTTGATGCATATTCTGATATGCGTATTCGCACAAGCCCAGTAACTTTTACAAGTAATGCTGAACTCACTGTTCTAGATCTGCACCCAGCCGAACAACCATAGCTGCACTCGCATTTGTGGCAGAGTGACGCTGATATCTCTAGTGTGGGCCCGAACATGCTGTCACCCACCAGCCGGATGTGCTGGCCTGGTGACTGGGTATGAAGGGAGTCTCATCCTTTTCAGGAATACATAATAGTTGTTAGGAGTTGATAAATATCGTCCGGCAAATCAAGTAGTGTTGGACGGACCATCAATATGGACCGGACTTATGGTTATCCAGACCGAGTATACGGACCGGTACTTGGAATATACACATGTTACGGAGAAATACGTGGCTAGATACACATGGTAGATAGTCATAGGATACAGGTAGATAGATCCTAAGTATCACCGAAGTGACCCACATCAATTCTGATGTGGATACCATCATTTCCAAAATGGTGGATGGCACTTGTCACTCCTCTGTACAAATAGTTTCAGCAT
>KB722767.1:4022-45016 GCA_000349905.1 Volvariella volvacea V23
TCCTAACTATTGACTCAAGCTCAAGGTAGCTAAGTCAAGTTGCAGGTCATGTGCTCCAGCATGCCAGAGGGTGATAGTGACACTTGTAACTACAAGTAACAGTAGAAATAAGCACAAATATAGGCTCAAGTCATATGATGTGTTGGCCAGTGATCATGTGACTACTCAGATCTGATCAAAAGATTGAATCTTGATCATTTTTACATGTGATCATCTATTCTTCTCTTTAGAAACAAGTATTGTTCCAATATACCATTCCATGACATCTGACAGTATTATATAATGATTTGTACTTGCTTCTTTTTTCCACTCCACCTGCAATGCTTGCAGCATTGCGGATGGAATGGTGTTAGTCGTTGCTCAGGACATTGCTTCACTCCGCCCCTCACTCCTCCAGCACTACCAGCCCATATGAAATTCACCAATGGATGGCCAATATTAGTATTATCAACATATATCTAGGTGGTTGGTTATTATTTTAATGCATCTCATATGGCCAGTACTGTCAGCCCATATGAAATTCATTGATGGATGGCCAATATGAGAGTTTAACATCATCAACAAATATTGGCCATCAACTAGTGAATTTCAGTTGGGCTGGTAGTACCAGCTATATGAGGTCTATCAAAATAATAACTAACCATATAAAAGACAATAGTTTAGCTAGCCATGCTATTGTAAATAAGATGTCTACTTAATGGCTGAATTTGCTGCCTATACACAGAACTCATTTAATGAGTCACTTTGGTAGCTCATATTATTCAGAACAGTACACACTTGCTTATATTACTTGTATTTTCTTTTTTGATTATGAAAACCCTAACCTAGGGTTAAAACTGGTTGGCCAGATCTAAATTTCTCATATTAACCCTACACCTTGGTGAATATATAAGTGGGCTTGGTTGGCTCTAGGGGTTTTCCTCAGTTTCGACCTTGTCTACTCTGCCAAGCTAGCTTTGTTCCTGAGACTCCAGTGCAACCTGAACTTACAGGCTATTAAGAGGTGAGTAAGCATCATTAGGATTCTTGTATCCATCTTGTCTTTTCTGCCAGCTGGTAGTGAGTGTCTTTGCAACCATGTCACTGGTGATACCTGGGCACCGCTGTGTGGGTGATCCCTTGTAGTAGGCCCATCTGATAATGCATAGAGATGTGTGCTGAGTAGTTGACATCTTTTCTTATTTCTATTTATTTGTCTTTGGGGCCAAGCACCTTTGTCACTGACATCAAGTAATCAGAATGACGTTAGGCCTACTTTCAAGAGACAGGCAAGGAACAAGCTAAAAATTGCCTTTTAAGGCAAGTTATCAGTCAGGGTGGGCTGATTTGACAGCTTTGCTGTCATTAATGACAGGTATGTGCTCTGGAGTACTGAAGTAGGGCCCTAGTTTGCACAGGAATAGTGGTAGCTTAAAACTTACTACTAGACACCAAAATCAGGTACAGGTTTCCTGATCTTGAAAAGACCAAGTCCTCACTACATTCCAGGCTGGGAAATATATCATTTTATGACTCACCTGACAGTATTATATAATAATCTGCGCATGCATTTTTTTTTTTACTCCACCTGCTTCTTTCACATCTAGGAGTGACAGAGATTGATTCTGGGTGACAGAACAATTTCATCTTTGCACGGCCAGCTGAGAACACCTACAGGAGCAACTACAACATATAGAAACATAATATACACAAAGCGGATGCATCTGCAAGAGGGAGGGAGATGGAAAAAGGTAAGGAACGCATGTCGAGGACTGTCTATAAGGTAACCCCAATGGCGGTTCCTGAATTTTTGTGACCTGCTCCTCACCAATCCTGCTACGGTCAATGTACACTCGGTTCATCAATTAACTTCTGCAATACTAACTAACTGCGAATCCTGACCCACAGCTAGATGAATGAGTTTCAACATTTCTTCATCGTGCGCCTTCAATATTGGTGCAGACCGAGCCACACCAAGCGCCCAGACGATTGCACCGCTATCGTTCAGGTTTGGGGGATACAGGACCTCTCCCTCAATCCCTGCCCAGTCAAAATCGATGAGGTTTGCACGCCATACAGAACCTTCCTTAAACACCATAATATTCGGTCGACGAAGGTCACCATACACATAGTTTTGATCATGAAGAGTACGGATGGCGCGAGTCAAATCTTCAATGACGCTCTCGGGTAAGCTCTTCTTGAAAAATGCATCATGTGCCGCCGTGCCTTTGGCGATGTCCATGACCACCATCTTGACTCCCCCACGCAACGTGGAGAAAAAGTGCAGTCGAGGAGCCAAATCCAGACTTGCGACTATCCCGTGAGCTCTTTCACAATAACGCTCACAAAACTTGACGAGGACTCGCTTGCCGTCGAGTTCGGCTATGAAGAGTGAACGGTTGTAATTGGTATCGTCCCATCCCGGAAATCGGAATCGCTCGATGAATCTAATAGCTGCTGGAGCCTGATCGATGTATGTCGGGTTGGGGAAGAGACGAGCGTGGACGGGCTGTGCGCTAAGCGGAGAAGACCGATAATAGTTTATTAAATCATTGATCGCACGCCGGAAGACATCGAATATCTGAGCGAGATTATAGATACGTTTTGTCAAGTATGGTCCACCACCGAGGTAGATATACTCCGTGAATGATTCGGCGACGAAAATATCAGCACAAATAGAGCCTGCAAAGCAGATATATGGACCAGCGACAGAAATGAGGATGCAAGGGCAATTAAATGTCTGTCGTATCCGTTGGTACTTAATGAAATACAGAATCAGTAAGATCACAAAAGGACTAATAGTGAAAGACGTACGTTGGCACTACTTTGCTGCTTTCTCAGTGTGAGGGGGCCTTGAAGTCCGCTACTTCCACGAATGCCTAGTTCCGCCTTGAGCTCGAGGTGAGTGTGGATTGCGTTCACGCCATCCGCCAGGCTGATTGTTGCGATGCCATCACTTTCAGCAGCCAAGACTCCATTCGCATTGTACGCCCTCGCGTGCATTTGAAACTCGACATCCAAAAGATTCTGAAGCACTTTGAGAATTTTGTCACTACGGTTATCCTCAAGTGTGTAGATTCCGTTTGAACGCTCGACCAACTTGGCTGTCTCGTTGACAAGATATTGATTCGGGTTGATTTGGGAGAGGTTATCCAGCTCGTGTTTGATGGTGGCAAAGACACGGTGGTATATGGCAATGGGAGGACCAATGCGAGTGTTGGGACGTCCATTATAGATCGGGCGTGTTTCTTGCTCACTTTTGAGTTTGGCGAGACTATTCGCGACTACGGATGGCGCAGCTGCATGTCGGGCGTTTTGTATTGCATCATTATGTGCTAAGGCGACAATTAGATGTTATACATCACATCTCAAGACACTAGACATTCACCTTTCTCGTCTGCATGCAATTCCATTTGGGCGGATGCCGGCGTAGGTATATTCACGTAGCAATCAGTTATCAAGCCATCCTATATGGAACGAATGCCAGGTACTCACCTCTATGTATTACACGAACGACAAATTGAACTTCCTCTAGTGTACACGTGTGCAGTGCAGAGATCTTGTCAATATCCTTCAACTCTTTGAGTGGCTCACACTCTTGGATTCGTTGGAGGAGCGTATTGCGTGGCTCGATAGACAACGGAACCGACTAGAAGAGAAATCCAATAGAGGCAGACCCACGATGTAGAAGATAATTATTGTACGATACCAGATGCACTAGATTGAGGTTGCTGTAGTCCATGTTGTTACTCTGCAACGCCATCGAGAACTTGTTGTAAACAGCTTTCATGAGCATATGAACAGTTGAATCGACGGGGAGTTGAACGTCAATCAGATCGTCCATTTCGTAACCAGAGATGATACAATTGAGTCTGAGGGCTGTATATTGCACCAAGTGGTCAATGCACGTCAAATAATAAAACCAAGTTTAAAATGAATTGACGTCAATTAGAATACGATATTCGACTTACGAGGAACCCTTATAATGATGTGGACGTGTTTCTTAAGAGGCTGTTTCGGAAATACCTCGCCGATTTCATCTGCGGGGCCCAGCGTATCTTCATTAAGCTCAGGCTCTTGTGGTGTCTTGTCCTGTGTAATCATTGGAATCTCAACTTTCCAGAGTTCGAGGTGAACTGAATCGATGCCCTGGAAGTAGTTCGATCTCTTGTTGACAATGAGCTCCTTGAGGTCGCCAACTGTATCGTCTTTGTTGATCTTCACCGGAAAGGCTTTGGCAAATGGCTCGCCATAGATGATGCAGAAAAGGCTGATAAGGTTGGACATATCAAATTTGTTCAAGTTGCAAAGACAGATCAAGTAGAAAAGCTTTTTGCGCGATGTGGAGATAATGTGGTTGTGGGTGAAGTGGCATCGATTGCGAGGTGTTGCTACCAATTGTCACGGGTCACGCGCCACGTGACCGTTCTTCATTGGACGAGCCACTTTGCTGGTCTCCTCCTCAATTTGATTCCAGTACTGGCGAAATTCAGATTCAGATTCCAATGATAGTCTAGTATATCCTCACTATGGAGTCGATAAACATTGTCACTAGTTGGGGTCTGGAATAGACGAAGGAAGAACGATACCACACCATAGCCTTTTGACACCAAGTTCATTGCACTTTCCGGTATCAATTGCGTTCACTGCAGTGCCGCCCCGAGGACAGCATGCATCAAACGTGAGAATGAAGAAAAAAGTCTATAATAGCATTACTTGATAAAACCCCTTGTTAAACCCTTCGCTCCAAGAACCATGCCAGAGAACATAACGCACAGCGAGGAGCGCGAAATCTAGTAGTAGTGAACCTACCAAATCACTCCAGTCAGTGTTGCAAATAAGGAAAGAGAAAGACCAACGACGCACCTCCTCCTGCTCACGATTACGCATATAGGGTGGCTCAGTACCCTTGTAGTAGATATCCGTCCACAAATCCTTTGCCTATGGCTCAGGCGATGTCTTGGCCTTCTCGACTGCGGCGTTTACCTCTGCTTTTGCTTCCTTGTCGAGTTTCTGCACGCGGCAATGACAAATAAGAGATCAGATATATGGAAAGGTAAGCCAGAGACGCACCTTGAGCTCTTGCTCTGTGGCGAGACCCCACTCCTCGATGTATCGCTGCAGACCCCGGATCGGGTCCTTGGTGCTACGCATCCGTTGAAACTTCCTCACGCGTGCCATAGGTTTGTACCGGGATCTGACATGCTATCGTTCATTCGTTACTCTCCGATCAAATAAGCAGACCGAAATCAAAGGCGACTTTACGAGTGACCACCATAGCCGTATGTGACGAATTCGAGTAGAAGAGGCCCTTCTTGTCGTCCACTGCCACTTCCTGGCATATTGAACAGCTTGTTTTGCGGCGATGATATCCATTCCGTTTACCGGAGTTATGAGCCTTCAAGCCCAACTAGAGGCATACATTAGCGAATGAAGAAAGTTTAGAAAACCGTACATACTCATGCTATATGGCTGAGCAAGCTGGGGGAAAAAAATGATGAACAATGACCAACTTGAAGACCACGAATGTTATCGCCTGTGAAAGTACTCGGTATTGGAAAAGCTACGCTCAGCAGATGTACTCATACCGTATTTGTTGTCGCAAAAAAAGACGTAAGGAAGATCCCAAAGCTTCGCCTACACCAAGGTCAACAGACCAAACCTCCAATCATCCAGCCCACAGCCACTCACCATATTGGACGCCTCAAACACCTACTCCTGGTTGCTCGCGCCATCACCATACAGTGCAAACGTGCAACTCAGCTTGCTCAAATACTTCTGTGCAAAGGCAACAGCAGGCCCCACAGGCACCTGCGCGGCGGCGATACCATTTCCACCAAAGAACGACGGGGTGAAGATATGCATTGAGCCACCCTTGCCCTTGGACATGCCGTTGACGCGCCCAAGCAGCTCGGTGATAACACCCTTGATGGTTCCGCCACGCATGACGGCGAACGGGTAGCAGAGGTAGCCGGTGATGACGCAGCTATCGGGTGTGATTGAATGTTCCATTCCGACTGAGACGGCTTCCTGTTAACGAGAGAGAGGGGGAAGGGGCGAAAGAAATGTTGGTTACTCCAGAAAACAAGCGCAAACCCACCCAGCAACAAGGAAAGCTCACACAAAAAGCTCAATACATCTGTCCCAATGCCCAAATGGCAAAAACCACGAATAAACTTGGCCTTGTACAGAGTGTCCAAAGTCATCTCCACATGACGCATGGTCTGCATCTCCTTGTACATTCACAACTCGTCGCCTATTACCTAGACTTCAAGGTGCCAATGTGATTGGCAAGTGAGAGGTAGATGGAAAAGTTGCATCCTCTGGGTTCCAGACGGGGTCAGGAGTCCTCTTGATTACAGGAGTGTGTGAGAGTAACGAAGCCATGTGAGACGTGAGTGCGAGTTGGACAGTAAGAATTGAGCTTACGGGTTACCAAAGCCATTTGAATCGCCAGCAAGAGCCCCCGACAGCCTAAATCTGATGGCGATATGCTGTTCACCGGGGAGTCAATGCACTCCTCTTCTTCAGCGGTCGGCCTTGAAACCAAGGTTGCAAGGTTGCAAATACCCTGTAGTGCTTTTTTCTCACTTTCATCTTATCATTGTATATTACATATTTTTCAATCAAAGTACATTCCGCCATTAATTGAAATCTACTATTATGTCAGAATCTGTTTGCCCATTCAGTGTAGGCACTTACAGTTTGTCCTATTGGGTCACAACAAATAGAAATGTTATGAATTCATAAGCAACAGCAACAAGACACAAGGACTTACCTGTGATGAACTTTGACTCCTTCGAGGCTAGGTATGATACCAGACAAGCGATATCCTCCGGGACCCCGACATTTGCTCCAAATTGTGGTGTCGAAGCCTTACGCATTGATAAATCATTAATAATTTCACATCTGCTTGTACATGAAGTACTCACAGCCTCCAGGTCTTCTGGTCTCAATGACCCGGTGGTATTTCGAACTGTGATTCTGTAGTTCAGCTACGGTCGTAGACATACCGACCCAAAACTTACACATCGGAGTATCAATTGCACCTAAAACAAAATAGTCAGAAAGAGTAGCACCAACGAAGAACAAGCATACCTGGCGCATACGCGTTGACTGTAATTCCATGTTCCCGCAACTCCGCCGCTAACCAAGATCGTCACCTTCACGCATTACCAGACCAAAAGCACAAGACCTACCAGCGACTTGCGTAAGTCCCCGTATCGCAAACTTCGTTGATGCATACGCACTCAATCCCGAACTGCCTAAGGATTGTCGCATTAGCCCCAGCAGTGGCCTCCTAGTCAAGAAATTGGTAACGCACCTTGCTTTCCGGCGAGCGACGATGCACCGATAATCCTCCCTCCTCTTCCTTGAGCAATCATCTTATCAGCTGCAAATTTATACGACAAGAATGTTCCACGAGCGTTGATCGCAAACGTTCTATCCCAATCTTCAGCAGCGGCTGACACAGTCCTTATTCAGTCTTCCCCGAGCGCAGAATGAACATCGGGCGTGACAGTACTCACTTTGGGATATGGGTTGAGGAACACATATTCCCGCGTTCGCGACCATCTTCACACACCCGACTTCAAATCAGCACCAGGTCTGACAAACAGATAGCAAATATACATACCACGTCCAAACCGCCAAGCTCCGTGTACACAGTCTCGACGAGGTTTTTTACATCCGCCTCTGCAGATACGTCACCCGGGACAACCAAAGCCTTTCTCCCAGACGCTTCGATTTCTCTCGCCAACGAAACCAAAGAGTCTTTTGCGCGAGGTAAGTCATTGAGACCGAGGTTGTACCCGTCCTTCGCGAGACGGAGTGCGATAGCGCGTCCGATTCCTTGGGAAGCACCCGTTACGATCGCAATACCAAGGGACATGATTTCGTTGAATAGGCCCAAAAGAAACGTAAGAAGTAGTTGGGGTAAGAGGCTGCAGAGAGGGAGAGGAGGTAAGAATAGACCGTCTGTACCACGTCACAAGTTATATGGACGGCTGAGAATTGTGGGCTATTTGCCCGGTCGACGTATCAAAAAACGAGCTATCGTTTGCGAAAGCTTCAGCGTCAGCGGTACGGAAGTGAGTGATTAGCGAGGTCATACCCGGTTCCCCCGTATCTTGATGGTCTGCGGTGGCGGGAATGAATGATGAAGTAAAATCAAAGACATTGAAAAACAGCTGCGCAAGGTTGATTTATACTTGAAGACTCGCTCGTGATGTATTTGTTAAGGAAAAAGGCTCATTAGTCACTATGTATGCTGCGAGGAATCAGCGTTATACGAGCCGCGATATTCACTAGGCTCACCAAACGGAGCAACACCCACATCAAAATTGACAGATCACATTGTCACTTCCTACGGTTATTCGCAGCGTCAGTCAGAAAGTCAACCACTTGGAGATACTCCTAGCACTCGAAAGAGCGGGCGCAGTTATTCTTAACCTGCACCTCAAAGAATCATGTTTGACGAAACCGCTTCCGAAATATTTAATTAAGAATTGTCGGAATACAGGAAGTGATCAAAACAAGAATTACTCATGAAGTCTCCCATCAGCCTCAAAGGGGCACATAACCACTGCCGGACCAGCTACAGTCGACGCATCCGTCGCCTTCTCCTTATCCTTGCTAACCAAACAATAAGCCGCCCCTCGGATTCCATTCGGTATGGTGACTTGCTTCTTCAGCATGTCGACAACGCTTGTGTAGATTCCCGTTCCCGTCAAACAATGGAGGTAGAGTTGCGTTCGGGGGTACGGATACTTGTCCTTGCTTGCTTCTGAACTGAGAGCGTCGCCGATGACCTGAAGCTCGACAGTGGCACCTGGAAGCGCATTAGCGGGGAGGGCGAGCTTGGGGAAAGACTTGGAAGGAGAAAGGAAGTTGGGGCCAGGGCAGGAGACGATAAAGGTGCTGAACCAGCTACGAGCTTGATTGGCATCGAGAGGAGTCTACAGGACATTAGAGGACAAAGAAATGGACCAGCTGAACAGGACGCACCTCGAAAGCCGTATTCCAAGGATTTACCCATAGCAAAGCTGAATTGATCCACCCTGCGTGCCGAGCTTGAACACCGAGAATGGAACCAAACGCCGTAAGATAGCCCTAGGTGCGGATGTCAAGTGGATGGATGACGGATAACCGCGTCGCACTTGCCTTATTGTTCACAAAGGGCAGCATGCCATTGAACGCGGAAGTGGCGACATTGCTGATGATAGCGCTCAGCTCAACGAAGGAACGGGGATTGGAATGTGGGCTGGGAAATGTGAGTGGGGTGGCAGCGATTATAGGTTGAGGCAAGACGTACAAGTGGTAATGGCACGGCCGAACAGCTGGTTGATCAGTCGTGTTGAGCGAGGTTGTAAGAAACTTGATGTGGGTCTTCTCGTGAGACGCAATTTGTTGGAAGCGGTCGCGGACCCAGTCGGGGTAGCCAGCTTGACGAAAAGCGTCCGTTGAGTAGTCCTTGAGGCCTTGACGGTAAAAGGCGTGACCGAGCTGCTGGATTCCCAAGGCGTAGTTGAGAATGTCGCCGTCTGAGTGACACCAGTAAGCAAACCGGCAAAGCCGATGAGTTTGAAGACGCACCACCGAGCAGATAGTCGGGATCAGCAAAGTGAGAGGCGGAGAATGATATGAAGGAAAGTAGAAAGACGAGAAAAGACAGATAACGCATCGTGGGTTGGCGAGTCCAAAGGAATGTACGAATCAAATGAGCGTTGGGGCAAGGAATACAACGAAAAGGCTTACCGTTACCCATTCACCCCGAGTTTATAGCAGCTCTCCCCCGCGGCGGGTGACCTTGAGCACCATTGTGGCTTGCCGACATCGAATGCTGCGACGAGGAGACGATGGTGGCGGTCAACATTGGCTCCCGCGCCAGCCACAAGGTCGGGCGTCACGTGCCTTTCCCAGAGCACGGTACTCTTGCGTACCACCAACTCTGAATTAAATAAGAATTGACACTGTAATCATGGTTTTCATGGACAAATATCAGCAACGAATAGCACCCGGAACCATGGAGCCTCCATCGTTTCAAGTAATAGAACACCATTCGTGCAAGCCCATCACGGCTGACCCATAATGTGCGCAATTTGCCCCTCAGCGCGAATGAGAACACATCCCCCCTCCTAGTCCAATGCGGAACGAGACTGGCAGGCGCCCATCGAAGAAGCCAAGT
This sequence comes from Volvariella volvacea V23, assembly GCA_000349905.1. Lineage (NCBI taxonomy): Eukaryota > Fungi > Basidiomycota > Agaricomycetes > Agaricales > Pluteaceae > Volvariella > Volvariella volvacea. The sequence continues at coordinate 14,188 of KB722767.1, forward strand.
CCGCAAACAAGTGTCTTCATGCTTGACAACCGCCCGCCCACCTATCTCACCGTAAGGCATTGCTGACCAGTATAGTCTAAACACTCAGGGAACTGGACCTGATATTATCGTCAGCCCCAACTCATTCACCGCGTGGTCGTCTTCAACGTACGCAATCAATAAAGAGCCCAACAATGAACTCCAGATCTTCCATATTCCGACCAATGTCGAAAATAGTACTACGACCGTATTGGGGCGGCCCATGCTCCGCTGCCGCTTGATACGCAAAAAGGACCCAGTATTCGCCGCTCGTGAGGGCTCCCTTCAAGTAATTTATCCTTCACGTGTCACTTGAGTGAAGCGTAATTAACGTAGTCCCACAAACCTACCCGAACAACTGACATATATAAGCTGCAGTTTTCTGTACTTCTTGATCGATGTTGCCAACCAGACCTTGTGGACAAGTCACGTCAACGATGTAAAGTGTTGAACTGGGCTTCGAATTGGGACGTAGGCAGAGCAATTCTGGGTACTCTCGAAGGACGATGTCTGTAACAACCCATTTAATCTCGTTAAAGAACGTAGATAGACAAAACACACCGGACAGCTCGGACGGATATCGTTGCAAAAGGCATCCAAAGGTTAGTTGAGAGGGATACTTTGCGTGACCCCGATGAACCGTCCTCAACCACCGATCCTCTGGGATGATATGCAGCTGGTTCTTCTCATCGCTCAAGATGGATACCAGGCATAGCATCACGAGATTGACCAGCATAAAGCATCCTCCTGACCCCTGATAACTCGGCTATGAATTTCTGGAATGGCAAAGCAAAGTACGTACTGCACGGGAGACATGATTCGATGCCAAGTTCGCGAGCCACCGTGTACCGTCAAGCGATAGGAACTTGTCGCCAATCCATCGTTTTCCCTTTTCCTGTGCACGTTCTCTTGCACCCAGACTGAGCTCAAGACGGTGGTATTGCGCCTCGACCCACTTCGTCAATTCGTCTTCATTGAGACCAGAACCTGATGTACCCTGGCAATGGAGGTTATTCCAGAACTCGGCTTAAAATGGAACGCGAACCTCGGGTTCCCTCTCAGAGTCTAATTCTGGACCAACTTGGAGCTCAAGAACGAGTTTTTGGATCACCCCAATTACCTGCGCCGTCTTTACGTCATCTCCGTCAAGTGTCCCCGCGAACTGATTTAGAGGATCTACAATCTGCGCGATCGCCTGGCCATCGAGCTCAGAAACCTTGCGGCGGCGAAGCGCTGTGGCCATCGCAGATAGAAACGGTAAGTTTAGAGCTATTTGGCTCACGGACGGAGGCGACCCGTGGCTTCGTTGGGGCGCGGCGCCCAGATGGAATGGATTGACGCTTAGAGTTTTGACAGACACACAGGCGTGTGACGGAAAATGGAACCTAGATCAAGAGCTGAAGGAAAGCCAGACGCCGAAATGAAGGGATCGAACGCACCGTATCTCGATCTGTCCATCGATCGCCCCATGGCACAGATGACGAGAATCCACGCAACCGTCTGCTAGAAGCCGCCAACATATGTTGAGAGGATTATCGACGTGCGGGGGATGCAGAAACGTTGTGCGATTGCCTCAATCAGGTGGTCATGAGGACAGCGCCACAGAAGGTACGCCGCACGTGCTCACAAATTGGAATGGATGACTTCACATCTCCCAAATTAAAGTATTTGCATTATAGAACGGATAGGATAGCGTACAAATATTGCTACATTAAACACCTGATTATGGGCATCCCTGGTGTGAATGTGGTATTGATGATGGGTAAACATGCGATGATGAGCTGTGCATTTGAACGGAGGGCTACGACATGTCCGGCAGCGACGGGTTTCGTCGGAAGGGTGTCGGTGTTGGAGGCTCACTGCCTGAGTCTGCGACAGGGGCAAAGGGATCGTCCAATTCGGTATCATCGCCGATCGTGAATACAATGCCTTTTCTGGGTCGAATGGTATCTGTACTTGAACGTGGAGGGGGAAAGTCCGCAAGTGCATTGAGGTTGTCGGAAAAGTCGTTGGCAACACGTGGGAGGCCTCGAATGGTTTGATCATCGATGTTGGAGCTCGGAGGCACCGCGATGACACCAGGCTCCAATGGAGCAGAGAGGGAGTGCGAGGGAGTTGGAGCTACGTTGGACGCGTCAGTGAAGAGCGCCTTGAGGGAAGGCCTAGTGCCAGGTAACGAGGGGCTAGAACGATGTTGCTCTTCTTGGAATAAGGGGTCGTGATGTGATACTGTTTGTGCAGACGGTGCCCCAGGGTGCTGTAATTGTTGTTTGTCTTGACGGGAAGGAGAGCGTTGTTGAGGCGACTGCGTGTGATTTGATGGCATGAAGGTCACAAACTCGGCGCTGATTGTCGTGGGGGGAGTGACGGCTGGGGTGCCAGCATCCAGTGCTGTAGGGGAATTTGAGGAGCCAAAGTGAGGCATAAGACGACGGAGTCGATTTGCATTGCGCTGCGCTTGCTATTGGGGCATGAGTGTAAGGAATGTTAGCCCTCCCAGCGCACACAAGACCCACCAGATGTCGCTTCCACAAGGCAGTACGTGTCCACTTGAGACCATCAAGATCAGCGAACTCAATCTTGACTGACTTGAAACAGGAAGAGAGAAGCTGGCGCTGCTCATCCGTCATCTTCAACGCTTCTGCTTCCTCCATCCTCTGTTCCTTCTCAATCTCCAATAGTCGCTGCTTGCGTTGTGCAGCTCGAGTGTTGTTAAGGGAAGAGAGGTCGGCTGACGAGTCGTTACGCGGCATGTCTTGAGACTGCAGGATCATTGCAAGAGTTGATGTGAGACGAGACAGCAACGGAAAATTAAGCAGGGAAAGCAGAATAAGTGAAATTCAAAACGAAAGTAGTCAAAGCGAGGTGGCGGTGAAATGGGTGGAGCCAACGCAAGCTCAGCCACCGTGACGGTGCCTTGTCACATGAGGGCGTGACACCCGTGAACGGCATGCGGCTGTCGAAACACACCAAAGCGCATCACCCACGCAAAGCTGACGCGCCTGCATACACTAGAGCTAGGAACTCGGCGCAGAGCATGAAAAAATGCCGAAATACCAGTGCCTGTAATCGATCATCCAGAATTTAGTGCATGCGACTTGTCAACGTCAGTTCTCGCGCTTGGGAATTACGAGCCTCAAGTTCCTATTCGCATTATGTACTCTTTTACCTCGTTCAGGTGCTGACTTCCCATTATTCTCTTCGACAAAATGCCATTCAAATCGGCCGGTATGTTTACTCCATTCACGACGTGATATGTTTGGGTTGCATGGTGCAGAATGCCCAATACTGGCGAAGACGGTACAATCAATGTTTGGATCACAATCTGCGTACGGCGTTTGGATAAGCCTTGTATTTCTGACTTCCACGACCAAAAGGGGCCAAACGCATCCGAGCTCTGTACTTGTGGAGGTCTTCCATTCGGCCTCAAACCTCCCTATGGTGGAAGCCGATTAAGAGTCCCCTGTTACAGAATTAATGTGGGACTCTGTACAAGTCGGAGTTGCGGCTGGATGTCGAGTTTCACCACCCCAGCGCTGAACTGATTCGGCGAATCGATACCGCATTGCACAACATTGGTGATGCGGGCTCAATCAGTCTGCATGTACAATTCCAGCAACAATTAATTGCGGTGACGAGTAACCGTCGATAAAATTGCCTCCTCAGTCACCACATCCGATATTAGCTATTGCATCGTCGAAGGGTAAGTCTGACGGTAATACCCATTCTTGACCTCGCGCTCACTTCTCCAGCGCGCTGACTACGAGTCGGTTTACCTTTTAACAGTTTCACGCGCTATATATGCAGAAAAGTAGGACAGAGACGGACTACAAGTTGCTTTGGTACTAATAAATATGTTTCTTGATCTATGTATACCTGCTCACATCCTCCGAGATTGTTGTGAAGTGAAAGGGTATGAAGAATTACGGGACTAAATTCGTGGATGACGGGCAGAACCTTTGCTCACTTGCACCCCAAGTTCAACGTCGAAGCTTCTACGTCACACTGCAGGATTCCCTCGCGTGTGGCAAATTGGAAATGCGACATTCAATCAGGAGAATACGTGTTGCGCTGGGATGAACTTTGGTGGCGTTCTTTTCTACGTGTGTAGGCCCTTATCACATGGTTACACCGTTTACAAGTCCTTTTAATGGATTCTCGGTATCGATGTATCATGCCAACTTTATTGATTCTTTCCGACAAGAGGATAAGATATTAGCACAATGAAATCGCGCTACAAAGTTGCCCATATCAATGGACAGGTAGGGACAACGAGAGGGGCTCTTCCAGCCGCGGGTGCAGGTTCAATTGCGCAGGAAATGACCCTGTCATTTAAGCCTCTCGGAATGAGAAGTATTTATTAATGCAATACATATAAGGAGCCTGAACACGAGTATCCGAACTCAATCGCCTCTCATCGCATCTCCAGCTGCCTCCAACAACTCCCCCCAATCACGTCGTGATCCAAAGATCTTTGGCATCTCACGTATCCCTCCCTCACTCGCATCCTTGTCCACCACCGGCAATATTGTCTGGCACTGAGCACACAGCGGTCCAACATCCCCTTCCTGCGGTCTCAAGCCATCTCGCAGAAACTGAATTGTCGCCAATTCCTGGGTCGTATTAGACTGGCTCATAAAGGCATTGCCAGCGTCCCAGTCCGGGACCGAACCCCTCTGGTGGTCGGCAAGCCCCTCTAACCAGAAATCCCGACAAACGCTCGGGGACAAACAGTGGGAGTAGAATGTCGCCCATACATTGGCTTTACCCCGGACTAAGGAATAGCCGGAGAGAAGCCGGATAATGGGTTCCCATGCCTCCAGTAGTTGTGCCTTGACTCCTTCTTCAATCTCTACTGCCTGCAGCTTCGTGCGCCATTTCGACTTTCCGTCCATCAACTGTTCGTTCGTTATCAATGGGGGTATCTTGTTCAGCTGAGCAGCATCATCGGGGTTCCCTCCGCCCAGCATGACGTTTTGCCGCAAGATCTCGTAGAAGACTGCATAAACCAGGACATGTACGAGCAGCCAGGTGTAGTCGAATTCTTTGGCGATGCGGATCAGCTTTGGTCCCAGCTTGTCCAGAGATAGGTACGCGTAATCCACCATCTGATCGCGCCAGACCTGCAGCGATTCCGGGACGAAAGACGATAGGTGGCGTAAACAACGGCGACGGAGATACGAGACGTCGTATTTCATCGACAAGTTGAGAATGTCGAATATTGTGTCGATGGGGTACTTGACTGGATATGGTTCGAAAAACCTTGGCGGCGGGGGTTGATAATGGATAGGGAGCGCATCCAAGTTGGATCATACCTTGCATCGAAGATGGCACGTAGAAAGTGAGACAACTCTTCTGGTGAGTCATAGAGCTCGATTACTGGGTGGCCATTGTGACAAGCTTCATCTTTTGCGCGCCCAGATAGGGCGAACAAGTCGAAGAAGAACGTGGAACGGGCGGCCAGTAGACCGCGATATACCCGAAACGCGGTGGCACCAGCATGGAGGATGACATTGCCATCTGTGAACCAGACCTCTGTGGAGGGAGACAGTCCAGGTGGGAGATCCGAATGTTGGGACATCGCAATGGTGGTTGATACTGGCGATATGTCCTAGGGTCGCAGCGAGGCTCGATGATTCAATCTCCGTCGGGCACAAGGCATAGACTACAGCACAACACGGAACACGACGTAGAAATACATTGATAATAGTACATGTACCTTAATCTGGCAGCGATAAAATGCCCTGTTGTTCCCTCTTCAAATCTTCCCAAGAACCGAGTCCGAACATCTCTGGTAGGTAGCCCCACAGCTCCTTCCTCGTGTCCTCATAGTACTTTCTGTACCAACTGCTGCACGGCTCGCACATGCCCTTGAAGACATCCGTGTTGTCCGCCCGCAAGTCCAAGTAGCCCATAGTCTCCCACGTGGAGATGGACTGCAACCCTTCGGTACGTACACTCGCGCAGTGATCCTCCTCTTCGCATTCCGCATTATCCAAGCCTTCATTCATAACTTGCAACGCATACCGTATCTGCAGCTGAAGGAGCCGCGCCCTCCCAATTGAACTTGCGCGTATATCGTCTAGATGTAGCTCGATCTTCTGTTCCCTGAATGTGACACCCTCGAAAATCTTCTCGAGCGGATGCGTGGCGATACAATAGTGAACGGCCGGGAGCACCCAAGACAGATTAAGCTCCCGAGCGAGGTTGAGTATCGCAAAGGGCATGTCATCGATAGCTGGGATGGTTCGTCGCCTATCGCGCGTGGTCCAGTTTTCGAGAGTGGTGGGATATGACGTTTCAAAGTGCATGACGGATCTTCGCCTCAGGAAGTTCACGTGGTACTTTGTGCTCAAGCGGTATACTGCAGCTATGATTGAGAAGTCTATCGTTGACGGCGGCGGTTCAAAGAATCTGTGCAGAGACTGAGGGGTTGGGTATCGGGCCTATGCGATGGATAAATGAGTGCTCACCCACTGTGGTATATCGCCATGAAGAAGTAGCCCGCATCCTGACTGGTATCACCCAGCTCGATAAAGGTATATGGTTGGTCGCCCTGCTGGTCGGACGCAGCCAACTTGTCGCGGAAGAAGGAGGAGTGCATACACAGAAGGCCCTTGTAAAGACGAAACACGGTCTGCTGGGCTTGTAGAATGACATTTCCATCTTCGAACCACAGATCCTTCGCTCTCTTGAGCTCAGGGGGTACGTCGACTTTTGTCATGGCACACGATGTCGCGCCGGGGTTGAGGCGGGATTAAGGCGTCGGCGGTTATTCTTTGTTTATCCCAGTGTCGACAGCAAGCCCAACGCGAACATCAACACAACCCTGCTCGATGCCCTGCACACCCACCAGCACCCACCGTCGACGTTGGACATAGCTGTGCCGTTCCACGAATCCGTGTCTATCACCTATGGCCGACCCAAGAGAAAGTGTCACAGGGGGTTGCATTCCAGGCGGCCCGTCCGGGATCTCTTTTCCCCAGGCACATGGAGCCAAATCAAAACCTTGAGCCCCCGCGATCGACGATACAATGCGGAGAAGCGGACGGGGAAAGGGCGACGACAGGGGAACGGGTGCTCGTACGGCACTTATGTGGGGTGCAGAAAATTGTTCTCTCCCATTTTATTGAACGCCGCCCATGTTTACAAACGTCGATGGTCCAGGTTCCGTTATCGCGTCGACCACGGGAACGCACTCCCTCGTGCGAACTTTGTGCGCGATGATATCATGGACTTAGCGGACCCAGATCCATCGGAAGTAAGTTTGTACGCCCAATCAAATGCCCGACGCCCAAACAGCGACTGCCGCTTTTCGTCAAACATGAATCGGTCGTTTTCGACACTCGTTTGTCGCGCATAGTTCCGGTGCTGGATTCTGGAAACACAATCAGCTCAATGATGGCCCATCACGCTCCACATCCCCTAGCCCATCGATGTCCCTGATCGTTTGTGGCCGGGTAGCTCGTTCGCGCACACCACAATGCATGATCGACCTGCAGTCACCTCGGCGGACCGTCGAAACCGTCACCTCCCGTGGTGGCTCTCGACAAGAGGGACAAGACCGAATCTATGGCACGATGGAAGAAGGAAGGCACCTCGGGGAATCATCGCAAGTGTGTTGAATACGGGTGATTCCATATTGCCGCAGTGTTGGCTCGTTCTTGGGCACCCTGAGGAGCAGCACGGTGCTCATGTCGTGAAAAGGGTTGCAACAACAGCCACCGCTGGGATCAGGGGCCTTTACCCCAGACCGTCTCCACGGGTGCGGGGTAATTTGATCAGGCTTTCCTCTGACGGGCCGGCGGGCCGGGGAGGGGATTCCCACAATTTTTCGTTGTGCTGTCGCATGGAGATCCACCGACTGGATGATATTGCACATACGGCTGCACGCGAGCCGTTGACTCAACTGGGAAACGGGGTGCTTCTGTTCTTAAAAAAGGACTGCGGGGAAATCAGATCCAGGCTGTTCTCCCTCTCCATCCCCACCATCTGTCACTTCTTGATCTGACGGGATCCCAATGGCCACCAACATCTTCAAGAACATACGCGTGTATTGTGAGTGTGCTATTATTATCTCTTGCTGCCCCACTTGTCCTCAGATGTGGTCCAGGGCTCGCGTTTATCGTCTACTGGGGAATTCTGCTCTTCGGTTATGACACGTAAGTACCATATCTGTGCTAGATCTTCAGTTCGCATCGCTCACGCTCATCAAAGCGGTATCGCGGGGGGTGTGGTCTCTCAACCCTATTTCCAACGTCATTTCGGATTGGTCAATGAGGATGGAACGAAGGATGTCAGGAGAACAAACGAGGTCTCTTCCAATGTGGTCTCCGTGCTCCAGGGTGGTGCGTTCTTTGGTGCACTGTCAAGTGCTCCGGTATCTGGTACGCCATCAAATTCTGTGTACCCCAGCCACTTCTCACCCGGAGACTAGCTAGAATCGGTCGCTGGTGGACACTCGTTACCTACACACTACTTTTCAGTGTTGGTGCTGTATGTTGCACATTCATACTCCTATCGCATTTTGGGTTAAACCTCGCCGTTTTAGGTCCTAACTACTGTGGCAAATGACCCAAAGAACGGTCTACCCTTGATCTACGCCGGTCGAGTTATCTCTGGTTTCGGTATCGGCGCCGTGTCCGCGGTCGCCCCTGCATATGTCTCCGAGTGTTCTCCCAAGGCCGTTCGTGGACGTATCACCGGTCTGTTCCAGATCATGGCATGTATCCATTTCAACTCCGACTTGTGAGATGCTTACTGTATGACAGGTAGCTACTGGTGTCATGATTTCCTATTTCATCAACTGTGTGTGGTTTGATATCGCATCCCTGGATTCAGCTTATACCTTTTTTAGTCGGAGTGGGATTGAATCTCCCAAACAGTGTCCTCGTTTGGCGCTTGCCGTTCGGCTTCCAACTGGTACCCGCTGGAATCCTGCTCCTTGGGTTGTTGACAGTCAAGGAGTCCCCACGTTGGCTTGCCTCCGTGGGACGGAGGGACGAAGCTATCAAAAATTTGACCTATCTCCGCAAGCAGCCTGCCGATTCTGAGGAGATAATCCGTGAGATGGCTGAAATCGATGCCGCTATTGAGGAAGAACGTCTCGCAAGAGAAGGCCTTGGATGGAAAGAGGCTTTCTTCGGCAAGGGCAACTTCATCCGATTCGTTATTGCCTTCGTCATCTTCCTCTTGCAACAATGGAGTGGACAGAACTCTGTCAAGTGGGTGTCCTTGTTTTCCGTGCAGTGAGGTGGTACTCACCCATCCTCATAGCTACTACGCCCCACAAATCTTCGCCTCTGTGAGTTCATTATTACGAGCAGGGGCGGGACTGGTTCTCATGTTTAATATAGATCGGATACATTGGTCCTAGGAACTCACTTCTTGCCTCTGGTATTTACGGTATCATTAAGGTAACTCCCACTTCAATCACTCTCCATCAATTCTATTTACATCCATCACTGCTCAGGTCGTCGCCACAGCTATTTTCATTTTCGGCTTCGTCGAGTCGCTCGGTCGCAAGATCCCTTTGATCATCTCGTCTGTCGGAATGGGCAGCTTGTTCTACATCATCGGAGCCATCCTCAAGACGCACCCTCCCCCGACGGACACCAGCACTGCACCTCCAAGCCCCCCACCCGCCTCTCAAGCTATGGCCGGCATGTTGTACATCTACGTCTGCTTCTACTCCATGGGATGGGGTATGTGGCTTTTGTGGCTTTTTCAGCTCCGAAGGATTAATTCTCGATGCAGGACCACTTCCCTGGGTCTACGTATCTGACATTTTCCCAACACGAACCCGTCACTATGGCTTGGCTCTGGCCAGCGCATCACAATGGCTATGGAGTAAGTTCCTTCCAAGATGATTATCCGGGCCGCTTCTCTTCCCACGTCAAGCGACAGGTTAGCTGACTGCACACGTGTTGCCTCTATCTAGATTTCGTGGTCTCAAAGGTTACACCTGATATGATCACTTCCCTCGGCTACAAGATCTTCTTCACATTTGGGACCATCAACATTGCTGGAATGGGTCTTTTCTCAGTGTATGCTCCATTTTACCAATTCACTCTCACAAGCTAACATTTCTTGGCAGACTCATCCCCGAGACCAAAGGCCGCTCCCTGGAAGACATGGACATCATCTTTGGTGCTATCTCTGCTGAACAGAGACAGGCCAACATCGACCGTATGGAGCAAGGTGGGTGTTGCGTTTCCCATTATTTCCATACTCCTGTCGAACGGCCATATGGTCCTGGGATGACGCTTCCATCTGCTTCTTAACCCCTTCCAAACTTACCGTTTTATGATTCTGATTAACCATATCTGATACCTTCCGTTCGTTTAGCTGCCCGAGGACAAGAAAAGCGAGAGACAGACTCTGAGCAGTCTGTTCGAGAGAAAGTTTAATGGCGATTTGGGCAATGAATTTTTTAATGTTGTTGGGGCAAGGTCATTACGTATACCTCACGATTTATACATGATTTTTTCGGTTGTACAGTATTACGAGCGTTTCTTCCTCGATGCATTGCTTTTCTTGATCCCGATCAGAGTGCTCTCAGCTCGACAATTTTTTCATGCAAAAATTTTGTTTCTTATGTTAGAAGGATTCATTGCGGAAAAACTATGGCTTTACACTGAGCAAACCATGCGCAAACAACTCGGGAGCGCAGCGACGATGTAGTTGAATTCAGTTCACACGCATCCTTCTATTGAACCACACCCCCTCTTTTCGTAATGGAGAAGCTGTAATTGAAAGTTAGAGATAAGTGGTGGCATCAACCATCACTCGCGATCACAATGCGGACGTACGTTCACCCCTTTTGATTGGCTCTAGGACTGAACGTCTCTGCGAAATCCGCATGCAGGGACCCCACTTCGTCTTGTGTTGCACACCACGGAGGAGAACGGGGGCTCGAGAAGTTTCACGCATCGAATGAGTGCTTGGACGGGAAGCGATTGGTAATATCAAAAGGCCCGGGCAGCAGGAAGGCCCGTTTCCGTCAGCCTTCTTCCTTGAGCGGGTATGGCGGACCTAAGTTTCCGCTTCTGACGTTACCTTTTTGTGGTGGACTCGAAGTACACATCCCATTGGTGAGTATATAAAGCACCTGTCGTGTCCATTGGTTTTATTAGCAGAGTTCTTCTGCACTCCATCATTGGTCCACACGTTGTCCCTCTCTACCTTGTCTCTTTAACGTCACGATTTGAATTCACCTAGAAGACTCGACAACTAATTGGGCTAACGATGGCTGGAGAGGCTGCTTCCGGGACGTTTCAGAATATTCGGGTGTATTGTGAGCGTTTCTTGCAGTCGATGAAGTTTGGGTCCAACAGCAGGTTGCAGGGCTCGCGTTCATCGTCTACTGGGGAATTGTCCTTTTTGGTTACGATACGTACGTCCCCATTCGACTTTCACTTAACCGCTAATGAACCGCGTACTCTAGTGGTATTGGGTATGTCCTCGTCATCCCATATGACCCACCGACCTCACTTCTGGTCCAACAGTGGTGGCGTAGTGAACTCCAATTACTTCCTGCAGTACTATGGAATCGTAAATGAGGATGGGACTACGGATGTTCACAAGAAGGACGAGGTATCGGGGAACGTCGTTTCCGTACTGCAGGCAGGAGCATTCTTTGGTGCGCTGGGTTGTGCTCCAGTCTCAGGTGAGGTTCTACGGCTATCTCGATTACGACTACCTGGCTCCGTCACGCTCCTACGCTGTTCGGCAATATGTCCCTGGGTGACACCTTTGATATCCCCGCAGTGGGGTCATCTGAGCAGGGCATATGGTCCATGATCTATCTTTAGAACACGGGGTTGGGCTACATACCATTAAGCTCTGCCCTTCCGTCGCACCATTAATTCGTCAAAAAGCCTATTCTAACGCACTTTACAGCAAGGATAGGGCGAAAATACACCCTTTTTGCATTCACGATCATATTCGTCGTTGGTGCAGTACGTAATTTATTCTACGTGTACTGAATTGCTGTCAACCCGGTGGCATAGATTCTCACCACCATCGCACATGGACCTCACGGGTTGTCACATATCTATGCTGGGCGTGTCCTCTCTGGCTTTGGGATAGGTGCAATTTCAGCTGTCGCTCCTGCGTTTGTATCAGAGTGCTGCCCCAAAGATGTAAGAGGAAGGATAACTGGAATGTTCCAAATCATGGTAATGTCCGAAGATACGTCGTTGCCGTTCTAGATGCTTAACTCGCCACTATAGGTTGCTCTTGGCGTTATGATTTCTTACTTCATCAACCGTGCGTTCTCGGTCATTCTGTCAGGTTTAATTGCTGACACTATTTGATAGTGGGAGTTGGCCTGCACATCAAGACTGGACTTGATGTCTGGAGAATCCCATTTGGACTTCAATTGGTCCCTGCAGGCATAATGGCCATCGGTCTTCTTACTGTAAAGGTGAGTAAATGATGATCAAGTATAAGGTCTAGTACTTACTCTCAATAGGAATCTCCGCGTTGGCTTGCCTCTGTAGGTCGCACGGAAGAAGCCCTGGTGAACCTCGCATATCTCCGCCGCCAATCTGTTCACTCAGAATCGGTCGTCTCGGAGATGGCTGAAATCGAGGCTGCGATCAACGAAGAGAAAGAGGCTAGAAAAGGTTTAGGATGGAAAGAGGCGTTCTTCGGAAAGGGAAATTTCATTCGATTCGTGATCGCCTTTGTGATTTTCCTTTTGCAACAATGGGCTGGTCAAAATTCCGTCAAGTGAGTAGACATTCGGCACCTTTCCGCTTCGACTCTCATGCGTGTTTTGTTACGAAAGCTATTATGCTCCACAAATCTTTGAGTCCATCGGCTATACCGGCACTACAAACTCATTACTTGCCAGTGGTATTTACGGTACGTACCTCATCAAGATCATTCGAATTCATTATCTCTGATTCATCTCTACCATTCAGGCATTATCAAGGTTGTCGCCACAGCCATATTCATTTTCTTCGGTGTCGAGACTCTGGGTCGCAAGTTGTCATTACTCATTTCGGCTTTGGGCATGGGAACGCTCTTCTACATCGTCGGTGCAATCTTGAAAACCCACCCACCTCCAACGCCTATTCCTGGACAAGCCCCACCGCCACCCCCGCCAGCATCAAAAGCGATGGCAGCCATGCTCTACATTTACGTTTGCTTCTATTCTATGGGATGGGGTAAGCAACGGTTTTAAACTCGAAGAATCGGCCATTCTAACTCGCTATGCAGGACCTCTCCCATGGGTATATGTTGCCGATATTTTCCCGACCCGCACAAGGCACTACGGACTTGCATTGGCAAGTGCCTCGCAATGGTTGTGGAGTGCGTATTAGTGCCAGCCGCTGACTCGGTGCTATCTAACTCTATAACGATAGACTTTGTCGTGTCTAAGGTGACACCACAAATGAAGACAGCGCTTGGCTATAAGCTGTTCATCATGTTCGCGACCGTCAATATCGGCGCCATGGGCCTCTTCTCTGTGTATGTTCTCGACCGACCGTGTCTGTCCGGACTTGCACTCATCCCCTTCTTCATAGCCTTATCCCCGAAACAAAGGGAAAAAGTTTGGAAGAGATGGACGTTATATTCGGGGCTGTATCTGCCGAAAAGCGACAGGCGGATATCGACCGCCAACAACGAGGTACGTATGCCAACTTCACACGCCAGGCGCTGTGTGCTAAGTGATGGTGTAGCCCTCGAGGACAAGGGTGAAGAAGACCAATCCAAGACATCCATCAACCAGAAAGAGGCTTAGCCTCTTCCACGACTTGTGGAGTTATCGCAGCATCAGTAGCGTTAATGTAGTTTTATTGAACTTTGTGTTGTATATATTTACCGCCATGGGTTCTTGCTCCTGCTACACCCAGACGAATGCATTGCATCCCTAACGTGGCGTAGACGCTATACATGACTTCAAACCCGAATGTAATTTCTTTGATTCCTCGCAGCGCCGTATTCCCATATTTGATCCTCCCTGTTTCCCTTGAGCACAAAAAACTAACGATATAAAGATACGTGAAATAACCCCACGAAGCACCCAGCGCTTCATTCCTGATGATCAGGCTATTTGCGTGTATTTGTTCGTATGAATGCCATTTTCTACCGAAGCCAGCTGGCCTGAGAACTTGCGCACAATTTTTACCAGTGGCAAGAAATACGGGCCACCAAAAAGCGACTGCTAGGAGATTTACAGAAAGCAGCTTCGGCAGCTCCTTCTGGTACTTTGCCGCACCACACATATACCCTCCTGGGTGGTTCGAACCTACTTATCGGAATCGAAGCCAATAAACGCTATACTCTTGCGATGTTTGACACCTATTATACCGGTACTCATTGTTCAAAGTAAAGAACGGCAGATGGGTCACCAATATCGACCTTGGTTCAAGAATAAGGGGTCTTGAGGGGTACAGGCAAGACTCGCAATCAGAGTGGGGTGAGCAAGCATAGACACACGTAAGTTGTCAATCATGAACTCTTCGGACTCGCAAGACCAAACCAAATGTCCAAATTGTCCCAACACTTTGCCCTCCCCCTCTTCCACGACTTGCACATCCTGTCCACACACGCGGTACAATATCCAGTCTGCTTCCACTTATCCTTCATCCCAATCAACGCGTCGTACCCACAAATGGGATCGTAAAGGTACCGCTCAAAGACGCCTGATTGGTGAACGAGCTTGTTGTGAACTCGGGTCACTGCGTCCGACTGCCCGGATATACAGGCAGGCTTCCCGGGTAGCTCGTAGTCAGATTCGGCCTCGACCGCGGGCTTCTTTTTGTTCGCGTTGGGAGGCGCTTTGGTTTTCTGGTCCTTGTGTTGACCGTTCTCATCCTCCTCGCTTTCCTCCTCACTCGTGCTCTCTTCTTCCTCCTCTTTCTTGCCCTTCTCCTGTTTGATGATAACAGCCTTACTGGGTCCTGGCTTGCTTTGACCTCCACTTGTCACCAAAACGCACTGACCAGTCAGCGAGCTGTTAGGCGAAGCAGCTGCCGTAGTCCAAATCTGAGTCAATCTTTCTCTCGCTCTAACCAGGACCCTATAGTCCTTCGAAGATAACCGAGCCTTCTTCACCGTCCTCTTCTTCGACTTGATGTTCTTGCGTTTTTTGGACTTTTGTTTGGACGAACCAGGATTTTCGTTGTCGACATCCATCCCATCTGCACCTGCATCTTCTTCGCTATTCACAGATGAAGAGTCATCTCCGTCTTCGTCATCCTCGTCATCCACTTGACCGAATCCTTCCTGCCGAACGAGTTCGTATAGAGCTCGCTTCAGGATGTTCGGCAAGTTGCATTGCCGAGCGAGGACAATGCTCTCCGTAGCGTACGGTTCCTTGGCGGGACTAAAGTCCACTAATGCGGGAGACCACCTGTCTTCGAGCCAATTAGAGGCCCAGGTGAAAAAGGCGTCGAAGGACAGCGCATGGGATGCGCGGAGAATGGAGGCGACACTCTGGAAAGGTGGGTCATTGTAATAGTATGTACTGCATATATGCGTCAGAGTGGATATATGCGCAGAGAATAGACTTACATTGCATCGTCCATGGCGGTAAGCAGCACCTCGAAATCGGCTACGCTGACACCCGTCGCGTCAAGATGGACGACGGGGATTTCTTCGTCGCTCTCCTCGTCAGCTGCGCCGGTGTCGGCTGTGGTGCTCGCTCCTGGTTTGTCGCTTTCGAAATGCTCCTTGAACCATTTGCTCGCTTTCACGAGTCTGCTCCTCTGCAACCTGAATCGCACGCGCTTGATTTGGACTCGGACGTTTCCGTCGAGCTGCCAGTGGACGGGGTGCTTGCTGTATTTGGGTAGCCGACGGGCGATGTGAACACTTGTGCCCGTCGTTGCGGAAGTCTTGAGTCGCTTGGTAGGTGGGCTGGTTGGCGAGCCAGGTGCCCCGTTGGATTGAGCGGAGTTTGCAAAACCAACAAAAAGTGGTCTTGATTTGGGCCGAATTGCCAGATATTTCGATGGAGTGGGCTCAGGCGCCTGCAGGCTGGCTTGGTCGGAGGGAGGGACCACAGGGGTCTCAGCTGGAGCTGGGGCCGTAGATTCCCTCCCCTCGTGGTCGGATGCAGGATCCCTGGGAGTGCCATCCGGCCCGGGTTTCTCGAGCGCTGGTTCGTCTTCATGCTCTTCATCCGAATCTGGCTTATCCTTGCTGCAACGGGCGCTCACACCATCCTGGTGGGAATCCAGGCCATCAGCGCCTCCCTAGTACGTGTGTACTGCAATATATACCTTCTCCTCCTCTCCTCTATCATCTTCCTTGGTGTCGTGCCTCTGCGACTGGGTGCTCGCCAGCATGCTTTCGATTTTCTCCATATCTTCATTCACGTCCATAGCGTCCAGCGGCGCGTCGTTTTCCATGTCAGAGCTCTCAAGAATGGAGGGATCAACCAACGGGGTTGGTTCTGGTAGAGGAAAGGGCTGGGGTTGACTCGACGCGAGCGGCATTTTATCAGCACTGTCCACGTAAAGCGTGCCTTGCGCGGAGTCATGGAGGCGTCATCTGCTGCGTCACATCACATGATCCTGTCACATCGTGTCTGGACCCGGCCCATTCAGAATTGCAGGTGGAGGTAACACGAATACTTGCAACGAGCATCCTACCAGTCTTACACAGGCATGTAATCTAAATTGTATCTATTATATCGTTACAGCAGGT
Organism: Volvariella volvacea V23; assembly: GCA_000349905.1. NCBI lineage: Eukaryota > Fungi > Basidiomycota > Agaricomycetes > Agaricales > Pluteaceae > Volvariella > Volvariella volvacea. The sequence continues at coordinate 30,871 of KB722767.1, forward strand.
ATTATCGATACAACAGTGCCAAATATGTCGAGGTACGCCGAGTTGGAGTACAAGCTCACAGACGACTATCCGAAGTACAGAGTGTCAAACCACTTTGGGGAGGAGACCCCATTTTCCTCGACCTGTAAGTTTTTGTCAGCCACCAGTCCGATGGACAAGCATAAAGCAAGGACAAGTTGGAGAAGATCAGATTTTAATAGCATGTGACTCGTGTAGTCAACCACGAAGAGATACAACAAACGAGGAAACTTGGAAATCCAAGGTAAAGAGAAGATGGCTAAAGTAGCACTCACGTCGAATCCAAGGATTCTCTCCTCGTCTATCGATATGGCATGATAGTTGAATTTGTCCTTCGAGACGATCTCGACATAGGGCAAAGACGAGATTAATTCTTTCTTGAACACTCCTCCATCGTTGAATTCGTTGCTTCTATCTCGACGGCCTCTCTTACCCTTGGTGCCCTTTCCTTTTTCCTTGGGCTGGCAGCCTGGAGCACCTGCTCTGGCGGTAGCCTTGGCCTTGTACGACGGTAGATCATCGGCGTATAGCGGGTGCTTGGTGAGACTCTGCATAGCAGCCAGGAAAGCCGCGTCTCGTGTATTCCAAAGGTCAACACCGTCCCCACCATTTGCACTTTCCTTCCCCTTATCGTTACTACTCTCCCCTTTCCTGCCTTCCCCCACTTCCATCTCGCCACTGCTCTTGCTATCTTTAGCCTCATTCCTGTGGCTATCCTCGCGTCCCCAAAGCTCTTCCGAACGAACGAGCTCAGGCTGCCTCCAAACTGGTTTATCGCCCCGCCTGTCCCTTTCCTTCATACTTGTGAACCACGTAGACGACGGTGTCTTCCCAACCACAATGCGCTTGTAACACTTTTCTTCTTCCATCCACCCCAAGTAGGGCTCGGCAACGCCCTCCCCACTTGAATCGCCTTGAGTGGAAGCCATCGCCAGCTCCTTTCTCTTCATAATCTCTCTCCCAACCCTCGCCTCGTTGAAATCACAAAGAACAATTCCGTACTCCCTCGCTCCTATCTCAGCTATGCCGTGATCATCGTCGCTGTCATCTCCACTACCATCACTACCACTGCCATCGCTATCCTCGTCCACCCAGTTCTCATCATCCTCCGGACTTTCTTCGTGAACGACAACCTCGTCTCCATATCGGTTGAGGGAGGAGCCCCTCCCGCTCCCACCGTCGAACACGGTCGCAGCCAGACCATCAAAGCCGCCCGGCATGCTCTCGCCAATCGACGTCTTCCCCCCGCTCTCATCCTCTCCCGCGTCCTTGTTCTCTCTCTGACTCATAATCGCGCGCCATCCATCGCCTCCTCCAATGAAATGCCCGTCTCCATAAACATCGTCTTCGCCGTCCTCGTCAAACCACTCGTCCTCAAACTCGTACCACCGGTCGAGGATCCTCACAAACCTCTCTCCGCACGTCGTCGTGACGTACTCGCGAGAGAATTCCTCGCAGTTGAACCAGCGGGTCAGCCAGGGCCCGCCCCACGCATAATAAGAGTACACAATGCGGGAATGCGAGTGCGAATGCGGGTGCAGCGGCAGATGCGGGGGGACAAACGCGTCCGACGGCACATCGACGCTGGTGTTGGACCGCGCGAGCCACTTTTTCGACCACGAAGCGATGTTGCCGAGCGCGTCCAAGGGGTTGTGGCCCCGTCCTCGTTGACCTGCTGGGCTCGACTCTGGGTTATCGCCACTCTCTTTCTTCTCGGCGCTCCGGCTTTTTTCCGGAGCGTCGTGTTTATCCACCTGGGACTTTCTTATCCTCGACATAAAGCCTTTTGCCTTTCCTCCCAACTTTGCCTTTTTTCCTCCTTCATCTTTCTGCTTGCCCTTGCCCTTATCCCGACCCTTATCAATCGACTCTGAGCGCTGCCCCTCATCCTGTGCGTGTTCCCGGTCTTCCTCCCGCTTCTCCAGCTCCATGGCCTCCTTGATCGTTCTCATCCTCTTCTCGATCTTCCTCCTAACCCTCTCGCCTTCACATTGGTATTCTTCCGCGTCAACGTCGACACCACAATAACACCCCTCAAAACCCATCCCCTCAGCGTCCCAGTGTTCTCCAATCCCGCCACTTCCCTCCCCAGAACCAGGACGCACCTTCCCGAACCCACGGACAAACCACTCGAGCTCCTCCCTCCTCACCATAAACTCCAAATACCTCGAACCCTCGCCATCGTCCTTGACAAACTCGAGTTGGAAGAACATCATCACTCTAGAAGGGTGCGGCGTGAACGCCCGCGTCGGATTCGCGTACGGCAATCGCGGTTTCGGTTCTGGAGCCGGGCGCACGGGCGTGTCGTCCACGGCTGCCTCCACGTTTGCAGCATCTCCACCGGCTGTTCTCCTCTTCAACGCCTGCAACATCTTTGCCCTGTCCAATCCCCCTGGACCGGGCTCCCCCTCGCAGATAAAGGCCACCAAGTCGTATTTGTCGCTGATATAGGGTAGCATCAGCCTCTTCACCAGTCTAACCTTCCCCGTTGCCGCATCATCAAGGTTGCTCGGCCCCACGCCGACCTCTTCGCTCTGCTGAATTGTGGCGGTTTCCGCACCTTCGAGGGCAGCGATTCTCTGGAGCGTGAGTCCGTCCATACGGGGTTTAGGAGAGGAATCGTCGGATGCGGGGGAGGTGTAGGCCAGCCACGCGGGCACGTCGTCGTCCTCTGCGTCCTCGGAGACAGACTCGCGATCGCTGGCGCTATCCGAGTCGGAAGAAGAGGACAATGTGGAGTCGTCAGAGTCGCTCTCGGAGTCTGCGACCGTAGACCAGTCTCCGCCGTCGTCGCCTTCGTCCAGCTCCACAACCTCATCGGGGTTGGAGGTGGAGCTGCCTTCGCTGTGGTCCCCGTAGTCGCTCTCTTCTTCGGTGTTGTGGTCGTCGTCGGAGGGCAAGTCTGGGTGATTGTATATCTCGGACATGCCCGAGTCGGAGGCGGCGTCGTCATCGACAGCGGCAGGACTTGCGGTTGTAGCAGAAGTCGAAGAGGCGGTGCTCTCACCGCGGTTATTCCGGGTGGACTGAGTGGTTGCGCGCGACTGCTCGTGTGCAGCAGGTCCGGGTATCAACGACTCTGGGTCTGAGGGATCGATGTGGTAGACATCAAGACACTGACGCCTGACATTTGGGCAGAGCAGCAGATCTTCGGCGATGAAGACTCCCCCGGTGTTCATAACAGGAATCCAGGGCTAGTGGGCGTCAACGGGGAATCGGGTATGAGAAAAAGAAAGACTGACACTCTTCCGGTATCCCCTTTTCCAATCCAAGATTATCATTCCGTTCCAAGGCGCACTGCTTGGCCCGTCCCCGATAAGAGGGTCACTGTCGTAATGGACGGCGATGGCCAAGTTCTCTCCTACGATCCGGACGCTGATCGACGGCTGGTGCAGCTTGCGCGAGTACACGTGAACCGGCAAGATGGGTTCATTCGCGTCCTGATGCGGTCGTCCCGTGGAGAAGTGGACGAGGTGGATCTGGAGCGAGTAGAATCCGGTTGCGGGGTGGTTGGGTGCATTCAAGATATTTGTGGGCGGGCCCAGGGGTGGGGAGGTGTCGTAGTGATCTTCGACGAGGATCGCGTTGGTGGGATGGGGGTAGAACCTGGGATTGTCCCAGTTTGGATCGATGGATTGGATGTGTGGCGAGGGTTTTCTGGAAGTTGGGCGTTGACAGGGGCATCTGAGGTCGTGTCAATGACAGACCGGATGTGCGTCCAGGCGACTCACGCAGTGACCAGTGCAATCAGATCGTGCTCCTCTATCGCCATTCCGAAATCTACGATGACCTTTCCGGGTATGTGCAGGTCTTTCCAGACGAAGGGTGCTTGCTTTTCGGTCGGGTGATCGACGGCGGGGACGTCAGGCGGGGGCACCACGACACCCTCGTCTCCCCTTCCTGGCAACCTGAGCGCTTTGATGCCCGCCGTAAGAAATTCTCCATCGTCCAACGCGCGACCCAAGAGGTAGTGTCCGGAGACCACGTCATACACGCCCGAGACGAGATGATCGACAACGGTCCGAGATCGGAACTTGGGATCAAAGGACGACCACGCGCGCTCTCGATCATCGAGAAGGGACAAGACGGCGGGGCGCGTGAGCTGTGACGGTGCTGGAGGCGGCGAGGCAGCTTGGTGAGAAGCCAAGTCGGGATGGAAGAGAGCATTCCATTCGAGGCCTGCCAACTCGATTTCGACGTTTCGGTTCAAACCAGCAGATTGGCTGTAGATATCGTGAAACAGTTTGTTCACGAGTCGGATGTTGAAGATGACATCTTTGGCCGGTAGGTAACCCAAGATCTGCTCCAGAAGCTCGGCTGGGAGGCTGGCAAGAGTTGGCGGGGTCATGAAAGCACGAAACAAGAAATTGCTGTATTACTATATTTGGATATACCCACTACGGCCTTTGCCACGCCCCTGGCGGCGTGGTTCATAGGCAGTTGACCCTGGTCATGTATCCTCAAATGTTGCCCGCTAGAGGCCCTAAAATCCACGTGTTATTCCCCACAGCTAATGAATAGTACAAAGGTAACTAACTACATTCCGAACCGTCCCAATTTACAGATACAGCACAAGAGCAAGGATTGACGCGGACAATACAAACAGTACGAAAAACGTATGGCTAAGAGGGTGTGGCGTGGTCGTGGAAGTGTTACGGTGGAGTTTAGGAATGGGGTACGGGTTCTCCATAAGGCGCTCGAGGACTTTCTGGGAGTTTAGATTGATAGCCTGACTCACATGCTCAAAGAGCCTGCCTTTGATGGCCGCCTGATGCAAGGCAAGTGGATCAACGCGTGATTGTTGAAGGAAGTAGTCCTTGTAAGCCCTTTTCAGGATGCGCTTCCCCTTTGCATTTTTGCAATTGGTGAAGCCATAATCCACAGATACCGACGGATTCAAGTGAACTTTGTCACTGAGACCTTTCTTGCGGAAGAGCTCGATGAGCCTCGCGTTATTATACGCACTGCAAAACTCGTCAAATGTGCAGCATTGGAAGAGCTTCAGATACAGCAAAGTAAGTTCTGCCTCCTTCAGCACGTCTGAGCATCCACAAAACCCCATGGTGATCCAGTCTGTCCGATGGTACTGGACCGCAACCCGCGAATACCATTGAGCGGAAGAGATGGTACTCCCCTCTTTCCATTTCCGATATGACGTCAGAGAAGGCTTCATAGGGAAAGCCCGTATTGAAGGCCCGCTGCTGTAGTTTTTCGGCCAGACCTTGTAGGTAGTTTATCATCGTCGCCTCCGCGGGTCTGCAAAAGGGGAAATGATTCCTCCGGTCGTATTCTTGACAATCCGTGCTGCAGTACCACACTTTAGGGCATCCCGAGCATCTCTTCGGGCTGTCGAACTTGTGAACTCCACAGACTACATCCTCGGAGTGGTCGACGGTTATATCATGACAGAAGTGGCACTGAGCGGGCATTGCGAGCGGTCAGGATCTACAGTGCGTACACATCAGGAATAAACACATGGATGAATACTGTGTCACATACTTTGGGGGCTGCACAAGGTGATGGTAAGAGGTAGCGATGTCGATGACTGCGCCATCCATTAACATATATAGATGGATGTTCCACACGCATGATTCAAACTCAGATGTTCTCGACGTTCAAAAATCTGCAGAAGCTGAATATTAAAGCAGCATCGTGTGTGTGGCGATCGAGTACTACTAGATCATGCAACAATATCCTATAGTAAAAGCATAGCAACAACACGGGATTAAAAAAAATAAGGTGCAGGGAAAAGAATCGATCATGCTAAACAAGGGTGCTTACAAATTACGATTCACAGGTGAGTGCTCTTACTGGCCTTGAGGCAAAGGGTAAGGATTTTTCATGAAATGCTCGACTAACTTCTCTTCTGGTGCTTTAGCTTGACACACTGGCCTACATGCTCGAAAGGCTTGCCCTTGATGGTGGTCTGATGAAGTGTATTTCAGATATCAATGAGGCTGTTGATTGATCAATCATAGGGTGTTGTTGACATAGGTTAAAATCTGTCAAGTGTCGGAGAAAAAGCGAATGCTCAGATTCTATTCCCAAGCAAAGAATAGTAAGTAAAAGGTATAGGAAAAAGAGGCTAGCTCGGATTTGCTTACCTATTCCCAAGCAAAGAATCTTTAAAGCTGGGGAATAGGTAGCAAGAGCAGTATGGTATATATACTACTTGAAGATAAATAAAGGTAAATAAGAGGATATAATCTCTTTGGTGAAGAGAAGTGGGGGGTTAGAATGAAGGTAACAAAGTGGGAGTCCTGAGTGAAGAGTATAGCACACAGACCAGGGGATGTGTAAGCTGGGTTGGCATGTACACATAAGCCTGTGTCATGTGCAGTCAATGTATGAATGGACGGAGTCATATAAAATCATAACTGATCTTCTGACTCAACACATGTCCGTTTAGAACAAGATTGAGTCTTTGGATGTAATAAAGAACAAAGGGTATACCATATGTGGGGGATGGAGTTGGGTAGAGTGAGAATGAGTATTGTAGATAAGGGTGTAGGGTATGGATGAGTGGATGTGTGTAGGTAATGGTGGTGTGTAAGAGGGAAAATGGGGTAATACGTATTATGTATCAAGGTATAGTAAAAAGGATGTAGTGGAGAAGAGGAAAGGAAAAAGAAAAATGAGATAGTGAAGATGCTTGGTGGGCATCTGAATGTGGGTGTAGATACTTGGCCAGTGTTTATGGATGGTGTGTGGATGCTTGATGGGCGTCTGAATGTCGGGCGTTTATGTCAGGGGCTCTTACAAGTCCTGACATCAAGAATATGATGACAACCCAAGTGATAAGTGATCAGCAACTATTGATGAACAATGTGAGTTGAGATCAATCAGGAATCTGTTCCAAAGACTGAGATTAATAGATGTATACTACTGTACAGTGGATGGCTTACCTATCCTAAAGACTGAGAATATTAAGTCTAAGAAACAGGTCAACAAAAAAAAACAGTTTATATATGTAAAAAATGTGGTCTGTGCATAAGGGATAGAAAGTGCTAGAATGTAACATGATGTATTCTACTTAGCCTGTGCATAAGGGATGGAATGTGTTAGAAAGAATGTGACTAAATCAGAGGCTGGTAATATGGAAGAGTGGTGTAATTGTAAATGAGTAAGCAGGAAGGTGGATCTGGAGGATTACTGATGAAATGAGAATGATGAAGACCCTGTAGATAAGATAAGATTAAAGGGTGTCATATGTAATGTATGTGTTATGTCCACAATAAAATCAGTGTCCAATGCAACAGGAAAGCAAAACTGACATCAGGAATATGTTTATATTCTGCATATCCTCAAAAAAATGACTGTATTTATGCATTCAGAAAGAGAGCAAGTATGATTAATGCAGCAACTCCAAATAGTATAACAGAATATGAACTGAAGAATCCAGAATCAGAATGCCTGGTCACAAGAACACTATAATAGAGTATAAACCAGGGATATAGGTTCACCATCACACACTTGAAAAAACTCTGGGGTTCTAGCTTGACAAACTAGCTTACATGCTCAAAAAGCTTGTCTTTGATGGCTGCCTTGTGTAGGGCAAGCAGGTTGATGCCTGTCTTTTGAATAAAGTATTTTTTATAACCATCCTTCAGAGTACATCTCTCCTTCCTGTTTTTGCAATTAATAAAGCTGTAATTGATGGATACTGAGGGAATTAAATACATAATATCCTTGCTGCAGCCACTTGACTATATGATTAGCACCTTTAGATCTCATACAGACTTATACATCTGGGGAGACATAAATAGTGCATCTTCAATCAGTCGTGCATCTTCCACATCCTATGCTTTGTCCAGCAAAAGACCCTTCTTTTGAAAGAGCTCAACTAGTTATTGTCAGGAATCGTATCCTTATTCCCTATTTATTCACCAATCATTTAATATTCATTTCCTTTCTCTTTTCCTTTTCCTTTCTTAAGCGCCAGGGACTACGTGACTTGCTTACTTAATCCAGATTAGATTAGATTACATCTTGACCATGTGATACATTACCTTTTGAGCCACCTTCGGAGATCCCAGGCATCGAGGTATTCTCGGCGGCATCATTAGTCTTGGAGCCATCATCCCGGCTCACGGCTTATCTCTACCCAATGGGATCTTAGCGATGCCGGACACTGGTGATATCATCATGAGGTCATAGATAGATACCCATAGAATAGTCTGGAATAGTGTAAACATGTATATATAGACTCTGGTGAATATATAAGTGAGCTTGGTTGGCTCTGGGGGTTTTCCTCAGTTTCGACCTTGTCTACTCTGCCGAGCTAGCTTTGTCTCAGAGACTCCGGCGCAACCTGAATTAACAGGCTACTAAGAGGTGAGTATGTGTCGTTAGGATTCTTGTATCCCTCTTGTCTCCCCCGCCGGCTGGTAGTGAGAGTTTTTCGCAACCATGCCCCCGGTGATACCTGGGCACCGCCGTGTGGGTGATCCCTTGTAGTAGGCCCATCTGATAATGCATAGAGATGTGTGCCGAGTAGTGGATGTTTTTCCCTTTCTCCTTTATTTTATCTCGCGTATTGTCTTTGGGGCCAAGCGCCCTCGTCGCTGACAGTTATAAACTTCTATATATGTTACAGAACTTGTTAAATGTGCAGCAGAAAATGAGTTGCCAATATTGACCACCAAGTATCATCTCCAAAAACCCATCTAAGCATCCATAAAATCCAAATGTGATCTACAGTCTGTCATGCAGCTCCGGGCACCAATTTGTAAGCAACACCATATAGAAAAAGTGGCAATCCTTCTGATCCTGTGGCATCTTTTCCAGTGTTGCTTTGATATCAGCCTCTGTTGCAAAGGGTGAGCCTCCAATAAAGGCCCATGCATGCTGCTGTATTTGAACCACCTGCTCTTTTGGTGTTGAACCTGCAAGTTGAGCTATTCCATTATTGAGAATATATTCATGCTGCAAAAACTACTTATAGTAAACACCATGTGATTCTGCTGAGTGGTGCTCAAATGCACGCTTGATTCCATAAACAAGCATGGCTCCACCCTGTAGTCTCTACTGGTGTAATATTGTTAGCTCCACTTCCAGGTACTTGATTAAGCCGGTGTATGGCCCAAGCAACATTGTCGTGTTTTCCAGCGAGAATGCCCAGTTGAATTTATAGTCTTTGAGTGTCTTTAAATCCTTGAGGAGTATATCTCAGTGAAAGGCTGACTGTGGAATGACCCTGAAAACTATAGGATGTGTATGCTCTCAAGATCTGCTCCTGGAGCGCTAGAGGCAATATGCAACACACACACAACTCTCAAAAACTCCCAAATCAAGCTTAAGTTTGTGGGGGCAGCTAGACTGGCATCTACTTGACTTGATGAACTTCCTCTCAGCAATTCCTGAACGATGTCTAAAGTATTGGTGACCCTGTAAATTAGATCTCCTTCACTTGTATGTAGAATACAGGCCTTCACACACTTAAACCACAAATCTCTAACCAAATAAAGCTCTATTGAACCTCAGATAGATTTTAAAAGGCACTCAGCAATGTTCTATCTAAGAATCCGTCCAGCACACATGCTCATGACAATGCTAAAACCCTTAGATCAATATTTAGTGGTTTACTCTCACTTGCAAATAAACTATATCCAAAACTCTTTCCAAGAAGCCAATTCTTAGGTAGACTATATCCCAAGTTACTATATGGTTTATCAAACAAAACAGCACTCAAGTTCACTCATAAAATCCAGGGACAAGGTTGCTTGATATTTTAATCAACCTTAAAGGCCTTATATACTGAGTAGCTGTACAAATAAACTAGAACTATATAGTTCTTTGCAAACAGCATCAAGGAATCTTTTATGGAATGTTATTTCTGATAGTCCATCAAATAAAATATTAAAAGAATCAAGAGAAATAAAATAATCGAACCAAGACAAAAAAAGGGATATTATTACTTTTCTAGGAAGTTTTTTTGTCACAGAAATGAGTGTGATCACATCTGCTTTGGGATTTCTGTGAACACAAGGTTACCAGGTCCAGTGATACCCAAGATCGAGGTTTTCAAGATCTAGGTGAAGTTGCTGGTTTCTGAGTAGGACTCAGGATATTATTACAAGTCCATAATAGGAAGATAGTGGTCCAAGAAGCTGCACAAGCCTTTCCATTATAGTAGCGCATTGTGAGCGACATGTCCAGTATAAGTGTGTATGACTGGTAGTCTCAGGCAACCTCTCCATGAATTGGTTTTGTTTTTAAGTGTGAAATATATGTCAAACACTCCATTCTGAACTTCAAACTAGGCCCAATTCCAGTATTTTCATCAAAGCTTCCTACTGAGCAATGTTTCACACATTATTACACATCCGCTCTCAAATTTACCTAGTCAGCAGACCAGGGCTTATCTCTGACTTTCCAAACAATCAGCTTTTTTGTGCTATATAGTTTCTCATTTGCAGGAACATATATTAGGGGTATATTAGATGAATCCAAGTCCGGATTTATTGTCATGAACAGTGTAAGATGTGGAACGTAAAAGGGTACAGTGAAGGCTATACACCCACACAACACAATATGCTCCCAGAGAGTTAATTGGACCTTAGAAGGGTTGGACACTCCCTGTTGTTCGTTTTAGGGTTTTTTTTTTAGGGTAAGGTTAGATAGTGACCAAACCCATTGGTAGTAATGTGTGTCAGATAAGCTTGTAATTTTAGTGTAGCTCTTTAAGCAGCAGTGGTTTTTTTAGCCAGTGTTCGCTCGTTGTGCCCTCTCCAGCCAAAGTAGGAAAAGGGGTCTGGTAGGTCCACCCTGGAACCATGCGCACAGAGGAGTGACAAGTGCCGCCCACTATTTTTCTTCTTACTAAGGGGCCATATCAAATGTGTTGCATCGTTTGACATGTTTTGTTGAAAATGTAGTATAAAATTCTCTCATCTTCACCATATACACCAAACACTATCAAATATCTTAGTAAGCTCTATATTTGACCTTCTTTTATTTTCTTTTTATTCTGAAAAATAGAAGAATATTTCTAGAACCTCTTTTAATGCTCCTTTTTCAAAGCTTTCTTTTATAGATAATACCTATCATTCTACTTTATATTGTTTCCAAGTTTTCAAGATTTTTATTACTATTAACACAATACAATTCTAATTTCAACACTTAAAAAATATTTAGTTTAGTTTTAATTATTATTTCATGATGTATTTTTATACTAAGCAATTAAAGTTGATTTTATAGGTACATGTCATGCATGACAGCACATAGGCCAGTTTGTCAAGCTGAAGCCCCAGAAGCTGCTCAAATGTCTTATGAAAAACCCTTACTCTTTGCTTCAAAATCAGTAGAAGCCTTTATTAAATTGTATATACCTTTGAGTTTTGCTTCTCTATGACCGATCTTAACTTGCTTCCATATTTTTTTAATGACAAGTTATTTTGATTATACTTATTTTTTTTATTTTTGTGTTGTTTGTTTTGTTTTTACTATTAGATTAGTACTTAAACATTATATGCAGGATACTGCCTTGAATATTCAGCATATAGCCTTCTACCGATTTTTTAAGGTTGAGAACATTGGTGCTTAAATCACACAGTGTGGAAACTTCCATCTATATATGTAGAAATAGATCATGTAGTCACTAACTGCCTACTACCTCATCATACTACCACACAACACTTAAAACCAAGATACATGATATGATTGCCATATATACAGTGACTTATCTCAATCATAGGTTTTGTTTATAATGCCTCCACCAGAGTGTCATGGGTGCTATGGCTTGGGAGTCGACATATCCAAAGATGTTTATAGGGTCCACAAATTCAGTAGTCCCAAATGATGCTCTGACTGTGGAAAAGTATGATACTACAGCAAAGAATAACAAGAATCTAACTTACTCAATCATATCTTTGACTGCAAACCTACAAAGGCCACAACAGCACATCATCTCTCCCTGGCAATATGCCAGTGGCAGGCCAGCCATAAATATCAATGACCACGTCAAGTGCTCGCCAACCCCAATGAATAGCATAATGAAATAAATAAGAAAACTAATGAAAACAGACTCTACCCTCAACAAGGGACAGGTCTTAAGCCATCTGTATGAAACAAGAAACAGTAGTCAGCAGATGCGCGTAAAGCATCTCACTCCACAACGACCAGATAAGAAGAATTATTTAACAACAAACTGCTTATCACTGTGAGTACTTGTATCGTAACAAGTATATGTCTCGGTCATCAGAGTAAAGATACTGGGGAGCTTTAGGCTGCGTGGCTCAACAAGGGCAGTAAAAACCAGATCAGAACTAGGGAGCTATCTGCCAGCTAGCTTCAGTATTTATAGACAAAATGGTTATCTATGCACAGACCATTGTGCTAATACTTGCACGATGATTGCATGTTATAGCGCAATCATGATGCACATTGCTAGTATATTTTATGGATCATGTGTCTAATGGTTTCCCTCAGTTATTCATTAACCGGTTTGTATCTTTTTGGAGGTGACCACCATTTGGGAATGTACTTAATGTAGTAACTATGATCTCCTACATATGTAATCATCTTATCTAATCATGCTGACTAATCTGATGAAGGAATGACATAATAAAATAAAAGGGAAGTGAAATTAATAATGATATTCTAAGCATCTATATATGCATCTATATAAGCGTCTATAAATAGGAATGATGATAAGTTTAAAATTAAATTAGCTCGTTGTTATGCATGACATGTATCTATAGGGTCAACTTTAATTGCTTAGTATAAAAATGCATCATGAAATAATAATTAAGACTAGACTAAATATTTTTTAAGTGTTGAAATTAGAATTGTATTGTGTTGATAGTAACAAAAATCTTGGAAACTTGGAAACAATATAAAGTAGAATGATAGGTATTATCTATAAAAGAAAGCTTTGAAAAAGGAGCATTAGAAGAAGTTCTAGAAATATTCTTCTATTTTTCAGGATAAAAAGAAAATAAAAGAAGGTCAAATATAGAGCTTACTAAGATATTTGATAGTATTTGGTGTATATGGTGAAGATGAGAGAATTTTATACTACATTTTCAACAAAACATGTCAAACGATGCAACACATTTGATATGGCCCCTTAGTAAGAAGAGAAATAGTGGGCGGCACTTGTCACTCCTCTGTGCACATGGTTCCAGGGTGGACCTACCAGACCCCTTTTCCTACTTTGGCTGGAGAGGGCACAACGAGCGAACACCGGCTAAAAAAACCACTGCTGCTTAAAGAGCTACACTAAAATTACAAGCTTATCTGACGCACACTATTACTAACAGATTTGGTTATTGTTTAACCTTACCCTAAAAAAACCCTAAAACAAACAACAAGGAGTGTCCAACCCTTTTAAGGTCTGATTAACTCTTTGGGAGCGTATTGTGTGGTGTGGGTGTATAGCCTTCACTGTACCTTTCTACATTCTGCATCTTACATCACCCACCATTTCTTTTCTTACTAAGGGGCCATATCAAATATGTTGCATTGTTTAACATGTTTTGTTGAAAATGTAGTATAAAATTCTCTTATCTTCACCATATACACCAAATACTATCAAATATCTTAGTAAGCTCTATATTTGGCCTTCTTTTATTTTCTTTTATTCTGAAAAATAGAAGAATATTCCTAGAACCTCTTTTAATGCTCCTTTTTCAAAGCTTTCTTTTATAGATAATACCTATTATTCTACTTTATATTGTTTTCAAGTTTCCAAGATTTTTGTTACTATCAACACAATACAATTCTAATTTCAACACTTAAAAAATATTTAGTCTAATCTTAATTATTATTTCATAATGCATTTTTATACTAAGCAATTAAAGTTGACCTTATAGATACATGTTATGTATGACAACACTGCTACATTTGGATCACCTGCTCTTTTGGTGTTGTGTCACGGTTTTCTACATGTGACAGTGTTCACACTATTTCTTCCCTTCAATTACCTCATATTCTTCTAGTAACCCTCAAGCGCTAACACCCTTGAGTGGCTATTGTGGGCGCTTATGCCTCAGCGCTTATTCTAGGCATCTATTCCTATTATATAATTATTGCTAGTAATATCCTCACACGCCAAGACTTCTCTAGAATCTTCCAGAAGGTTATGGAACATGCCAGAACCTCGGAATCATATTACATCATGACCAAG